>CM040240.1:76894393-76925115 GCA_022545495.1 Chrysanthemum lavandulifolium
GTTCTCGTTCGAGGAGTTTAGCCATTTCAAACAACTTTTCCTTGTTGCTTAACATGTGTTTGAGAGTTGATGCAAACTTGGGCATCAACATGATAGCATCCATGAAGCTTATGTCAAAATGTAGTTCTTGGAAATTTTGAAAGAATTTTTCTATTTGATGACCGGATTTTTCGCGGAGCTTTTGCTCGTGTAGCGTGAGGGTAAGGAATAGAAGATTTGGATTTGGTATTTTCAATGGGAGCTACGGAGGTTCAAAACAACTCTGGATTGGATTTTGGTTTCGGACAACCCGAGGATGGACATTGTTGGTACTCCGCTATTAGTAGGAAGTTCCTTGTCCTTTGTCGCCTCAGTTCACTTTCCACTACCTTCGGAGAAGAAGAAGAGGTAGTAGGAATAGCGGGTCCATCATATGAAGTACCACTCGGTTGTGATCGCTTTGCATCGCCTCGGATTAGCGATCGTGTTGCTAGGTAAAGTACCGACCGGGGGCCGATCATTTAAAGACTTCTTTAATTCGCCGATCCGACCGACCAACAACCTGCTTGTCTCCTCTTGAGTCTTCATGAATTGCTTTAAAAGCTCATCGGATGTTGATACAGGAGGAGTGGAGGGATAATTGAGGTCAGTATGTTCGATTATAGCCGAATTCCTTTGATTAGGATTCATATTCCTCAAATTGATTCCCCGATTGTAAGTGTTTTGATTAAGATTTTTGATGTTGGAAACCTTGATTGGGTCCGAATAGAAATTACCTTGGTTTTGATAACCTTGGTTCATTCTTGGTTGGTTCGATTCTTGTTAGGATTCGTTAAACCGGGTGGTGCTCGATAAGTGTTAGCACCGGTAGTTTGGTTCATTTCGAGGATGGTATTGATTACCCTTGATTTGAAATACCGGCTATAGCATTAGCTTCAAACGGACTACCATCGGTGGCGATGACATTGTAGTATGCATGAGGACCACCACAAGTAACACAAACTTCAACTTTCTTCACTTCACCATATGATGGTGCTTGTGTGAAAGTGACTTTCTTTGGTTAGCAAGAACCAAAGCTTCGAATAATATCCGTGAGTTTGTCAATCTTAGCATCGGTGCTAGATGTACTCACGGAGATGAAGTAGAAGGTCCGGCATTGACCGAGTCGATATGTCTTTGTGCGAAAGGACGGACACGGGACTTGTTTTCAATGATTTGCAAGGCTTTTTGTGGTCTTGCTCAAGAAATTACCTCCCAGAGGCATTTAGAGTCTTGATTAGTCCGGTTCGGACCATTGTAGAAAGTATCCATTTGCATTAACTCGGTAAAACCATGATGCGGACACTTGAGCAAGTCTTGTAACGATCCCATGCCTCCCGAATGATTCATCAAATCTCGAGAAAATTTCATTATCTCATTCTTAAGAGTTGTAGTTCGGGATGGAGGATAGAATTCGTTAACAAACTTTGTGACTAGATCTTCCCATGTCTCAATGGAACGAGGGGTTGTTTCTCGAGCCAATTCGGCTTGTCCTCAGAAAATGGGAACAGAAGAAGCTTGATGGTCATGCTGGGACATTCTTGTACTTGATGGTAGATGCAATCTTGTTAAACCATCGAATGTGTGCATGAGGATCATCCCGCCAAAACCATAGAATTGGCTTTGGGTTACCGATTAAGTAACCGGTTTTGAGCTCAAAAGTATCGACCACGATGGCTGGAAAACAATAGCATCTCCGTAACCCTCGATGGGTGCTTGAGAAGCTCATTCATCGGCTTGTCTTCCGCCATTATGGCGGTGGTGGTGGTGGTAGACGTTCCTCACCACGGTCAAGGAGCGAACGTCCCCCACGCTCACGAGGAATCTTTCCAAGCTCGAAAGTGGACTTGTAGAGTCGAAGAACGAGCGCATGCACTAAGTATAAAAATCAGTTTCAAAACAAATGCGAGGCAAAACGACAAGTGAACTTAACCAATAATCACAAATGAATGGCTTTGAAAAAGGTACACCAAATCACAAGGACACAAAGGCAAGTTTTAAATCGATGTTCGAACTTATTATGGTCACACCCCGGTTAGTAGGTGTACCGCCTTGATTTTATGTGGTTGATTTTTATGTATATATTAAGTACCACTGAAAAGACGTAGGTATAGATTTGTCTTGATGGGTTTAAAACTTTTGGACAATATTTTTGGTATCGCTTGCTTAACCAAATTGTATTTCTTTAAGAATCACCTAAAAGAAACACAAGCTAGAAAACGTTCGTATTGTTTTGTTGTTTTATATTTTGTTTTGGTGTTTTAACACTTTAGGAAAAGTGTTAATGAACTTTTGATTTTGTTATAACTTTACAAAAAACGCTTTACAAGCGTGGTATATGTGCAAGCACGGGTCTCAAAATGCTTAGAACACGCTCTGACCTCCCGGCGCTAGCCTAAAATTTGATAGGTGCAAAACGATCAAGTTTTCTCACGCGAGCTAGCCATGAATGAATGGCTAACCGTAAGGAACTTAAAACAATTTCACACACCAAATACAATTTAGATCAGAGAATACTGATGGATTCCCGGTCGTTAAGTCCCACGGAGGATGATCGGTGTTTAACACAATCGATTGTCGAATAACCACCAAGGATAGCGATCGAAGGATTTTGAGTTATTTATAAATTCTGAGGGCTTAAATGCAAATTAAAGGAAATTAAAAAGATAAAAATATTAAATAAACGCTATCACTAATTTTATAACGATGTTTTTGATTTTTTTGTTTTATAAACTTAATTTAAAACTACGCGACGCATAAATAAAAACGTGAAACTTACACAATATTAATCCTAAAATATGAAAATGATATTTTTACAAACCTAATGATACAAGAAAATTTTAAGAAAAAGAAAATTATTTTTATAACTATTTAATTAATTATTATTAATTAAAAACTATTTTTAACTATTTAATAATTACCTAAATTACAAGAAAATAGGAAATAAAGCTAGAAAAATAAAATTATGATTTGGAAAAATCTAAAATATCAAAAGAGAATTTTCAAAACTATTTTTATATTTTTCTGATTATTTTTCTATTTTTTATGAATTTTAAACTATTAAAAACTAATTAAATTGCTAAAAATTACAAAATAAACTATGAAAAATCTGGAAGATTACATTTTTTTACTTTTTCTATTTATCTTAACCTAAGAAAATGAAAAATTATTTTTTTGAACTTTTCTTAATTAATTGTATTAAAAGCTATTTAAAATTACCTAAAACTGCTTTTAATTAAGAAAATAGCAAACTATTATGAAAAATTATGAAAATTTCAGGAAAAGTCTAATTTAATATATAGAATCTAAGAAAATAGAAAACAATGGCTTGTTTGGTAGATTATGAAGTCAGAAACCAAGTGCTTATGAAATAAGCACTTAAATAAGCCAAAGGGTACCAAATGGGAACCAACTGAACACGTAAGCTTTGTTATGCTAAAATAGCCAAATGCAACTAAAACAGCTATCTTTAACCTCGATAAGCTAACTCAACAGATTTGGATGTTTTGAGTTTTATGCTAAAAACAGATTTGAGTGTGCTATTGAGCCAAGCATCGCCTACTCAATAAGCTACAATTGAAAATGAAGTTAAAAACTATACTAGACCGGCTAAGAACATGTAAACCAAAACCAGCCCTAGAGAAGCTCGATGAGCTCTGGACAAGCTATGCAAGAGTTGGGAAAACTCAAGATTGACCGAGTTGATGAAAGGTGGCAACCGAGCCCTTTTGACAAGCTCCTTTGAAGCTTTTAGAAAATTTCTAAAATTCTACAAAAATGACCATAAAAATTAGACTGTTGAACTTTAAAAACCCTAAGTTTCACTTGATATGACCCAAGAATGAATCTATTAAAAATCCACTCAACTTGGCCAAAAACCGAATTTCAACTTTTGACTTTAGAGCGGTTGAGACAAGTTTGACTTTGTGAACTTTGAAACCGATTTAAGGACTAATTATGTTGTATTATGATGGAATGAAACTATATTATGCTAATCATCAATTCTAAACACATAACAAGATTTTGGCTTTGCAAAATTATAATAGTTAAGTACTTAAGACAATGGATTAATGATTTTGACTACGAGAGCTTCAGCACACTTTTATGACCGATATGAGCACAAATGGACTAAACAATCATGAACTAACAGATCTCAAACATTGAACAACCCTTAAACTCGCTTTGTGCAAGAATCCAAACACACCTTATATTGACCGACGGTAATTTAAAATGATCCAAACATTGAACCAACTGGTTTTAATGATCAAACTAAGTTTAAATAACTTAAATACTACTTAATGATCGATTTTAACTACTTCTAACCAAGCTACTAAATATGCAATGAACTTGAATATAACTTACAATAGGTCCCTAGCCACAATGGCTTGCCATTATTGAAACCGTAACCACAAGAACTACTAACCTATATAAACCAACCCCATAGAACTAGAATCCACCCATTTCCATTTCGCTTTAACCCATTTCTGCTTCATGCCCATTTTGCTCCATTTTGACTTATGTTGACCAATTTCCAAAACCGCTTAAAACTTTGAACACAGCTTACGTAAAGCTATGAGAAGCTTGTATAAGCTTATTGTAATCGAGAAATAAGCTTTGGAAGCTTGTACATAAGAATTGAAAACCAAAAGCAACAAGAATACAAAAATACGAGAATAGATAAACTTTGGAATTGATGATTAAAACTAGATTATCTTGAATATGTAACTTAAGTTTAATACATTCAAACAAAAGATAACAGCTTTGAACTTGAATTAATACATTTGAACTAAAACGACATGAAAGAAATTTTACAAAATTAACTACCCCTTCTTGCCTCTTTTATGCTTCAAATGAGCTCCACGTGTCCTTCCGAGAGTATCCCACCTCTATTTGACCAATGGGTGAGTTTTGAGCATCGTGGCCATTTTATCATTTTATGAAAGTCGGTTTGACTTGTAGCCTCCGAATTAGCCGCTAGGGGGGTGGCATTTAATGCAAGTGGTTCAGGATGATGAGGGGGCGGTGGAAAAGGTCGAGTGATGGAGGAGGCCTGCTGCGTGCAACTTGGGAAGACAGTGTACAGATGTGTGTGGAGGGAAAGGGCTGAGAGTTTGACTTTGGTTTGACTTGGGGTTCAAAAACAGGGGTCAAAGGGTCACAATGGTGTATAATGGCAGGGTCAATTTGGTTTTGACAAGTCTTGGCTTAGGCTTATTATACAAGGACTAAAACTGCCAATTTCTCAAAGATGACACAAGGACTGAAATTGACAAACTTTAATAGTACAAGTACCATTTTTGACATTTTAAATTCTCAAAGGACCATTTTTGCCAAATTACAAAGTTCAGGGACCTAAGTTGTAATTTTGTAAATTTGAATCTCAAGGACCAATTTTGACAACTTAGGAATCCCTAGGGACTTAAAATGATATTTTTCTTTATTTAGAATTACCAAGGACTGTTTTTGACAACTTTTGAAACTTGGGGACTAAACCGCTAATTATGCAAACTTGATATGCTTTTCACCGATTTTGATATTTTGCATTTAAACACATAAAACACTTATTTGTGATATTTTATCATTTGATGCATTTACGAGTGTTTTCAGATGTTTTTGCAGTTTAATTTGTACAAAAATGATGAGTATTTACACACTCATCAAAAACATCATTCCATGATCATTGTATCAACCTACCCATGTGACATGTGATATACCAATCAGTAGAAGATTATTGTTTAAATCGTTGTAGCTCATGTCCAATCGATCAATCAAAGTTACATATTAATCATTAACCACTGACCAATTGCCTAAACCAATCAGTAGTACATATTCACAACTGATATTGATATATAAATACTACTGACCCATTATCAATTTAATAACATAAAGCATGCAATCATAGACCTCAAAACGAATTTGTGATAAAACAATGAATAAACAAAAGTTACCCAGCTGCAGACTTCGACAGTCTATATCTTTCACATAAAAACTCAGATCGACGATCCCTCCGGTGGAAAGTTAGATTGTCATATAGAGAACATCCACCTAAAATTTCGTCCCGATCCAACGGTTAACGAAAAAGTTATGATCGTTTCAAAACAGTGTTGTAGTAATCTTACGGAAATTTTCTGAATTCGAATTTTGTGATCTTTTTCTTCGAAAAACCTTGTAGATTCCTATATCAAGAGCTCCCCGCTCTGATACCAATTGATAAGATCGTTTATGAGCTCTAGGGGATAACAATAACAATGATTATAATGCACAGCGGAATAAGAAAACATCGTTTGTTATTATTAAAGGTTTATCGTCATCATCTCTAACTAAACAATAATCAAAGTCTTCTTTGATCAACTAACTGACTAACTAATACCCTAGGTGTTCTCCCCTAACGCCTGTACACACACGCACACCTTTGGTGTTCACATCTTGACACACATTAAATCTAATTCCCTGCCTCTCTTTATATACTAGAGAGTCTAGGGTTACAAATACTACTAAGGACTATATAATAAATATTATTTTAACAAATAAGTCTCTTGTCTTCAATAGTCTTCATAAGTCTTTCATCTTTCATATTTTGTCATAATCAACTCAAATATAATCCCCAACATTTACTTTCAAACCGGGCCAGACGTTGTCGTGACTTTTCCAAATTCGAAAAGTAGGTATCAACAAGGTCAGTGTTGGGTCCCGACCGGCGGTCCGGGAACGACATTGAACTCATGTATAGTAGGTCTCGATCAAGAATTGTAGTTGAATCCTAAAGTTCAAGAATGGTTCCAAAAAATATATGGTTTAGTTAATTACTTTGAGATACATACGACACCATTTTATAAGGGATTCGTAATTAGAGTCATAAACTGCTAGTTCTGGGCAATCACTGCAATTAATATTTCCACTTCTAGCTTGCTTGAAAACACTGCTAGTTCTGGGCAATCACTGCTAGTTAGTTTCTGATGATTGTGGAAACTATAAGGGCTGTTTTGTAACTTTTTTGTTAAAACATATTTATTCCCCAAATCACTGATGAGGCAGGGCAGTGGAAACGTAAGAACGACCCAACCAATAGAAACTCCTAATGTGGATAGTTCTTTGCAATTCAACACAGGTGGAGGAATCCCTAGACAACTGGCTAATGGCTTTCTACATGATGACAATTCCAATGATCCACTTCACGGACCAGGTTACACAGGTCAAGGTGGTGAGGATAATATGAAACTCAATATTGAATTGACGGATATATTCACAACTATGGAGTCAAAGATCACCGGTCTTAAAATTGACAACAACTCGCCTCGAAACAACGTGGAGGTTCAAGCACGTGGTAAGTGTTTTGGAGAGACTAAGAAGGCCAAGGTTCAATGCATTCTGTGAAAGTGAAGAACCGGGAAAGAAGGCAAGTCGTAATATGATTAAAAGTTTAGATGATGCATCCAAACAGGGAGGAATGAGAGTACAAATTCAAAGCGAGGCATGGAAGGTAAAAGCAAGATCGGATGATTCTTTAAAGGTCTGCAGCTTGAAGAAAAGGAGAAGGAAGTGGTGCAGCAATCGCTGCCGTGTGTCTTGCATCCGCCGCTAGTATCAAGTAACCATTGCCGCAACAATCGCCGGTATTATTATAGCCATCGCCAATTCAGACGTTTCAAGCCCAGAGGCAACATCTTCTACAATTATAAGCACCACAATAACACCAGCACCAAAACCAAAATAAGCCTGAGAATGAGGTTGCCATACAATTGCTCATCCTAAAGCAATCTGACCCTATCCCTGCACCCAAACCTATTGCTAAGAGTCTACAGATTGGTGAAACTGTGCAGAAAGGTGTAGTTACTGAACCTGATATTGGAAAGGGTAAATGGATTGCAGAGCCAACATTGAAGTTTAAAAGTAGAGAGGAGCAGATAGCTTAAGATGGAGAATTTTATAAAAGATTATATATGAAACTAAATGCTAAAGAAATTGCTAAAGCAAATGAAAGTATAAATACAGGAAGAAGCTCTCAAGAAGTCAGAGAAGAGTGGAAAAGCAACAGAGGTATTTTCAACCATCCGAGAAAATTAAGGCGTAGATAGCTATGAAGTGCATGTTCGAGCCCAATCAAGAAGGTAAATGTGGGAGGCTTGCGTGGTTGAAGAATGGATGTTGTATGCTTATACAAGAGTACATTCTATTAAGATTTCGTAAGAGAAATTCTACATGCCGGTTGATGAGATTACCCTTTAATGAAAATCAGAGAGATGGATGTTGGAAGTTAACCTTAATTTGCGATGTACAAAATCAACTCATCCAATTGTTCATCCACCTTGAGAAAGATTGAGAATATTGCCGATTATGAAATTTATTTGGCCATCAAAGGCAAGCCTCAAGTAGAATGAAAAGAAAGGCGACATATCAAAAGCATTTGATGAAGAATCGAGTATGATAAGATATTGCGGGCTTAGATAGGTGGAAATGGAACATCTAATCGCGTGTGTATGTTTACTTTTTACCTATAAACAATAAATAAATAACAACAAAGTTAAGCTCGCTTACGTTTGAAAAAAGGTTCGAACGATCCGCCTCTTTAAAGATGGACTTCCTAGACCGTGCAAGTGCTCTTGGTATCACAGTTGGATGTTTAATCCACCAAGCATGAGATTTTCAAACGACTCAAGGATCCACACCTATGAGAATTAAAAATGAAAATAAAACATAAACTTATATACAAATCAAGAAAATGTTAAGTTGGAAAATGGATACAAACCCAAACACAAATCCAGACAATGTGTATGTTGGACAATGCTTTGGATCTTTCTTCAATCTTAAAAGGTGGTCATCAGCGCGCTTATCAAATACATTATGAAGTTGGTCGAGCAATGAGTCCAAATATGCTCACCCATGCAAAAGCATTCCAATCATCTAGATTATCAACTAACCTCATCGATTGTATCATCCACCTCGCATGTCAACAAACGACCCATAAAGATCACCTCTAAGGCTAACAAAAGACAAAGACGCACAACATCTTCATCATATATCATCGAAACCGCTCTTCATCATCGATAACACCAATAACATCTGTTGGTTAGAATATACCCTTGCTTGTCGTGAAATACCTGTTACAAAAATTTAGAGAACCAGATGTATACAACCCAAAGCTTACTGATCCAAACCGCAGACCGGTCATTAGACAAAACTCACGACGACTAAATAAAGCATGCCCTTCAATGTAGAAAATTAAGGGCATATCATAGCGAGAATCGCCGACTATATGTCGCTTTCCTTAGCATATAATCTATGATGTGCGTTTCATGTTCAAAAACAAGAGATCAATCCATCTTCCAAAGGTGTATTCCTAAACAAGATGTGGCGTCTTATGCCTAACTTTTGCTTTATCAACCAAAAGTAGTTCGCTTTCATCGGTAATGATTAACTTAGCTTCATAGTCCCAAAAAGGTCAACAAAACAACAATTTAAATCGGACTATGGATGGAATCTATACCAACGTCGTAAACAATTGCGATATCGATGCATATAAACCACTCCTTATTAGTATGTAGAGTGCCACTAAATTTTTAATGAACCGGTTATGTTACATACCTAATGACGACATCTACCGTATTATACCCTACATAATTACGAATCGATGTATATAAAGAGGAGAAATGGATTATAGAATGGAATTAACACCTATATAACAAAGGTATTAATCGAATAACAACAACGATTTGTTGAAGCATATAACCAATTGGAAATAAATAATATACAATAAACAACGAGCAAAATATTTACGTACCATATTTGGCCACATTTTTTAAACAAACTTGATCAATCCAATGTGGGTTGCACTCAACAGTGTACCTTTAGCAAGTGTCAAATCTTTTTTAGGGAATATAAAGTTTCCAACTTTCCTCTCTCTAGGCGATTTTGGCATCTTCGTCTTCCCCAATAGCAATTCAATTCCTGTAATTTTAGGGTTGATTGTTGTACTTCTTTTCCAATATTCCCCTTGTTTTAATTCTCATTTTCAATTTATTGATATGCCAGTTGAATCCAATAAACCTCCTGACCCTATCCTTGAGGAGTTTTGTACTCTCACTGGGATGTCGCCCACTAATATTCGTCATAAGACTCATGTTCCTTTTGGTGATTCTAATCCTCCTAAGTCGAGGGGTAGACCTAGGGGTGTGAAGAATCGGTCTAAAGCTGTTATGATTAAGGTTAAATCGTCGGGATCTGCTTCTACTGGTGCTCGGGCAATTCTAAAAGGCTTCGTAATTCGAAAATGGCTGGTAAGGGTAGAGGTCGTAGTGATGCGTCTCCTATGGAAGATAGTAATGGTAAGCGTTCTAACTCTAATGGTGGTCCTATTGATGAAGCTCTGTCTAAAGTTTTAGATAGGTTAGCTTATGATAAAAGTATTTTTGAGCAAATGGTGTTTAGTGAAGGTGTTAGGGATTGTGGTATGAAGTCTAGTAATGTTGTTAAGATTGGTAGTAATATGGAAAATAGCTGCAAGCGAATGGTAATTGACTGTGGGAAAGTTGAAAATGATGGTACCTTTATTAATGAGCCTGTTAGGAAAGTTAATGAAGCAATTGGTGAGCAAGCTATAAGGAGTGATAAGGTGGAGTGTAGGGAGAATTTTAATTTGGTTGATAACACTTTGTCAACTGAAAATGTGAGTATTCACAATGTGGCTGATGTAGAGCACATTGTTGATGCTCATGTTTCTCAAGTTGATAAAAGTGTTAATGGGGATGGTATTGATAGAGGAGATTCGGGTTTTGTGTTTGGTACTAATCATGGTAGTAAAGGCCTTTTGAAAAAACCCGTTGGTTGTTTGTCTTCTGTTCAATTTGGCCCGAGTATTTTCCATAAGCATAGCTCCTCAAATGCTTGGTCTTCTAGTATGTCGAGTATCAAAGCTATCAAAGCTGATAGTTCTTTGAACATTGAATCTTTTGCTGAAAAGATGAGAAAAGGTATGGAGGATAGAGAATTACTAATGAGCTATGTGCCTCAGTTTGTTTCTAAGCAAGATAATGGTGCTCGTAGAATTGATATTTCTGTTGAAGACATTAAAAAGGGTGCTGAAGCGTGTTCTTTGCAGCTTTACGGCTACTTTGTTGGTACCTCTATGGATTACAGAGTAGTAAATGCAAACTTAAGTAGAATGTGGAGGGTTTATGGTATTGATGGGATTACTAAGACAAGCTCGGGGTTTTTTTTATTTTAAGTTTAAAAGTGAGGAGGGTATGAATTCTGTTCTAGAAAGCGGTCCGTGGATGGTGAACAATGTCCCATTGGTTTTGAATGTATGGGAACCTGGCATTTGGTTAGAAAAAGTGGAACCTAGTACAATTCCTATTTGGGTCTGTGTTTACAACATACCTATGGAACTTTGTAATGGAAATGGTATAGGGAAGATTATGAGTGGGGTTGGAAAGCCGATGTTGATGGATAAGATGACAAAGGAAAGGTGTTTAAAGAAATCAGGAAAGCTTGACTTTGCTAGAGTGCTTTTTGAGGTTTCTGCTGATGATGAACTTCCACATGCCTTAGAAATAGCTTATCCTCCTATGGGTCATAGACCTGCTAGAACCGGAAAGCTTGATGTAAAATACCAATGAAAACCTCCTTTATGTACGCACTGCAAAACGTTTGGCCATTCTACTTCTTCGTGTAAGGTTAGGCCCAGAACTCATGAGGAAATGGCTGCTAATGTTTCCAAAGAGGCGTTGAATACTAATGTTTCTACTACTTCCAAAATTAATGCTGGAAATGGAGATGATGAGGGATTTATTACTGTGGGCAAAAAGAACAAGCCAATTGCTGTGCAGAGTAATAGCAATAAGGGTAGTTTTTATAATAAAAATTCTCTTGGTAATGCTTCTAACTTCAGAGGGAATCAAAATTCGTTCAAGCATAATAGTGGTAATTATAGGCAAAGTTATAGTAGACAAGGCCCTAATCAGCAAGACCAGAATGGTGGTCCTAATCAATAAACCAATTTTTCTAAGAAAAAGGGTGTTTATAGGAATGTAAATTCTATGTAGCAAAGTAATAAGAATTTGAAATTTGGTCCCAAGGGTGATTTGGCGCAAAAGAGTGTTGATAAGAAGAAATCTCTTGTTGAGCAGAGTTCTAGCAAGTTTGCTGTTGAAAAGAGTGTTGATCTCTCTAATTTCAAGCCTAAAGTTTTGGTTGGGGGTTCCGGTTCTTATAGTTCTCGTGATGGTGTTTTTTTTGAAGATGTTCCTGTCACTAATTCATTCCAAGTTTTGGATGATCAAGTAATGGAGGAAAAGGAAAAGGCTATTGAAGCTGCTATGGATAATGAATATGAAAATGAAATATGGCCCAAGCTCAAGCAAGATGTTATTTCTATTATGGAAAGTGGTGGATATCCTTCTGTGGAAGTTAGAATGAATTGGTCTCTTCGTCAGTTGGATTTCTTCTACCAAAACTGTCATAAGTATGATCTTGATCCTTCCTTTGAGGATGATGATATCCAAACTGATGATGGTGGTATGGCTGATGAGATGAGGCCTGAGTATGATGATGTAACTGGCCAGGAGCATGGTAATAAGGCCAATGAAGACCCTGTTAACAATGATTAAAGTCTTTTCTTGGAATGTTAGGGGTCTCAATAACTACCCTAGCCAAAAACAAGTTATTGATTTGCTTCATAATGGTAATTTCAGTTTGTGTGCTTTGCTTGAAACTAAAGTTAAAGAGAAAAACTTGACTAAAGTTTTCTCTCATGTTCTTGGTAATTGGCAGTGAGTCTCGAATAATGCTGTTTGTATTAACGGACCGGGTATTATTGGTTGGGATCCTCATTCGTTAGAGTAATGGTCATCAATCAAACATCTCGCTTAATGAATCTTATGTTGAAACCGCCAATGGGAATCAATCTTTCTTTGCTCTTTCGCTTACGCCATATCACTCCTTCCGTAGGAAGAGTTTGTGGAGAGATTTAGTTGTTCATAGTTTGGTGGTTGGGATAGACCTTGGGTTCTTTCGGGTGATTTCAACGTTATCCTTGACCCTTCTGAGAGATCAGCGGGTTCGTCCTCTATTACATCAGGTATGGAAGATTTCAGGGAATGTTTTTCCAAGATTGAAGTGCAGGATCTTGTTATGTCAGGATTAAGGTTCACTTGGAACAAGAGCCCTGGTAAGCCTGATGGCCTTTTGAAGAAGTTGGATAGAGTTCTTAGTAATCTCGCTTTTGTTGAAAAAATTTCAAATGCAAGTGCTCAGTTTTTGTCGTTTGTGGTTTCTGATCATACTCCGGCAGTGCTAATTATTTCTGAAGATGTTAGAGCCAAACCTAAACCATTCAAATTTCCTAATTTCTTAGCAAACAAAGCTGAATTTCTACCTATTGTTGAGAAGGTATGGGATATGAAGATTCCTGGATTTGCTATGTTTTCTGTTGTGTCTAAATTGAAGATGTTGAAAAAACCATTGAGAAAGCTTAGAAACACTCAAGGTAATCTGGCTGAGAAAGTTAATTATTTGAGAACCGAGTTGGAGAGGTTCAATCGCCATGGTAAATGATTCTCACAACGTCGAGTCTGATCTCAAGAATTTGTTTATCTTAATGCGATAAACAAGCGGCTAGGATGAGGAGTTAATGCTAAGCAAAGGGCGAAAGTTTTTGGTTTTAGGATTTTAACACAAATTTTTTCACAACTGCGTGAAGGAAAAAGTCAATAAACAGAATTGAATATGTTGAGGACATGGATGGAGTTGCTTATTCGGGTGATAATGTTGGTGCTCAATTCGTCAAACATTTCCAGTCTATTCTTGGTGAAAGTAATGTGGTTACTCCTATTGAAGATCCTACTGGTTTGTTTGTGAATTATCTTTCTCAAGATGATGCTGATGTGATGATAAGGCCAGTGTCAAATGAAGAAATCAAAAATGCTATATTTGGAATGGAGGATGATAAGGCTCCCGGTCCTGATGGTTTTTCGGCGAAATTCTTTAAAGCTTCATGGTCCATTGTGGGAGATGAAGTTTGTACTTCTATTCGTGATTTCTTCGATAATGGTAAGCTTCTAAAAGAGATAAATTCTACAATTATTGCTTTAGTGCCTAAGTCTCAAACCCTAAAATGTTTGATTTTATACCTATAGTGTGTTGTAATATTCTATAAGTGCATCTCTAAGGTTATTCCAATAGAATCAAAGGTTGCCTCAGTAAGCTTGTTGGTGATTCTCAGAGTGCGTTTATCCCTAATAGACATATTAGCAATAATATTCTTCTTTCCCAAGAGTTGCTTAGAAATTATCATAGAGGCAGGGGTCCTGCTAAAGTAGCTTTCAAAATTGACTTGCAAAAGGCCTATGATTCTGTCGAGTGGGACTTTTTAAGGCAATGTTTAGTTCGTTTTGGATTCCCTAGTTGTATGATTTCTTGGATCATGAGTCGATTTCTACCCCTTCTTTTCATTGTTAATATTAATGGAGATCACCAAGGCTATTTCATGGTACGAGGGTCTTAGACAGGGTGACCCGTTATCACCTTATTTATTTACTTTGGTAATGGAAGTTTTCTCTCTTATGTTGAAGAGAAAGATTGATGAGGATGGTCATTTTAAGTATCATTGGAGATGTGATAAGGTCTCTCTTACTCATCTCTGTTATGCAACCGATTTGATGATTTTTGCTAAAGCTGATAAGCGCTCTGTTTCTATTATCAAATCAGCTCTTGAGGAGTTTAGTGGGGTGTCTGGGCTCAAGCAAAATTTAAGTAAGAGTATTGCTTTTTTTGGAAATGTTCCGGTTCATATTAGAGATGCAATTTTAGATATCTTGCCGTTTCCAGTTGGTACTTTGCCTGTTAGGTACCTAGGTGTCCCGCTCATTTCTACAAGATTATATAAGCATCATTGCACTAGTTTGGTTGATAAAGTGAGGAAAAGGTTGCATGACTGGAAAACAAATCCTTATCTTTCTTGGAAGGCTTCGCTAATCAAGTCCGTTGTGGGTTCTTTGCAAGTGTACCGGTCTTGGTTTTCATCCTTCCTATCTCGCCATTCAGAAATTGAAAAGCTTATGAGGGTTTTCGTGGTCTAATGGTTCTTGGTTCAAGGGAGTGCAAAAGTTAAGTGGGATGATGTTTGTCTTTAAAAATTCAAGGTGGGTTAGGCATTAAATCTTGCACATATGGAACGTTTCTTTGATGGTAAAGCATATTTGGAACATTGTGTCAAGAATGACTCGCTTTTGGTTAAATGGGTGAACTCCTATATAATTTGCAGCAGTTCAAGTCCTAGGAATTTTGGATGTGCACGAATTAAATGATGTTTCTTGGGGTCGAAGAAGATTCTTCAATGTGAAGTATTGTCGAGATCATTTTGTGTATAATATTGGTGATGGTTCACAAACCTCTGTTGGTTTGATAATTGGCTTTTCCTTGGTCGCCTAAGTCAATTTATAACCAAGAGAGACATTTTTGCGCTGGATTGTCTCGATTTGTAGCGTGGGTGATATTGTGTGTCGTGGTGAGTGGGCCTGCCCATGGAGAAGTAAGTTTCCATTTCTTTCCAGCCCCACCGCCATTACTTTTTCGTGATAGAAAGATAGAGTATTATGGAAATCAAATAGTGGTATATCCGGTGCTTTTTCATAATGGTGTGGTCTCGATTTATCTGTTATAAAGCCTGTTGTCCCTTGGTATAAGCTTGTATGGTATAGTCAAAATATTCTAGGCATGCTTTTATATTTTGGCTCGCCATCAACGAGAAGTCAAGACTCAAGATAGAGTTGCGAGATGGCGTAATCAAGGTAACCTTCTTCCCCTTGTGTAAGTCATCGTGATTCCCACAATCATCTATTTTTTGAATGTGCTTTTGCTTCAAAGTTATGGCGTCATTTCAAAGATTTGGTTAAGCTGGAAAATGCTCCTGATTCTCTTAATTTGATCGTTCTCTATTTATATGGAAAACCAGTTAATAAGTCAGTTTGGAGTATTCTTCAAAGACTGGTAATTGGTGCTTTGGTGTACTTTATTTGGCAAGAAAGGAATCTTAGGCTTTTTCAGCAAAAAAGCAGGAATTTTGATGATCTTTGTGGAGTCATAAGGGAGACTGTTAGGCTAAGGATATTAAGTTTAAAGATGAGATGTTCTAGGCAAACATTGGAAGCTGCTAAACTTTGGGATTTATGTGTTTTGAAGAGTAATGGTAGGAGTTGCATGTTCAGGTTAAATGTTTAATGTTGCGGTTGGTTGTTGGAAGTTTATTGAGTTCAAGAGGCATAAAAGGTTATGAGTCGAGATAAAATGATGGGTAATATGTGGTTAGGTTGTTTCGTTAGGAGTTTTTACGTGTTAGGAGTGTTTGGGTTTATTATGGTCTTCGGTGTTATTTTTGGCCTTTTGATAATGTTATCAGGTGTAGAATCGTTAATGTGTATGGGAGCTATAAGGTAGATTGGGTTCATTATTTTTTGAAGTATTATTGGGTTCGGCCTGTTGATGAACAACGAAGAGCCATATATGAAGTTAAAGATGTTGTTTTGAAGACTTATGTTGATGATATGGCTAGTTATTGTGATCTGTTTATCCTTTATTGTCATAATTGTTTTTTTTATTTGGTATTGTTCTAGTAGAGGTATTTTTATTTCTTTTTTAATCATGTTCCCGAAGCATGTTTTAGGCATGTCTAGGAACTTTGCTTATATGGGTGTTGTCCATATAAGTTGATAGTAAATTCTTTTGTTTTAATCTATTTGTTCGGGTCATTAGTTCCTTTCCCAAAAAAAAGGTAACTTTATAGTCGGTGACATAACCGACGATACAAGGAAAAGAGGACCATTTAAGAAGACGGTCTCATTTGTGAAAACAAGTTACTAACAATGTTTTATGCGAGAAGCAAAAACAGAAAACCAGAACTATGAATGTTTTTGTGCAGAGTGGGAACCGATTTTGAATACATATGTAATGTACTTTCACTATTCAATTGTGTACGTTCTATGTAATGTGAAATGACGATAAAACCCTTTTTAAAATATACGGTTGCCCAGCGCTTTTTAGTTGCTTCAAAACAATACTTACACATACGGACACTTGTCACAATGTCGATGAGTTACTTAACGAGCGGTTGCCCGTGGTCCATTCTCAAATTAAAATAAAAGTGGTCCGAAAGTGATAAGCCTCGTATGGCGTCGGTCTATTGCATCATTTTCCCTATTATTAATCTATATTTATTATACTAATAGATACTTACGTTACATCTTAGAGTTGAAATTCAAGTATGTGCTTAGGTGCATTATTTGGATTCAAAACGGTGATGTCTTTATTTTGTATCAAACGCCCAATAACATCTGCATTATAATACAAAACATAATATTAGCATATAATGTAGGAAAATATTGGCTATTTGTATATGTTTAAATGAACATTTAATAAAATAACTTACCAAACAAATAACTTTGATCAATCCTTGCATCCAAGAAGTCTTTAAACGATATCAATTCCAGTACATCATCATTGCAATTGAATTCGCATCAATTACGCACATTTGTTTTCTTATAAAAGTGTATTTTGAACTCATGTTTTGATAACTTGATAGAATCAACATTCCTTTTAACATTAAAATTCGATATTATGGGATAATTTTTCTCTTTTAAAAGAGTATCAAAAATTCAAAATCATTGGCTAAAGAACAATTTATTGTAGCATGAACCTTGGTTCCCTAAGATTAAAAATATATCAAATAATATTATAAAGGAATACACATATAATATTTAATAAACATTAGATAAATAGTTAAAAAGTGTTAAATTTAATTAAAATACCTGCTCATCCATAAGGATCATGTCAATGCCTGCTACCTTTGATGGATTGTAGTTATAATACTGATTCCAAAGTGACACAATCTTAACTTTGATATTCACTTTACCTTTGTCGGGGGTGATTTCTTGAAGAGGTGTAATTTTCATTGTCATTCCTACAAACAAAAGTAGATTAGATGTTGTTCTTTACTAATAGAAGATGAAAAAGATTATGAATAAATTTAAATCTGTTTTAACAAAGATGCAAAAAGAAATCCTTATAAATAAGATCTTTGTTACATATAAAGCGTTTATATGTTTTACCACATATGAAAAGAAAAAACCCGTGATTTGTTGTTTTTGTTGAATGGTCTCGAGAAAATTTTGATTAAAAATTCCTTGGAATGAAAAACCTAGTTAATCAATTGAGTTTATATAATGCTTCATTTAAGTCCTTATTAGATTAGAATTACAATTGTAACACAATTAAAATTGGTTATGTATTAAGAAGTTTGTGTTTTTAATGAAATTACAGTTTAGTCCACTATTTTGTAAAAAAGTTTTTAAAGTATAGAAACTTTTTAAAATAAAATGCAAATTTAATTAAATAAAAAACAGTATGTAAAACAAAGTAAGTTCAAACCAAAAAATAATTGAGTGTTAAGAAATTACTTGCGGACCAAAAAGCACTCAATATAACCCCGTCAGACTACCCAACATCCCCACCCATTTTGTCCCCTATATTGCCGGATGAATCAGAAAGCCTTGAATCATTTCGACCAATTGTGTCCATCAAGAATTTGATATGTAGCTCAAATATAGTGGACGATGGTACAACCTCCAACGCCTCATCATATACCTACACACACAATACAAAGTGCAGCTTAAAGCTCAGAAACATAACATAACCAACACACGAAAGACATAGAGAATATGGATCAAGGTTTTTCCTTCAATGAACATCATAATCAACATACCTTAATTTCTTTGCATAATCGATCAGGCTACTTGCTTTATTACATCTTGTCCACCCTACTACCGCACTTCATACTTGTAAGCTGGTCCCAGTATCCTGCGCCTTTAGAGAATTCATTTTCATGTCATCAAGCATCTCTTTGCATACTTTACGAATTTGTCAAATTTGTAGCCTCTAATATCTCCAAAACCGTGTTCTCGAGACTAAAACTCAAGGAAGTGCGTTTCATCAAGATTTGTAAAAGCTTGAAGAGTGTTCATCCCTTTTTCACGAAAGACATCAATTTGTTTTCTCAGTTCCTCATTTTTAACATCTACCACTTTAAAAACTTCACTCTCGCCATCAATTGACATAAACAATTCTTTGTTTTCATCTCTCCAATGTTTATCTTTAGGATCTTGACCATCAAAAACCAATGTGCCCACATCTTCTCCTAATGCAGCCCTGCGAACACTTAACTTATTTAAGTATGTGAGTTCCATCCGTAGATATTCCACCCACAGAGCTTCAGAAGTTGGACAATATCTGATTCCACTTTGCATAAGTGCACGAGCAGCTGCAACATTCAAATTGTGATCAAACTCCCATGAAGCATTACCATGTAAGCATGTAAATCCTCGTCAATAATCATATTTAGGCAAGCAGGGTGATACCTGCAAATAAACCAAAGAATAATATGAATTAGCAACAAAACTGAATATTGGTTTACCTAATTTGTTAGCACAAATTGGTGCTACCCATCCCATATATAATTTAATTATAGGATTACAATTGCATAAGTTGCTTCTGACTTAGCTGAACTGAATGTGGAGCTAAAATAAGAATCGCAGCCTATAATACTACATATTTATGACTTCTATATATCATTAACAATAAAAGATCAAATCATGTATCTTAGAAAAAAATTGACCAGATCTTAGAGGGTATAAAGAAGTACCTAAAGAGCAAGTCGTTCCACGCATAGCTTTGGTTCTCTTTGGGTTTCGGAATTCAAATACCATAGTTAATGGGTTCCTGCAAGATAATTAACCAAACAGATTCGATTTAGTCAATGGTGTCGTTCAAGGCAATTAGGGTTCTTGTGGATTGACCGCTTTTTTTTGTTCCACTTTTTGTTTTAACCCCTAGGGTTTTTGTGGATTGACTCCGCTTATCTTAAAGTATGTTTACACATGTTAGCATTACAGATAAACTTGAATACAAACTATAGCCATTTATCAATTACCTGATCTGAACATGTCGAAAACACAGAACTTCTACACACATTATGCTCATCTTTTTCTAGCAACCCAATATCACCATCTACACACCTACTTCTTTTAGGACTTTCATCAAATATTTGACACATATTCACGAAAGTACTATAACTCTTATCTAAAAATTATCATCGTCATGGATGCCAGATTGAAGGTTGTAGTAAATTAAAAAAATGCTTTAGAGCAATTATTATTTAAAAAATAATTTGGGTTTAAATTTGGGGATCGGGTTTATGGAGGTATTGGTGGATATATTCTGGAAGTGATGAATGGTGGTAATGAGGAGTCATCGCTTTTTTTTTTTTTTTTTTTTTTTTTTTTACACTACACTTTGCTTAGAATTATGAAAATTAGCATTCGCACCCATATGTATTTTCGCTTTATTTATACATGTGACTAAAAAACGTTTTAAAGATTTTTAAGCCAAATTAAGAAATTATTAGATTTAATTATTTTTCGTAATTAAAAAAATAAAAAATTTAAAAATTATTACCAAATAAGGTATGGTTTGATTTTTTTGAAATGAAAAATTCTCACTAAGGGTTTTGTTTTATTATATAAAAGATATGATCTTTATTGATCTCACCCCTATAATTGCATATATATCAAATCAAAACTTATAATTGTATATATCGGTTTTCTTGGGAGGCACCCCCACCTTCTTACCCGACAAAATATCAGTTTTCCTGGGGAAGTCAAAGTCCACACTCTTACTCGACAAACCCATGCAAAATGTAAAAAACGAACGAAAACGTAAAAAATGAACGAAAAAAAACAGACAAAAACGTAAAAGAACAGACGAAAGCGTAAAAGAACAGACGAAAACGTAAAAAGATAGACGAAAATGTAAAAAAAACAAAAACAAAAAAACAAAACGTAATAAAGCGACGACAATGAAAAAAACGGTCAAAAAAACGAAAAACGGTCAAAACGTTAAAAATCTGACGAAAACGTAAAAATAAAACGAAACGTAAAAGGACTTCGCGATAACAAGTTATGACTAACGCCATTACGGCAGACACATAACGTGAACTTGAATGTTTAGTGTCACATTAAAAAAAAAAAAAAAAACTATATATACAATGCTTAAAAGATCAGTTTCACGCCTTTTACGTAATTACTCTTCAATATACTGCGAGTATAATACTATTACTTGATAAAGTCTGGTCGTGGTATAACATGTTTAATTAATAGATGATCGGATTTACACCTACACCTTTTGACTTTTGAAATTTCTTTGAATAATATGCATGCTTCCATAGCCATTTTCATCCACGTTACCACTTGCCTCCAATTTCTTTATCTTCTTCTTCACTAATCCCTAAGCTCAAAACACAACACAACAATGTCAAACCATCAAAACCCAAATCCAAACACCCTCTACACCTCGCCCGACCACCCATCACCCTCCCCTCCCCACACCTCCATCTTCACCCATCTCTTCCGCAACCTCACCTCCCACCCCAACTCCCCGCCTTAATAAACCCACACTAACCACACCATCACTCACACACAGCTGAAAACCCTCATCACCACCTTCTCACACAAACTCATTCACACACATGGTATAACTAAAAACGACGTGGTGTTGATCTTCTCGCCAAACTCTGTCCTCTTTCCTATCGCTTTCTTGGCTGTTACTGCCATCGGTGGGATTGTGACCACTGCGAACCCGGTTTATGGTGTGAATGAGCTTGCTCATCAAGTTAAGGACTCTAGGCCTAAGGTGATTATTAGTGTTGACGAGTTGAAGGGGAAAGTCAACGGGTTTGGGATCCCGATCGTTGACTTGAATAGTGTTTTTTTGGATGTGGATTTGGAGTTGAATGAGTCTGTGGAATCGGTTGAGTTTGGTGGAAATGTTGGTATGGATGACGTGGCCGCGATTTTGTATTCGTCAGGTACGTTTGATCTCAATCGGTCCTGGTTTAACAGTCGACAGATAAAATTTTACATTTTATGATACTACCCGAGTACTCGTGTATAGCAACTAGATTTTATAACGGCAGATAATTATAATGATAAAAAAAAAGAAGTTCATGAGTTATAAACAAAAATTAACCCGGTTCGACCGGTCAGTTCCGGTCGAAAAAACGGGTCAAATTAAACCGGTTTTTATATTTTTGAAACCCAGTTAGACCCGGCGGGGTTTAATTTTTGTGAAAGACCGGGTCAACCTGATGGTCGAAACTGTTGAATCGATAATCCGGTGACTCGATCGAGTCGATTAGAGACCCGGTTTTCAAAACATTGATTAAACACTAACATTGTTTAAACTTAATTCAAATAAGGGTGCGTTTGGTATGGGTATATGGGAATGGGGTTATGGGTTTCATAGTGATTCAAGATGTTTGTTTATTGGGCCCAGGAATGAAATGGTTATAGGTTTTTAAGATTGGGATCCTATTTATGATCGTTTTCGTCTTTGCAAGAATGTGATCGTAAGATCGGATCGGGATCCTAAGATCGTATTATAATGTTATTTTTTAATAATTTTTGTAATATTATTCAAATCTACAAATTATTTATATATTATAAACATGAAATTAGATGAATGTTCCATGAAAATGTTGTCTTAAATTATAAATATGAAATGTTTAAGAAGAATCACATGTTGTATTTTAAATTATATAAAACATAAACCATAAATATGTAGTTTTTTAGTTTGCGGTTCGAGAAAAGTAAAATCGGATCGGAGTAGATCTTAAGATCCTATGGTTAAGATCGGGATCCTATAAGATCTTAAGATCCTACGTAGGATCCGGATCGTTTTTGCTTTGTAGAATCGTAAAATTGTAAGATGAGTTATAAATGAAAATAATAATAAAATTTATAGTTTCCATAAATAGTTTACTTAGGGGGTGTTTGTTTCGGCTTATATAGCCGGCTTATGGCTTATACGTGTTGGGCCGCCATAACTTTGTGGCTTATATAACATTGACAATATTATATAAGCTTGTAAGTAGGGGTGTTAATCGGGTTGGTCGGGTTCGGGTCAAACGGGTCGGGTTCAAGTCGGGTCGAGGCTAAAATTAATATACCCGTACCCGACCCTATTTGAGGTCGGGTTAGTCGGGTTCGGGTCAAGTCGGGTCGGGTCAAGTCGGGTTCGGTGCATACCATTTACCAAACCACAAATTTTGGATATTTGTAAGTAAAACACCTTATGTTACAGATTATATATTGTGAAACTTCACAGTTATGTGCATCTCAAATTTAAGAACAGACACTTTGTTTTTCTTTCAGATCCAAGTAATTTATATTGTAATGTTTTGTTTCATTAATCATATATTCTTTAGATCAAATGTCGTATTTGGACCTTAACAGTCATATATGTCTAGATAGTAAAAATCAAAAGTTGACAGTAATGAAATGGACTATATGCCTACTATACATCAGATATCAAAGTTTGAAGTTGGCGGAAAAAAAAAAAAAAAAACTTCGGGTTAGTCGGTTGACTTGAACCCGAATTAGCAAAATATTTTAAACCCGATACCCGACCTAGTTCATAATCGGGTTAATCGGGTTGACCAGATTGACCGAGTCGATTTTGGACCGATTAACCCGACCGATTATCCTTATTCGGGTTCGGGTCCGGGTCGGATCGGGATTAATGACACCCCTAATCGTAAGTGTCAAAGTCAATGTTATATAAGCGCATAAATGTCAAAATAAGCCACAAAATTGTAGCTTATGTTATATAAGTCGAACACGGCTTATGATATATAAGCCGAAACAAACACCCCCTTAATTTTTCCCTTCACTTTTCCACTGTTATATACGTGTGATAAACGCAGATTCAAGTTAACAAAATATCGTTAATTAATGTAGGATTTATAATAATGATAAATTGTTACTTTTATTTGTTATTGCAAGTGGAAATATTATTGTTGACAAAACTTAAATACGGAGTAGTAAGGTGTACACTTATAATTTCCCCTAAAATAATTGTTTACCTTTGATACCGAATCACAGTGGAGGGAGAATGTATTTACTTGAAGATTCAAAATAAGTAAATATATAAGCTGTTTAAAAACTAGCCTTTAGATTAGGGGTGGCGATCGAGTCGTGTTCGGGTTGACCTATTCGGGTTCGCTGGTTCGCGGGTCACTATAACCTCAACCCAAACACGACCCATTTATTAATCGTGTCAAGAAACTCAACCCTAACCTAGACATGCATAACATGTGCAACCCGTTTGTGACCCGTTTAACCTGTTTAAGTAAATAGGTCAAGCGGCGAATAAGGTAGGTGGTTTGTTGATTTAACTAGTTTAAATAACATACAAATAACTATACGACAATTTCAATGATATGCGAGTTATAATCGTAACTCACTCATATTAAGTACATAACAAAATACATTTAATCCAAATCTAAGATAAAATCCAAGTTATATATTTTATTTTTAGAGCCTCGTATATTTAAACGGGATCACGTGTTAACCTGTTTAATACTTACTCAACCAAAACACGACCCGTTTATTAAACGAGTTAGACGGGTTGACCTGTTTTTGACCCAAACCTGTTTATCCTCAACCCAAACCTGTTTAACTTCGTGTCGGGTTCGTGTCGTTTATCGTGTCGTGTCAAAAATTGCCACCCCTACTTTAGATATTGTGTTTGGATTTGCTATTTTACTTGTTTTGTATGGAGTATTTACTAAAATAACATTTGAAAAACAATGATCTGTTAACAATTATGTTAAGAAAGGTTTTGGTTTGATATGTTGGTAAATAAGTACTGTAACATTAGTTTCATCTTAAATAAGCTCTTTGAAATTAGGAGATCCTTACCTGCTGATTACATTACATACTACTTATTTAACCTCAGAATAGCTGAAATAGTTCGAATAACCCAAAACTAATATTGCTTTATAAAAGTTTGAAAAGCAGAAGATAAGCATTCTCAAAGAACCCCTGTGGAAGAGACGTGATAAAAGTGTAGGGTGAAAGGAAATGGTGTTATTATTTTGGAAATGAAAAAGTGAGAAGGGTGTAATGGTATTTTCATTTTTTCTATTACAAAAAAATAAATAAATTAAAAAAAAAAAAAAAAAACACACACACACACACACACACTGTTTAGTGACATATTTAGAAACCAATATATGAAGCAACAGCACCTATAGTGACAGGTTCTTTAGACTGTTTGTTGTCAGCGCATGATTGCAGCACAATGCAATTGGCGAAGCACACAATTTAGATGGTAAAGGAAGAAAAAACCTGGGCAGGTTATAGGAGCTTTCACGACCAGTGTTCCCATGCATTTCGTACGTGTTATTTGTATCAAAATAGGGACCCATATACAGATACTCTACTTATAGGGCTGACTTTGTAACATAGATTAGAGAGAGGGGATAACTGTTACAACTCATGGTTGCATTCCAAGCTAGTCAAACCCAGTATCCTGTTTTTCTCTTTTACTAGATGAACTCATTAGGGCTAACTGCTTTGTTAGCTGGTACCGAAATCTACAAACAATATATAAGTAGTTATTGCGTTAGCTGCTTGTATGTCATGCTTCACATGCGTTAAACTCAAAAAACTTGCTAAACTAACTTGTAATCCAACAGGTACAACCGGGTTAAGTAAAGGAGTAGTGTTGACTCACCGGAGTATAATTGCAACAGCGTTAATGGTGACATCAGATCAGGAAGTGTATAATGAGGGAAAGCGTGTGTTTCTGTTAGTGGTTCCACTCTTTCATATAATGGGATTGGTTACGTTTACGTATTCGCAGTTGAGTATAGGGAATGCGATGGTCGTGATGAGCAGGTTTGACTTGAAAGAGGCGTTGGGGGCTATGGAAAAGTTCAGGGTGACACATTTGTATACGGCGCCGCCTGTTGTGGTGGCATTGGTGAAGAATAAAGAGGTTGTGAGGAGGTTTGATGTGAGTGCGTTGAGGGAGATTGGGTCTGGGGCTGCGCCGTTGGGGAAGGATGCTATGGATGAGTGTTCACTGCTATTTCCTCGAGCATATATTTTGCAGGTGAATTATATGTTATGGCTTGTTACATGTTAAGGGTGTTTTGGTTAGCAAGATGAAAATGATTACCTATAATTGAACATTTAGAATGTGATATTGTGTTTGGATGTGCTTATGATGATTGAATGTTGCCCTGATTACTTTTTATAAAAATTCTTATTTGATGTTAGTACAAACTGATAATTCAATATGGATTGCTTGTCATGTTATGCAAATGTAGTTAGCAGGCTGTTTGGGATTGTTTATTAAAACTAGTCATATGCTCATTGAGTTTTGATATCACAGAAAACGGTTGTGATGGTGTTTGGGATTGCTTATTGAAACTTCTTAGCTAATAATCTGTTAGTGCAGTGAGCACTTTTGAATAATGTGACTGCTTAATGAGTTTTGTTGCAACTGATAAACAGTTCGCAGGGTGTTTCGGATAGATTATTAAAACTGCTTAAAATATTATCAAAACTGATAAGAAGTTTGCAGGGTATTTTTACATTAAAAGTTTGAGAGTTTCTTATTCAAATCTGCAGGCTGTTAGGATTGAAGGGATTTGGAAATTTTGTGCCCTCACCTTCAAACAATATCTTATTTGTTAATTTTAAACAAAATAATTAGTTCTTATAAGCGATCCCAGGCACCTCTAACCAAACTCCATAAATGAATTATCGAGACTTTTGAGACAGTCACATTCAAAAGACACATCCAAACACCCCTTTATTAGCACTAATAATATGTGTTTGGCGTAGTATGTATACTATTCATAACGTCAAATAATATGCATAAGGGAGCTCCCATGTCATTTTTTTTTGTCTTAAGGCATGATTGGGACTAAGGGTAGCGTAATATGCATACCAATGATAGATGTATAGTAAGCCACTATATTTGGGAGCTCTCATGCGTTTTTCTGCCTTTAGGCGTCATTATGGTTACAGGGAGGCGTATTATGTATACTAGTGATAGATATATAGCTGGCCGCTATATTTGGTTAGCTCACCAGTCAAATTTTCTTAGGCATGATCATGGCTACAGTTAGGCGTTTTATGTAGATTATTTAGTTTATAGTGACGCGGATAACAAGCTTTAGCTTCATTGCAAACATTCAGAATGGAACAATTGTGATGGAAAAGTCAAAATTCTACTTAATAAGTTGTATTGGTGCTATTGTTATCATTTTTTTAAAGATGTATCTGAAGGCATCTTGTAGTTAATTGGAATCTTTGTTATATTTGTAGGGCTATGGGATGACAGAAACTGGTGGAATTATATCAATTGAGGATCCGAGGATAGGATCTCGTCATTCCGGCCCATCGAGAACACTTTGTGCTGGAATGGAATCTCAAATTATACATATAGAAACGTTAAAACCTCTTCCCCAAATCAGTTGGAAATATGGGTCGAGGCCGAATTTGATGAAAGGTAATTTTGAGATAGTTTATTTTCACGAGCATTTAACCCTATTGATCAAGATCTCATGAATATCATCAATCATATGGGCTTACAGAGTATTTCCATAATAAAGAAGCAACAGAGCAAACCATAGACAAAGAAGGTTGGCTGCATACGGGTGATCTTGGTTATTTTGATGAAGAAGGACGAATATATGTTGTGGATCGATTGAAGGAGCTTATCAAGTATAAAGGGTATCAGGTAATTTCGCTATTATATAAGCCAAACATATAAGTATATAACCTTATTGTAATTATTATAGACTTGGAAACTTGGATTATTTTGGTCTGCACTTGGCCTGTAAAATCTATAGACGCATCACTTAATTCTTCATGTAACCTCCAAAACTTCAATTGTGGGTCATTGAACTTGAGGATATGTATGATATGATACGGGTGACAGCATGATTGGGTTGAAACGAGACCTTTTAGTACTGGTTGAAACATCGAGGGTCGGGTAGGTTGACCCACAACACGTGTTAAGTCCACCTTTATGAAATTATATGGCTATATGCACTGAATATATACTTTGGACAGCTTTCAACTTTTTGACCCATTATCCTTATAGGTAAAATAAATGAATTGACCTGTTTGAGGTAAAACACCATCCAAATTGACGCATTAAAAGTAAATGAGTTGAGCCACTCTACTATCATCTGACTCACTAATGTTGATTGCTTAAGCAAAATCAATATGGCTTCTTCATAAGTACTTATTTCGAACTAATTACGTGGATTTACATAGAGTTGGAAGACAAACGAGCAACAAGTTGCTCCGCTAGCCCTTTTTGAATTGCAAAACTAATTCTCTTAAAAACAACATTTGTGGATCTAGGTGTCATAACATTACTATGCATAATATGGCTGGTTAATTTTTTAACTAACAAAGTAAACGTCAAATAAAAAGTAAAATTTATCTATTTCAAATTGTTTTCAGGTGGCACCTGCAGAGCTTGAAGGGCTGCTGGTCACTCACCCGGAAATCTTGGACGCCATGAGTTATCCGTAAGCGTTTTAGCACATAATTTGCTTAATGCATCATAATAAAGCTAACAAAATAGAAATACCGACTCCCAGTCCCTCCACAAACACCTTAAAAATGTCAAAAAAAAACTCTTAAAAAAAACTCCCAACTGTTTTGACAGCTGATGTAGGTCCTCTAGAATTTTACAATGTATAATCGACTTTATAGAACCACTTTATGGTCTGAACTCTAAACTACGATTTAAATCGTGTAGATATCCTGATGAGGAAGCAGGTGAAATCCCAATGGCATATGTTGTACGTAAACAAGGAAGCTCACTTAGCACCGAAGAAGTTCAAACATTTATTGCAAAACAGGTACAAATGAAAAAGTAATTAAACAATGTATACTAGGCTAATAATGAAGATGGAAAGTAACAATATATTTTTGTTTTCTCAGGTTGCACCCTTTAAAAGAATACGAAAGGTAGCCTTTATCGACATTATTCCAAAAGCCGCTTCAGGTAAGATTCTAAGGAGGGAGCTCAGGCAGAAAGTTGTATCCAAACTATGATGCATATTTTGCCATTAATTATATATCTATGCAAGTGCATGTAATCTTAAACTTTCGAGATTTTATACAAGCAGTTGTATATATTTGGTATCTGTTATGCAATAAATGACACTTGATCCATACAGTAAGCTTTGATTATGTCTGTAGCCTCATTGTGGGTCAAGATACACATAAAAGACCCTCAAAGGTAGACTTTAGTTTCTTTGTTTATCTTCATTAACTTCCATATATTGCACTTTAAATGAACATGATAAGTGAATCAATTGATGTTTAACAAGTTTGGATTTCGTTCGTCTCTATTTGTTAGATGATTTAGCTCTTTCGGTTGTTGGACGATTTAGCTCTTTGGGCGTACGTTAAGATTTAGGTACTTAAAATGATGTCTGGATAGTTTTAACATGATTCGACATAATTATCATGACTCATGAGTTAGAAACTTAGAAAGTTAGAATCATGAGTTTGAAACAAAACTACTTAAAATTTTAGAATCATCATGTATTGTCAAGATGTAAAAAGAGTCAAAATGTGAATTTTAATATAGTTGTTCAAAGTTCAAACTGGAAGTACATTGATAATTTGAAGTAATGTAGCTTTTTCAACACGCAAGATTTTTATATATTATCAATTGTAATTTTTAATTGCATCGCAAGTACTTGTGATACACATTTTCATGTGCTATGGTCAAACTGTATGTTAGCATTAAAAATGCCTCTTTTATGCTCATTTACTTCAATCAAGGCACAAAACTAGTCTAGGATTGAACTATTTATCAAACTAATGATGCAAAGCAAAACAAAAAGTTTGATAGTGAATACAAGTTGGAAAAAGAAACGACACGACGCATTATCTAAGAGCCAGACTCCTTTAAAGAGAAATAATTAAAGATGTCATTTTCTATAAATCGAACAAAAATCAAGAAAGAAGAGATAGTAGTAACAATGGGTTTGTATCTCAATGGTACTCCATATTGTGTGAGAAGTTCCCTAATCAAAAAGTTTTGGATTCAAATCCTGCTTATAGCATGTGAAATAAATTTGTGATGTATATGTTATGAGATAGTTAAAAATTGTCAATTTAAAAAAAAAAAATTACAGTGTTTATAGCATGCTAGTGTTTGTGGCATACAACAAAAATGATATAAACGAGTTTTCTTTTCTTTTCTTTTTCTTTGAACCACCACTAACATTTCACATAGTATCACAAATGTATACCGGACGAGATTCGAATCACGACCTTTGGTGATGGACACTAACACACCACTCGAACAAAGCCCTTTGGTCATATATAATTATATATGAGTTTATTGTAGAGTGAAATTTAATGTTTTGTGCAAATGTTTCTAAATGAAGTACCATTTAACGACTAATGATCTATAATCATGCTTATACAACATGTTGTATATCATTTAGATGGATGGGTAATCGTTACGATAACAAAGTGCTAGGAAATCATTGTTGCTTTAAAAATGATTGAAACTTTTAATTAGGAAAGTTACAAGTTTTTGATTGTGTTAAACTTCAACTTGTAAAGTTGTTAGTACTTATAAAACCGGGATTAGTACAAAAGCATTGTTTTGAATACATTATCTTTCTAAAATCTTTTAACTTTTGCAAAAATGAAGACAAACAGCTAATTTGTATATGCTTATCCGTGCAAACCCTATAGAACATCGTTTAGGCGTCTTGTCGTGGGCAGGAGTCGAGCCTTTCGAAAGCCTTCATTATATTTATACAC
>CM040240.1:76925215-77269707 GCA_022545495.1 Chrysanthemum lavandulifolium
AAACATGATATCCACTAGCGGGACTTAACAAAAGAACAAGCAGTTGATTCATACACACTAGCCGTAGTAAGATTTCCAATAGCGATTACTACCTTTGTTACAAAGTTTTGAAAAAACATCTTGAGACTTGAGACCAAGTATGCATTAAATTTACAATCCAAAACTAGTTGATTTAAAGCCTTGAATGACTAGTCGAGCCTTCAACGTAGTTCTAGAGCGTCAAGCACTTCATACTCACCTTCGGTGGTGGAATTCGCCATAGATGTTTGCGTCTTACACCGCCATGAGATAAGTCTGCTTTCCAAAACCGAGCCCTCCATTTGTAATCGTTCGATCCCAACAAGATATTGATTACCCTAGCAGCGATTATGGTAACACAAGCCGTAGTTAACGGTTGGAGCAACATATCGGTAAGTACATAAGCGGATGAATTTCCCAAAGCGGTGGTTTCTATACAACCCAAGACCGTGCATGAAAACGTTATCCATTGTCTAAAGCGTCCATTAGTAAGTAACATATTGCTTGCCACCGTAAGCCATGTCAACAAAGACATACAAACACGACAATTGTATTCTTGTATTTACCTTTGACCAAATAAATAAAAGTCACTTTTATTAATTTCGGGCGTTGACCAACGATATCCTAATACACAACCAACTTTCTTTTAGGTTTTATTCCTCTCAACGAGATCATAAACACCGGTGTCTTGCCCAATTTAACATACCTACAGGAGTGGTAACATTCTATGATAGCGGCGACACGCATGACTATGAGTCACGTGTATGGTATGTCTGTGTTAGGGAGTGCTTATGATAACATCAAATAGTCCTGAATATTAAGTGTCAATTTCCCCCGTTAATGCTCGTTATTTATATCATTAATATTGATTTATGCTTGTTTTCCATTGGTTTACACTTTCAGGTAAATTACGAGTATTAGAGCTAAAGAGACGCGGAAATGGAAACGTTACTAAAGATTTATCACAGATGCTTATTTTGAAGAAGTTACGGTAACTCATCTCTCACATTACGCCCGTAACTATTGCGTGACCCGAAGTCCAACTTATCAAGAGGTTACGGCGTAACTCTTCCCAAAGGTTACGACGTAACTCCATTAGGTCAATTGAGGTTCCACGCCCGATACTTACGCCCGTAACTCTTGCATCACTTACGACCTAATCGAGTTTATTGAAGACTACGGGCGTAACCACTTATAAGGTTACGCCCAACTCAGCGAATCTAGTGCATTTACGGAGAAATAGAAGGTTACGCTTAACTCATCTATTGGTTACGCCGTAACCCGCACCGCCTATAAATACCCCACAATTCTAGCATTTCAAAGCATCCCATTCCACACACAACACTCGAGAACGTGGGCAAAATCTCAAGGGAGGTCTAGGGAAGCACACGGAGTGTTTCCAAAGGAGAAGTCACACCATTACGATAAGCTTTAGTGTTTATTATTTCTTTTACTTTCAATTCATGTATTTGTACCTTTGAATATTGAATTGATGTGCATGATTAATATGAGCTAAACATCCTTTGGTGCTAGCCTAGTTATGATTCCTTAATTGTTTTGTTTGCGTTTACCTTTACTTCCATACAATTATTTCTAAGTGTATGCATGCATAGTTCTTTGGTAGTCACCCCTGGTTCGGTAGTTTTGAATGGCGATAGATGCCAATTTCCTAGGAGATATGACCAACTGACCCTAGGTGAGCGGATCGAGACGGAAGGGTAAGATATGACCAAATGATGACCCTTTCTACTTGTGCGATTGACCAACTGATCACCTATCGTTTGGATGAACTTAAGAATTGGGGTGTAGTGTCTAAGTTCCTAACGGCCGGCACTCACTATTTAGAATCTAGCATGTAGCGGTACTTAATGACTCGGCAGGGACCCGGGAACAACAGGGACTTATGACGGTGCGCCTAATTTCTCCGTGGTGGCATCTTTGCCGATAGGTTAGGCGAATTGACCAAATCTTGTCCTCTCGAATTTGACCCCACCAAGTAATTAGAAGTAGGTAGACGTAGACATAACTAGTTAGGAGGATTAACTAGGTTAGCACCACTATTCCTCTATTGATTTCCATTCTACCATTTATTTGCTTTTATATTACGCATTAGTAGTTTAATTAATTAAAACCTTATCAAACCATTATTATTACGTGACAATTAGACTTAGTAGTTATCCGACACACATAGCTCTTGGACGACATCGGCTTTACCATTTACTACAATACACGACCGGGTACACTTGCCCGTTAGTGCATTAGGGTAGACCATAGGTATAGCGAGACACTATAAATATTAAGACACAGTCAAGAAAACTGCATCAAGTTTTTGGCGCCAATGCGGGGAGCTATATTAGGATTGATATTAAGTCTTTCATTTCATTTTAAACTTTTCTCACGATCATATTTCAAGTTTTCGGTACCATGGAAGTTGTTAACATCGATGACCTCACTCTTGAGGAATACTTGGCGTTAACTAGAGTCGATCAAGGCCGGTCTCGTAAGACCGGCAATCGGAGCGGATGTTCGTTTGAGATTAAAGACCAATTTATGAGGGAGCTTCGCTAACCCTTTTCAGAAACATGGACGAAGACGATATGAGCACGTTGAAAATGTCCTATACATCGCTAGCCTTTTCAACATTCCGGCGTGTCTCATGATCTTTGTTATGCTCGGGGTCTTCCTTATGACTCTCATCGGAGCGGCGGAAGATGGATCGAAGATTGCCGCGGGCGGTTAATACTTAGCGCCATCAAGAAACACTTTATCCAAAGATATTGCCCACCATCAAAGATTTCTAATCAACTCTTGAGATCCACAATTTCAAACAAGAAGGCAGCGAAACTCAGATCAAGCTTGGGATGAGATACAACGATCTTCTTTATAAGTGTCCTACCAATGATCTTAACAACCATCGAAGGTCAATATTTTCTACAAAGGAATAAATGTAACTACAAGACAGATCTTTGGACTATCAAGGACCTATTCCAAACATGACTCCTACTACGCAATTGAAGCCATTCAAAAATGGCGGACCATTCTCAAAAATGGCACGACGGTGGAAGTAAAAGAAACCAAGGTGGAAGTTTCGACGGAATTGCGGCTATCACCATAAAATTGAAAGCCTCGATCGAGATATCTTTGAAGGTTAGAGAACTGCTCATGCCATCCAAGTGGGGTGTGAAAGATGTGGAGGAGGACATCTTACGAAAAATTGTCTTCATATGGACGAAGAGGATATTGAAGAAGCTAAGTATGGAGAAGATCGACCATTTTACGGTGATATTCGAAATAGTAATGGTTATCGAGGAAATTACAATCGTGGGCCTTATGGAGAAAGAAAGCCCAGTCTTGAAGAAACAATTAACAAATTCCTGGAGACTTCGGCCCAGAAACAAAAAGAAGAAGATATTTGGTTAAAGGGTTTCCAGGAAAACACTAACAAGAATCTTTCCAGGCACGACGAAACCCTAGAAAATCTTGGAGCGATGATCGAAAAACTCAGTGCTGAGATTGATGGAATGGAACTTAATGAAGCCAAGCGCAAGGAGGAATGCAATGCTGTTTTTACCAATGATTCTCAAAAAGTGATTAAGGAATGTGTATTGAATGTCGCGAAAACTGACCAACAAGAAGAGTTACGCCGTAACTACTTCCTTGAGTTCCGGCGTAACCATGTTCAGGAAGGGACATCCAGGTTAGGATCCAGTTTATTCTCGGTTAAGGATGTTAGCACAAGCGGGGTAATCGTTCCATGTTCTGCTGGTAAAATTGATATTTTGGGGATAGTAGACTTTGGGTCTGGTGTAAACATCATGCCTCTATCCATTTTCTTAAAACTGAAGATAATCCACCTTTGGGAAACGGATATCGTGATTGATTCAGGTACTGAATCTAAGATTATCCCTTTAGGTATTACATGTGGTATGTGCGTAAAGGTCGATAAATTTACCTCAGCCCCCGAATTTGTGGTAGTAGATTGTTTGAACAACAAAAAGGAGCATTTGATTCTTGGTAAACCATTCCTTGACACATTGGCACAATACGGTGGAATCTATGGAGATATTGTGGAGTTTAAATTGGATAAAACCTTGAGCCTTGATCCAGACAAAATCGTTACAAAGGAACCACCAAAAATTGAATTAGATGACTCCGATAGGTTTCCACCTTCATCTTTTAGCCATTTGCAGGAGTCCGAATCCAATGACAATGAAGATGATGAGGAAGAGATTCCGTTTACGTTCCCGATTCGTTGTAAAAGGAAGAGTGCCTTTATTATGTTCCTTTACAGAAGGGACGAGTAATATTTCCACATGTTCCCTTTCCAAAAGGATGTAATGGAGGATGGGAGTATCTCATTCGGACGATTAATGAAGCTGCAAAAGTTTGGTGGTCTTTGGGAAAAGGAAGATGATATCGAAAGAAGTGGTTACAAGAGCATAGTGCTTTTTGCGAATGGTTCTCTGACATTAACTGGACCATTCATTTCTGCAAACCAGTTATGATGCACGATGAATACACCTTGGCATGGCCTACATGTAACCCAAATCGCAAGATTTGCGATAGAGGAAAATACCCTGAACCTAAATGGCTCAAACGCAAAGAATGGGCATGTTTTGACGAAGATAAGTAATTTGTTGGCTTTTTCTGTAGTTATAATCATAACAGATCCCTTTTCCGTTCAAATCTCTCGATCACTATTAGTTGGGTGATCCATTGCATAGCTCATTTGGGACATAACGACCGGGAAACACTATACTCCCACGATCTTCATTGAGTTTGTTCTGAACCGTTTTAAGTTTCTTCTGATTGACCATTCACAAGTGGCGGTTTGAGTGAAAAACTTGGTATTTGGGAGCAAATCAAATTTTTAAGCCACGCTGAGGGGTCTTGATTATCTTCGTTTAGCGATTAGTGATTTGGGTATTCACTCCTTGTTTATACCATCTGTATGTGTTTATATTCTCTTTTAAAATCAAAACCCAAAAGATTTTCATTCTTTGTTTTACATCGTGTTTTCAAAAATACCAAAATACTCTTCTCATTCCTCTTATCCGTATGATTCTATTTCTCTTACCCCTACGTCTGCTTGATTCTACTCTTCTTTAACCTCAAAACCGTTTAATTCTATTTCTTTGACCCTCTACATGTTTAATTCTCATGGCGACGATCGATTATCCTCGTTGTTTCCACTTGCAAAAGCCGTATGGAAGAGGATCGACTCTGTTGTCGAATCCGGATTGTTTATGCAAGCAATGTGGAAGGATGGGTGCAAGCAAATATTGTTATTGGTGCGAATTGTCGATAACTCTCGATGATTCTCCAAGTTTTCCGACCATCCGCCACAACCCGATGAACCCGTTCAAGAACCGGAGACCATAACGGAAGTGGTGGAAATTGCTAGCTCTCGAGCACACCACTTGTCCCACCTCCCGATTTTTCCTGTTCTTGAGACTTGATAGTCATTCGGATCACCATGTTGGTTTTGTTGATTCTTTGAATAAAGCGATTCCTCTTCATAACTCTCAAATGCAATCGTTTATTCCTTGTGTCGGTTGTGGTGAGCCTCTCTTTGGTTCACCACATGCCGTTGGTGTCGTGTGTACAATGTGGTAATGATATTCATAACGGGAGTTGTTTGTTTTGTGGTTCGAGGAATTCATTTGATTATGATCTAATCCGAACTCATTTAACTACCCTCAAATTTTTCCAATTACCCGCCATACCCGACTTATCTTCATATAATCAACATCATCTGCTGTGAATTTTGTGGAGGTCCTCACCAAGATTTGAGTGTCAATCCGAAACACGTTTGTCTATGAGCAGGTTTTCGGTGGCCTTCGAACTTTGGTTATGACCAATATCCATATGATTCACGGTCGACTCAACAGTTTCTTGTTGTGAGTCTTGTGGAGGTCCCCACTCACTCGATTGTCAAATAGGGAATCCATTTCCTTATAACAATCATGACTCTCACATGTTTGACAATTTCCAACCTCCACAAAGACCATACGGTTCAAACTCCACCGAGCCGTTATCTCAAGAAATCTCCCAAGATTTTGAAACCACAATGAAAACACTTGATGATATGATTAGTAACTTTAAGAATCAAGTGGTGGTGAAATGACCATAGGAGAATTCTTTGGCGAAGAACGAGAAGAGCGAGAGGCCGTAAATCTAGGGAAGAATTATTAGTCCTAGAGCATGCGGCTCTAAGGCGTTCCCAATTTCTCAAGGCAGCTCTATATGATGATGACGAGGAGAGTTTTATCCTTTAAAGATAATATTTCTCAACTCCCCGATCGGTTGATATCCCAAAGAGTTGAGATTCCATCTCAAACAACTGCTATCACACCCGAGATTCACACTCACTCTCTTATTATGGGGACGAGCATCTCGACACTGCTCACGAAAAGGAATCGGACGAATTCATAAAGTCTAGTGTTGAGAACCTTGTCCCAATCCCAAGAGAGTCACGAAATTCTTGATCATGTGTGTGATATCCTCCTCCTCTTGTCTTCCAAAATGATCATGTTGAGATGTTCTCCGATTCGATGATGATGATTCGTTATCTTGTGGAGACATCATTTATGTGGAAGATTCACCTTGAGCTTGTTAGCTTAGAAGAAGAGAATGATGAAGTTCTTGACATGAAATCAAAGATGAAGCTCTTGAGCAACATTATTGAATGTCGGTCTTCTCATTTCTAAAATCGAGGCTTTCAAAGAGAAACCTATTTCATCTCCTATCCCGTTAAGGGTAGTGACATTCTTTCGATGATTCTAATCCGGAAATGAAAGCCTTCATTTTGATAATATGGGAGAGAAGATTAGTGGCGATACCACTTTTCATTCTCATAATTCTCTCCCGATTATGAATCCTTTACATTGGAGGAGTTCACGGTGAACCCACTCATATCAATTCGAATATGATTCATTCACCTTCATGGAGTTCTCGGATGAACTCACTCATATCATATCTCCGCGGAGTATGATAATTTCTACTGATCTAGACACTCCCATAATATGTCTTGATCAAGCAAACTTAGCGATGAGATTCATGAAACTATGAATTCTCCTATTGAGGATGAAGAGTTAGTCATGATTTCCATCATGATTTTCTTTCTTTTCTTCATATATTACATCACTTCTCTGCTCTTCACTCCTACGGGAATGAAGACATTATCTTTGATCCCGCATTTCCATGTATCATTATCTTGAACGGGAATATATCTCATCGGTGTGGAACTTTCTCGTGCTTCAAATGTTTGTCCAAACATCTTGAGCGAAAGTCCGATGGAGATTGCTTCTTCCACTTTGCTTCCCATGAACCAATGAATTGGGGTCGAGTCAAGCTAGCGACTCGGTAATCAAAAAGATTAGCTAAACATGGGTTTTCACCCATGTGCACCACCCTAGTGTGGGGGTTGCCCATATTATATGTATATATAAGTTTCTAAAAAAAAAAAAAAAAAAAAATTTCTTCTTTCTAAATAATGGCGTAGTATTTCCCTTTTCGTTCTCGGTTTGGCATAACAGTACTTTGAATATTGAGGGCAATATTCATTTCTAAGTGTGGGAATTCTCACGAATTTTATCATATAATTATACCGCCTAATTCCCGTTTTGGCCAAAATTTTTTTTCGGAGTAAGTGTTTTACACTTACTCAATTATCGATCCGCCTTGTCTAATAAACAAAAGGATTGGCTAATCCAGAGCAAACGGCTCTTGGTAAAGATATCTCAAATCCGTTGACGACTTGCAATTTGCCCAAATTGTATGGTATTATTTCACCATATCCTAAAAAGTGAAGAGTTGGCTAGCCCAAGTTTATGGCTTGTGGTAAAGGCGATGGAAAAACCATAATTGGTAATCACTCACCAAAGATAATATTGATAATTTATCTAAGAGTTGGCTAGTCCGAAGCAAGCGGCTTCGGTAAAGACAAATCAAATCCGTTGAAAGTCGGTGGTTTGCTCAAAATCACATGGTTATCGGTGTACCATGGTTCTTACTTGAGCTGAAACATTTGGCTACTCGAGTAATGGCTTTTGGTAAAGAGATTCAAATCCATTAAGTTTTTCTCAAAAGATTGCTAGGGACTAGCAATAGTTTAGTGTGGGGATTGATGAGTGTGTAAATACTCATCATTTTGTTAAATCTGAATATAAAACGTTTAAAATGCTCGAAATGCATCAAAATACTGAAAATATTCCAAAATTGCATTTTATATGTTTCGGATGCAAAATGTTCAAAATCGGATGAAAATGAGCTAAGTTTGCATAATTGGCGCCTTCGATCCCCAAGTTTCTAAAATTGTTAAAATAGTCCTGAGTCCTAATTTCAAAAGAAAAATCACCAAAGGTCCTTTTAAATCATAACTTGTCAAAATTAGTCCTTTGCCAAAAATTTGATTCGCTCCCAAACAATCAAGTTTTCTCACTCAAACCGCCATCATGAATGGCCGATCCGTAAAAACTTAAAGCGGTTCGGAACAAACTCAATGAAGATCGGGGGAGTATAGTGTTTCCCGGGTCGTTATGTCCCAATGAGTTATGCAATGGATCACCCAACGAATAGTGATCGAGAGATTTGAGCGGAAAAAGGGATCATTATGATTATAACTACGAGAAAAGCCAACAAATTCTGAGAGGCTTAAATGCAAATTAAAGGAAATTAAAAGATAAAAATATTAAATAAACGCTATCACTATTTTTAAAATTGATGAACGTTTAAAACTTAAAACTTACGTTTAAATAAAAAAAACTACGTAACGTACGAAATAAAACGTGAGAATAAAGAAAGAAAATACCTACGGATATGAAAAATACATTTTTACAATCCTAATTATACTAGAAAATTATTGGAAAAATAAAATTATTTTTAAAACTATTTATCTAATTATTATTAAATAAAAACTATTTTTACTTATTTAATATTAGACTAAAATACAAGAAAATATGAAATAAAGCTAGAAAAATAAAATTAAGACTTAGAAAAATCTAAAATATCAAAAGAGAATTTTCAAAACTATTTTTGTAATTTTCTGATTATTTTTCTATTTTCTATGAATTAAAAACTATTAAAAACTACTTAAATTATTTAAAAATACAAATTTAACTAAGAAAAATCTAGAAAATATTTTTTGGCTTTTATATTTATCTTAACTTAAGAAAAAGGAAAAATTATTTTTGAAGCTTTTCTTAATTTTTGTATTAAATACTATTTAAAAATGCTTAAAACTAATTTAAATCAAGAAAAATAGCAAACAAGCTAGGAAAAATCTGAAAATTTCAAGTTAAGCTTAAAATAATACAAGGAATCTAGGAAAATATAAAAACAGGGGTTATGTGGAGGAATATGAGGCGATGTGCAAAGTGCTAAGAAATAAGCCTTTGAAATAAGCTAGTGAGCACCAAGGGCCTGGCCGAAGCAGAAGCTTGGATAAGCTAAAGAGCCGAAATTCAACAAGTCTCAACTGCTTATAACCTCTAGAATGCAAGTTGCAATGATTTGGCTTGCTTGAGTAAAAGTGCTAATAACAGTTAAAGGGGGTCTACTTGCAGCTTAAAAATGAGCACTTGAATAAGCTAGAAAATGGAAAACCAAAGTGGGAACCTCAAAAGGACCTGGCTAAGAACATGTAAACCAAAAATCAAACCTAAGTGAGCTCTATTGAGCTCTGTGCAAGGCTGCAAGATCTGCGCAAAACACATCTGTGATCGATTGCCACCACAGGCATATAAGCTCATAATCACAAGCCTTTTGAGACTTCTAAAATTTGATAAAATTCAAAAAAATGACAATAAGAAAGGGGACCAAGCGAAGTTTTAAAATGCCAAGTTTCACATGATGAGGCTCGAAATGAATCCAGGAAAAATCTCCCTAGTTGGCTAAAAACTGACTTTTGCAAGTTGACTTTTTGAAGCAGTTGTGAAATGTTGACTTAAATGAAATTTGATCTAGATTTAAGGACTGAAATAGATGTAATGTGATGAAATAAAGTTAATGCAGTCTAACTCTATGTATTTTGAACACAAAATAAACTTTTTGCTTTAATGAAAATCCAACAGTTAAGTGTTTTAGACAGATAAAAGGTGTTTTTGACTTTGGAGCTTTTGCATGCACAAGTTATGACTAGAATGAGTCAAATAGAGAATAATAAGCTTAAAACAACATAACTTATCCATGACTACACCTAAAGGCAGTTAGGCGGTGGATCCAAACACCCGAAAACTACGTGTATGCAAATAAAAATGGGCTAGCTATCGATCCGACTTGTACCAATGACCAAATTGAGTTTACAAGACCTCAATGCAACTTTATAAACAAGTTTACACTAATGGTTACCACAGATACAAGTTCAAGCATAATATGCAAATTGATTGAAAATGTAAAATGAGACAAATACTCATGTGTCCGACTTATGCAGCCGAAACCAAAACCCCATCTACTACAACCTAATCTAATACAACCCAAATAAGCGCTCTGCATCACCCATTCCTTTTCCAAACTGGATGAACCAAAACCTCTTGCCTTTTTGACTTTTGTTGACCACAAACAAAATGTATTTAAACTTGAGTTTTAATCTTGCGAGAGCTTTAAATAACTTAAATAAGCTTATTGGAATTTAAACATAAGCTATTAAAGATTTGAATATAAGAATTTGAAAATGCATTTTCCAACAGTGAACATGAATTTATGAAACTCAAATGAAACTTTAAATTAAGACTTAGACTTGATTAAAAACACCGAATTAACTTAAAATCAATACATAAAACGAAAATTACATGTTAAGATTTAAACTAAGACATTTCTATGAAAGCGACATACATTGAAAATTAAAAACTAACTACTCCTTTCTTCCATTGCTTCTTCTCTCTCTTTATAGCTCCAAATGCTTTTTTTTCTCTCTCTGAGATAATCCCACATGGTTCCAGGGCCATTGGATGACTTTAGGATCATCTTGGCCATTGATCATTTTTTGGCGGGAAATGGATATTTGGCAGTTGTGGGTTGAGTGATTGGGGAGGAAAACATTTAATGTATCTTGGATTTTGGTGAGGTGGAGGGAACAAGTTGAGTGGGATGAGTGGGGGATAAGGTGGGATGGAGTGTTGCAGGCAATTGAAGCGAGCGCAGTTGAGAAGAAAGAAGTTTGGCGCATTTTGTTTTTGACTTGTGGTTTGACGGTATTAATAAGCAAGGGGTCAAATGAAGGGGGTCAAAGGCTATTGGTGGGGGTCCAAAGTATAATGGCAGTCCAAAAAAGGTGTGAAGGGTTTAATAACATAGGGACTAGTGTGTACTTCTCGGAAATCAAGGGACCATTCTTGCCATTTCATCAAAGTTGCTCCAAGGACTAAAAGTGACAAGTTTTAATAATACAAGGACCAAACTTGTCATGTTCAAAATTCCAAGGGCTAATTTTGCCAATTTTGAAACTTGGAGGACCAAACTTGTAATTTTCTCAAACTTTTATATTTTTCACCAAAGGACTAATTTTGACAAGTTATGATTTAAAAAGACCTTTGGTGATTTTCTTTGAAATTAGGACTCGGGGACTATTTTTGACAATTTTAGAAACTTGGGGGTGAAGCGCCAATTATGCAAACTTAGCTCATTTTCATCGATTTTGAACATTTTGCATCCGAAACATATAAAATGCAATTTTGGAATATTTTCGGTATTTTGATGCATTCGAGCATTTTAAACGTTTTGCGATTCGGTTAACCAAAATGATGAGTATTTACACACTCATCAATAAGAGAAACAATGTAGGATATAGGGAATCTCATTTGAAAATTGGTTACTCGTAAAGTTTGGGTATGCTCAAATTGATGAGGAAGAAAATGCTAGGTTTCGTTTCGAATGGGCACGAGCTAATTTTCTATAAAAAGATACTCCATGACTCGTTATATTTACGCCACATGTTTGGGACCGACCTTATTCAATTAAAGACATGAAAGAAGTTGGGCAAGCTCAAAGGCCCCATAGGAGCCTCGCGGCTCGAGTCTAACAAAGACTCATTAATAAAGAAAAGTGCTCTTCGGGAGACAACCGAATTATCCATTTCTTTTGTTTTTATTTCCTTTCTGTTGGGTTTGTGTTTCTAACCATTTTGCGAAAACAATGAAGTAATTCTGCTGCGATTCTTGATCTCGAGCGAGTTAAGGCGTAACTCATATTGGTGATTACGCCGTAACCAACATTTTAGCGGTGAATTCTTGTCGCATTACCAATTCGACGTAATACCATCGAGTGGTTCTGCCAGTAACTATTCGCTTCACAGTTCATACGGGTTTTGCCGATTCTGGCGTAACTCTCTCATAGGAGTTCTGACGTAACTCTCCTCGCTTAATTCTTTCATTTTAAAACACGGTAACCTTGTATTAGTTTTAAATGAACTTTGTGGAGTGTGTTCCTGTAAACCCTCACGAGACTTCACTCGTCCACTTGGGACACCAGTGGTTTAAAACTTGTTGCATTCGCTAAATGCAACCGTGATTCCTGAAAGTGAGTTAGGTTTGTTTTCATTTTATTTTTTCTTTTAGAATTATGCTTGTCGGTATTGTGATTTCGAGGATTGAAGTTTGTTCACGACGCTTAAATGAAGGCACGATCCTTTCGTGGGCCTTCTTCTTTATAGAGCAAATTTCGAAGTTCTCGCTCTAATTCTACCTTTCTCTTCACCTTTATTTTAATGGCTAGTACAAAGGGACGTTGTACAATTCAAGTGGGGGACGGGAGTAGAATTATCTCTTGAACTTTTTTTCCCTCATTTTCTAGTTTATTTTGAAAAATTATGCTATTTTAAAATTTTGACATGTTTTTCCGAACCTAACTAGATTAGACCTTAGCCGAGCACATACAACCCTTGATATTACATGGTGAGATTAGCCTTATCCGTTTCAAATATTTTAACCTAAATCCACCAAATTATGAGTGTCTTGGGTAGCTTGTAAACTTTAGAACTTGGCCTTTGCATCATTTCGAGACCATAGGCGAGGTATGTTGAGTTAGCTCGATGTATTTGGACTTTTCGGTTTTAGAAGGCGATATTATAGGATTATCACCCAAACAGCCTACCATTGTGAGTCTATCGATTAGTCACCTCGACTTTTCGAACCCCATGTGAAACCCTTTTGTTGCACCCCTTTAGTGCAAGATACCCCTAGATACACCCTTCGAGCCATTCCTTGCATTTTGTCACCCCTATATTGTTTCGTTACACCTTACACCTTAGCCTACCACCAGTCTTTATTTGTAATTGGGAAGTCATCATTTGCCTAAGTTCAAGGTTCGGTGGAAAGGTTTGGAAATCACGCTTTCATCGACAACAATTATGAAGATCATTGAAGACCCCCCGAATTCCCATTGTTCATCTCAAGTAGGGGATGTTATGTTATCATGTTATGTTCAAAAAAAAAAGTTGATTGAGTTATGATTTTGTAAAGTGCGATGTTATAAGCACTGTAGTATGAGCTTTATTGTTTAGTATCGAGGAGGCCACCTCGGTCACATTGGAAGATTGGAGTTAGAGTTATACCAACTGAAGAAGAAAAGGTAGTGTGTCCATCACGACGTCCTCTAATGTCACATCTACCTTGCATTTCATGATCCGGTCTCTCGACTTCTAAGCTTGAACTTTGGGCGGACGGTGAAGTGGTGATGACTTAGTTGTAGATATAGACTACACCTTGTTTTCATTTTACACCAATTATATATCCATGTCTTATCCTACCCTTTAGTCATGAAGCGTGTCTAGGTGATGCAATGAGCAATCTTTGGTGTCTTGGCCATGGATTTGGTCATGTATCATTGATTTTGTCCACTTCGCCGTGACATGTTAGTAATGACGAGTCACCCTTAACCTTTGTCGTGTCTACCCATATTGCCTTGAGAATTGTTTAGCCCTTAACTCTAGTGGTGGAGATTTGTGTAACCGCCAAGCTTATGATAGAATACATGCTATGGTATGCGATTGGTGATCACCCGAAATTGACACTTAGAATAGTTGAGAGATTTGAGTGTTTGTTCCCTTTCGTGAGGTGTTCGGCTTTGTTTTATTCTAGCATAAGGGATTTGTAAACTCATATTTTCGGGTTTTGGGAGATATCTTTTAGAATCTATCTAATAAGGTCTACTTGAGGGCAAGTAGAGTTCAAGTGGGGGATATTTGATAACATCAAATAGTCACGAATATTAAGTGTCAATTTCCCCGTTAATGCTTGTTATTTATATCATTTATATGGATTTATGCTTGTTTTCCATTTTTACACTTCGGTAAATTACGAGCATTGGAGCTAAAGAGATGGAAATGGAAGCGTTACTAAAGATTTATCACGGTATGCTTATTTTGAAGAAGTTACGGCGTAACTCATCTCTCACATTACGCCGTAACTATTGCGTGACCCGGAAGTCCAACTTATCAAGAGGTTACGGCGTAACTCTTCCCAAAGGTTCTGACGTAACTCCATTAGGTCAATTGAGGTTCCGCGGCGATACTTACGCCGTAACTATTGTATCACTTATGGCGTAACCGAGCTTATTGAAGACTACGGTAACCACTTATAAGGTTACGCCGTAACTAGCAGATCTAGTGCATTTACGGATAAATAGAAGGTTACGGCGTAACTCATCTATTGGTTCGCAGTAACCCGGACACGCCTATAAATACCCCACGAATTCTAGCATTTCAAAGCATCCCATTCCACACACAACACTGAGAGCGTGGGAAAAGCTCAAGGGAGGTCTAGGGAAGCATACTGAGTGTTTCAGGGAGAAGTCACACCATTCGATAAGCTTTAGCGTTTATTATTTCTTTTCTTTCAATTCATGTATTTTGTACCTTTGAATATTGAATTGATGTGCATGATTAATATGAGCTGCTAAGCACCCTTTGGTGCTAGCCTAGTTATGATTCATAATTGTTTTGTTTGCGTTTACCTTTACTTCCGTACAATTATTTCTAAGTGTATGCATGCATAGTTATTTGGTAGTCACCCCTGGTTCGGTAGTTTTGAATGGCGATAGAGGCCAATTGCCTAGGAGATATGACCAACTGACCCTAGGTGAGCGGATGAGACGAGAAGGGTAAGATATGACTAGCGATGACCCTTTCTACTTGTGCGATTTGACCAAGCGATCACCTATCGTTTGGATGAACTTAAGAATTGGGGTGTAGTGTGTAAGTTCTAACGGCGGGCAATCACTATTTAGAATCTAGCATGTAGCGGTACTTAATGACTCGGCTTAGGGACCGGGAACAACAGGACTTATGACGGTGCGCTGATTTCTCTGTGGTGGCATCTTTCTTTGATAGGTTAGGGTGAATTGACCAAATCTCGTCCTCTCGAATTTGACCCACAAAGTAATTGGAAGTAGGTAGCGTAGACATAACTAGTTAGGAGGATTAACTAGGTTAGCACCACTATTCCTCTATTGATTTCCATTCTACCATTTATTTGCTTTTATATTACTGCATTAGTAGTTTAATTAATTAAAACCTTATCAAACCATTATTATTCGTGACAATTAGACTTAGTAATTATCAAACACACATAGCTCTTGGGGCGACCTCGGCTTTACCATTTACTACACTACACACGACCGGGTATCGCCCGTTAGTGCATTAGGGTAGAACCATAGGTATAGCGAGACACTATAAATATTAAGACACAGTCGATAAAACACCGCATCGACTTCACAATATCTTCTTATTATAACCCACTCATATTATTACTTGTTTGTTATACTTTGTGACCATACACCATGCTTCTTATAACCAACATATATAATACAATTACGGACAACACATACATAAATAAACTTATACAGTAATTTGTTATACTTTGTGACCAGACACGAATAAACCATGCTTGTGAGTAGTTGCCCAAGAACAAATTTATTGTTGGCCAAAGTTTCTTGGGTGTTGTGTTGTAGCAGTTTGACTTTGAGTTTTGTGCACACTAGTTCCCTTCAAGTACATGCAACTATGTACCACCATCATTTCCTCACATCTATTCACCATTAATAAACCGTCCTTCTTATTTGAAATCCCATTTTTTATTTACAACAACCAACAACATAGTTTCTCATAAACATTTATTATACTTACTTGTCTATACTCTATAGTAGTAACATCAAACGAATACCACAACCAACAACAGATTATTTAAAATATGTGTACATTAACTAGAACCAACCAAAATAAAGTACATAAATCGCTTGCTTCCGTATTTTAACAATTTATTTTCTGATTTTAATTTACATTGTGTCCCGCATATAATACGATATAGGAAATATATACTTAGCTAGCAAGCTTGATTACTTTAAATTTACAACCTGCACATAAGGTTCATGATTTAATAGGGACACATATGATTTAGTTGCCCATCGTATGTATGTGGTTGCCCAAAATAATTAACTTGTTGGACACAACTTTCTTTGTGCCTTTTTGTGCAATAGTTAAGTTGAAAAGCTAATGGACTAGTTCCCTTCAAGTACATGCCACTAGCTACCACCATCATTTCATTACGTCCTTTCCTCATTAATAAATTTTGTCCTACTTATGTGCATCCCGATTTGGGTTTTTACAAAATATCCATTCAATATTGAAATAGCACGACCAAGTGCACACTTAGTCAGACTTTATGATATAAAAGTCTGAGTTATATTATGGTAGTGTATTATTACATAAAATATAAATGATATGTACATATAATAATAGCATATGTGTGTTAGTTCATGTAACTAAAAAGTAATCAATATAAACCTGTTTAATGGCGTCTATTTACAAAACATACTAAATTAATAATTTTTCTAACCCAAGGGACGTAAACTTTTGTTGCATTTGGAACTAAACAAAATTCAAACTGGTTTAGTTGCCCCCAAACTAAAACTAGTTGCCCAAAATGGTTATCTCGTGGCCAGGAATCGGTTGAGTACAAGAGAAGCTTCATTAATTACACTTGGCCTAATGTGCAACAGTAATTACTTGACATGACTCAACTATTCACCACTTGACTATCCACATTAATTTAGATAGACTTCAATTCAAAATAAACTCCATGTCACCCCACCCCGCTCTTTCCACCCCACCCATTTGGGTTATATAAGCAGACTGACATATATCCCAATATCATACAACTTTTGTCGGGGACACACACTAGCCACATCACAATTTACTACAAAATAAATGGATAACGTGCTTAAAGACATGGTTAACAACGTGTTTATGCGTGACAATGAGCGTGACTTCAAGTTCTTAAGTGACATGCATGCCGATAACGCTACACGCGTCGTTCGGGGTCAAAGGAACTTCCTTTTCTTGAGCAAGTTTTATAACACCCTAGGCGTTGAACCTAATCGTTGTAGTGTAGTAATTAGGGTAAGCCACGGGTATTGATATCGTTCTCTAGGGAATAGTGTCGTTAAATTTGAATTGTATGTCGATTTAAGTCTAAAGGTGAGGATGATTATTTTGTATTTTTATATTTTATGGAATGGAAAGGTCACGAATCTCGGGGTTTGGAGGGAGGGTGGAATTAGTTGCTAGTCAACTATTCCAAAAGATACTAACTAACTAAGGGATCTACCAAGATGCGTGAAGCGTATCTACTTATGATGTATTACTCCTTGCTAGCTATCCAATTCTACCCTCTTGAATTGTCACGTCCTATTGATGGTTGAATTGTCACGTCCTTATTCCTAGTTGCGTTGTGTGTCTAAGGTTGTAGGGTATCGTTTCTCCCTAACTCTTTGAATTTACCAAAGGGTCTTGTCTACAAACCCACAAGTGATTTATAAACTCCTACTCTAAGGCGATCTTTGGATGGTTTAGCCTACAACTACTCAGGTAATTTATAGTCTAAGGTTCACAAAGATGAATCAAGCATTAAGTACACAACGAATGACCTAACGCACTAATAGATCATTAGTCAACTAAGATAAGAATCAACCAATCAAACAAGAGACAGTAGGATGCAAGAATTATAAACTAAACCAATTAGACTTATTGAAGTTGTCACACCCTAATGATGAAGATAGACACAAGCATCACTAAGAAATCAATAAGATCTAATTAATTGTATACAAGTTTCACACAATCATAAGCAGACACTAGATGAATTAGCCAAGCATAATTAATGAAGAGCAAGCAACAATTAAGATAATTGAAGACATACCATAGGATTGGATTAACAAACAAACCAACACACAATGTTTATAGAGTGTTTGGAACCCTTTAAGTTCTTTGGAAAAACACCTACCTAAACCCTAGAATCGGACTTAGGGTTTAGGGCTTACAAAAGTGAAGTTATAATGTTATATTTATAGGCGATTTTACGTCGGCAAGAGCGACGGCGTCACACTTATAGAGTGACGGCGTCACGATTTTTTCACCAAATTGTAGATTTTCTCGTTCGGTCGCGTGGGCTTTTGAACCACCAAAATCCGAGTTCGTATGCAAAAGTTATGGCGAAAACAATATCAACTACTTCACGCATCTTGTGATAGTCTTGATCGGCTTGTGGCGTCACCTTATGTTTCGTGGCGCGTCGTGTCGCCGTCATTAGGGTTTCATCTTGGCCACGTTAACCTTGCGACGGCGTCACCTTATGTCCGTGGCGCCGTCCTCTTCACTTTCGGCGTCGTGCGGATTGCATCTAGGCCGTCCGAGTAGCGACGACCTACTCTTTCACCACTAGGCGCGTCTCTTGAAAATCTGAGTTTTGGGTTCGTCCCGTCACAATAATTTTGGGACGGCGTGCATGTCTTTTGGCCTTACGCCTTCTACATTCGACAAGCGTGAGTGTCTCGATTTCGACTTTGGCCATTTTCTTCATATATTCGCGCCTTTCAGTCAAATAAGTGCCATTCCGACATTTTGCCTTCACGAGACCTAAAAGTGAAAAGGAGCGATATTAAGCAATAACGGATACAAAAGTGATCAAATAAGGACTTAAACGACCCTCAAAATGGTACCTTTAAAACCTTATCAAATATCCCTACACTTGTTATTTGCTTGTCCTCAAGCAAATGTGCTTTTAGAATTAATTTATAAGTTAGGGGTCATGAAGCATTAATTCAAAGCGGTCCACAACATATATAAGCCCATAAAAGTCATAACAAGCACGGAATTACATACTAGCACCTCACATGGGGTGTTTGGATACTCACATCTCTCGGTGTATAAATGAAATATAACAATATAGGAAATGGAAGATAAACACTCATTAACGGTCCTAGTACATAGATTACCATAGGCTTGAGAATAGATCAAACCTCCATCGCTTTGGCGTAAGCACCTAGGAAAGACTATCAAAGAGGTCTTTTAAAGGGTTGTAATGTTAGGCTTACGGTAGGGAAATAAGGGTTTGGTGGGATAGGCTATTTAGTGGTGGCAAGTCAAAAATCTGTATGTTAAATGCATATGAAGAATGGCGTTGCTAAGCCAAGACTCGACACTCTAAACTCTAGATAAGCTGAAATAAACAAACATAAATTTAAAGATAGATGTAGGATGGTAGCCGTATGTTTTTTTTTTTTTTTTTTTTTTTTTTTTTTCACTTTTTTTTTTTTTTTTTCTCTTTTTCTATTTTTTCGATTTTTTTTTCTTTTTTTTTTTTTTTTTAATCATACACTTTTACTCTACCATCCTCTAAGATAACATCAAAATACTAGGGATTTATAAGCATATCCCTACACTCGAGTTTTATTACTCTAACACTAATTTGACCCGAATTGAAAGATCAAAACACTTGGGGTACATTATTACGCAAACAAAGGGAATTTAATTTAACGTTCCTTCCGTTGTTTCATAAACTTTTACTTTTCCATGAATCCCAATCATCCCAAAGCGTATACAAAGGATATGACTCGACTTAGCAACTTATGCAAGCAACTAGATAATTGAACTAAGGGTTTGGGGTGATAACAAATATTGCACTAAAAGTGAGTGCATAAGGGGTAGGCTAAGGCGATTTGGGTGTATATTTGGGGTGGGGTGTAAACAATGCTCTTCATTGATATTCGGAAAAACCGAAACATCACGAGAACCGCGCGAAAGGATAGGCTCGAGGGTTAACTAGGGGTATCGTGTACTAAAATGAGTACAACGCAAAGGTGTGGGGAATTACTCAACCGATATGGAAGAAGTAATTATATTACAGGTCGAACAAGGGTTATCCTAATGCCTCTTATCATTTAGTTATTCCTAACTACACAAGTGTAGCCTCACTTGCGATCTCGGAATGCATCACAAAACAAGTTCTAGAATCTAATATACTACCGGTTCACACTCTAAGCATTAAAGATGAATGCTTTTATTCCTACTAATCTAAGGCGATCCTCGCATTTTGGGTGGAATTTGGGTGGTAAGGGTTTTGTGCTAGTCATGCAACTTCCTATCCGTGAGGCAGCTTTTGTTAAGACTAATGGCCCACTCCTATATGTCATGAAAATTTTAAATTTGGTGCCAAAATTACCCTAACCGACATTTTCTCATGGTTTATTACACAATCACAATTGATTGAAACAAATAATCAAGGATAAGCATAGTTTCAAAGTTCCGTTTATTTTCCCTCCCTACACTTAAAGCTGAACATTGTCCCCAATGTTCCCAAAGTATCAAAGTTATGATAATGGAAGGTAATTAAAACGAAAGAAACTAATACTCCCGATTAGCTCGGTAGGATCCGTGTAAAGTGGTGGTTAAATCCTTTTCAAGAAGAATTTATGCGTGAAAAGCTCCTTCCAATCTTATGTAACTTCTTCTTGATAAATTAAACTGCACACTTGAAGAAAACAAACAACCCAACGCATCAAACCGAACAAAGAAAAATCTCAACAAGATGTAATTTCGCACTTAAATAAGATATAATGCTTGTGGAATGGATGTTTGCGATTTTCTAGAAAATTAAGACCTAGAAAATTCCAAAAATTATAAGTAGCTCGAGAAAGCGAGAAAAAGTAATCGAGTTGTTTTGCTCCTTCTGGCCGTCGAGTTGCAATCTGGCGCCGTCGGTTATCATAACCAGCATTACTGCGATTTTACGAAAAAATTACGGAAAATTTACATCTTTAGAATCGGAAAAATTTCGCAAAAACATCCATTATGACTCGATACAAGCATTTGACTCGAACAAACAAACATATATATCTTTTATTTAATTGTTATTCTCATGTTTACGTTTCTTTTGAAAGCGTGTGTAATCCTCCTACACTTATCACTTATGTAAAATACCTTTATATGCAATTAAGGCGAGGTTAAAACAAAATAAAGCATTTTACAAATTTAAACATGAGAATAAACAATCAATAAAAGATATCGATGACACTAAATGAAAATGAAAACAAATACACATGGGTTGCCTCCCAAGAAGCGCTTGTTTTGTTCGAGTCACGAGCGACTCTACCCTTATTTAACGAGATAAAGGGAAGTTTTCCTACACTTAAGTTTAAGTGCGGGTGATAGTAGCGATACACACCCTTAGGGTGGAAATATGCCACGTGAGGTGTAGGGTGTGTGTGAATGGCTTCCTTCATCCTAAAACTACCGGACTAAATTGGTTGATGGGTGGGTCGGTTCCTCGTTTATTTAAGGATGGAAGTAAAGATTGAGGTTCGGTTCATCAACACTATGAAATTCCCTAGAACTAAGAGTAAGGCGAGACTACAAGTATTCAAACCTATATTCTCCGATTGCGTTTGGTTCAAATGTTCTACCTCCATTGGGATTCCTAAAGTCTCTTCTACTACTTTCGGGTAAGTCACGTGCGGTGTGTATGCCTTAAATGATGGTGGAACTTGTGGGATACCTTGTGGGTCTAGACTTTTCACCTCATCCTCAATCACATCTACATCATCTATATGCTCGTCATGTATTATTTCCTTAGGTCGTGATGAAACCAATTTTAGTAATTGATCCAACTTATGGTTTAATGTTTGGTTGTTTACCATAATGTTTTCACAAATTTGGTCATTTCTCCAAGGGTCTCACTAAAATAGTTTCTAAACACGGAGGTTGTTCACGAAAGTCTATCCTAGGTGAAGGTTCAAGCGAGCATAGGTTTCACTAGATGAGGTATTTTGTGGGCTTGATGGAATGGTGAAACCCTCAAAAGGTTTATGGACTTGGTTACTTTCTTCCCACCATCTTGAATAATCCGCTTTAGTAATATCATAATTTCTTATGAAAAAACCTAATCGCGGATATAGTGGATTCAGCGTTCTCCATAATGGTGAGCGGAAGAGTCAATGGACAAGTTTTACGAACAAAGGCACAAAGAAAGGAGATAGACTACAAGGAAGCTAATAAAAGAAAAAAATCTCACTTGATAGGAATCTTGTGAGTAGACCTAAGCGAGATAGAAATCAAGCCTAAACAATAACTATTCCCGTGGCGCCTAAAACTTGATAACGCTACACGCGTCGTTCGAGTCAAAGGAACTTCCTTTTCTTGAGCAGTTTTATAACACCTAGGCGATGAACCTAATCGTTGTAGTGTAGTAATTAGGGTAAGCCACGGGTATTGATATCGTTCTCTAGGGAATAGTGTCGTTAAATTTGGTTGTATGTCGATTTAAGTCTAAAGGTGAGGATGATTATTTTGTATTTTTATATTTTATGGAATGGAAAGTACGAATCTCGGGGTTTGGAGGGAGGGTGGAATTAGTTGCTAGTCAACTATTCCAAAGATACTAACTAACTAAGGGATCTACCGATGGCGTGAAGCGTATCTACTTATGATGTATTACTCCTTGCTAGCTATCCAATTCTACCTCTTGAATTGTCACGTCCTATTGATGGTTGAATTGTCACGTCCTTATTCTAGTTGCGTTGTGTGTCTAAGGTTGTAGGGTATGCGTTTCTCACAACTCTTTGAATTTACCAAAGGGTCTTGTCTACAAACCCACAAGTGATTTATAAACTCCTACTCTAAGGCGATCTTTGGATGGTTTAGCCTACAACTACTCGGGTAATTTATAGTCTAAGGTTCACAAAGATGAATCAAGCATTAAGTACACAGCGAATGACCTAACGCACTAATAGATCATTAGTCAACTAAGATAAGAATCAACCAATCAAACAAGAGCGGTGGGATGCAAGAATTATAAACTAAACCAATTAGACTTATTGAAGTTGTCACACCCTAATGATGAAGATAGACACAAGCATCACTAAGAAATCAATAAGATCTAATTAATTGTATACAAGTTTCACACAATCATAGCGGACACTAGATGAATTAGCCAAGCATAATTAATGAAGAGCAAGCAACAATTAAGATAATTGAAGACATACCATAGGATTGGATTAACAAACAAACCAACACACAATGTTTATAGAGTGTTTGGAACCCTTTAAGTTCTTTGGAAAAACACCTACCTAAACCCTAGAATTGGACTTAGGGTTTAGGGCTTACAAAAAGTGAAGTTATAATGTTATATTTATAAGTGATTTTACGTCGGCAAAAGCGACGGCGTCACACTTATAGAGTGACGGCGTCACGACCATTTTTTCACCAAATTGTAGATTTTCTCGTTCGGTCGCGTGGGCTTTTGAACCACCAAAATCCGAGTTCGTATGCAAAAGTTATGGCGAAAACAATATCAACTACTTCAGCGCGTCTTGTGATAGTCTTGATCGGCTTGTGACGGTCACCTTATGTTTCGTGGCGCCGTCGTGTCGCCGTCATTAGGGTTTCATCTTGGCCGCGTTAACCTTGCGACGGCGTCACCTTATGTCCGTGGCGTCCTCTTCGACTTCGGCGTCGTCTGGATTGCATCTGGGCCGTGCGAGTAGCGACGACCTACTCTTTCACCACTAGGCGCGTCTCTTGAAAATCTGAGTTTTGGGTTACGTCGTCACAATAATTTTGGGACGGCGCCATAACTTTTGGCCGTCGCGCTTCTACATTCAACAAGCGTGAGTGTCTCGATTTTGACTTTGGCCATTTCTTCATATATTCGCGCTTCCGTCAAATAAGTGCCATTCCGGCATTTTGCCTTCACGAGACCTAAAAGTGAAAAGGAGCGATATTAAGCAATAACGGATACAAAGTGATCAAATAAGGACTTAAGCGACCCCTCAAAATGGTACCTTTTAAACCTTATCACATGCAAAGGTGATCGATCTAACTTCGTCGTTGCCTTGTGGGCCGAGCAAATCAAGCGGTTGGGTGCTTGGTTGGGTCGAGCTTGCCCGATCTTGTTTGAAATCCTGCATGCAATTCGGGATGAGGAGCTTGAAAAGCAGGATCGATGAGGCTAATGAGTGAGACTCGGCTCCAAGTTCTCAAAAATCTCCTTTACAGCAAAGTGCGCAAAAATTATTAATCCTCTACTCCTACCTTGTTATGTGGTCTCTCGGCGTTACATGATTATCATATTTTGTGTTTTGGTATCTTCATGAATGTCGTTGCTACGTTGATGTATTTTGTTATCCTTTAATGTATTGAAATGAAATCTATTATGAATAAAAATATTTGAAGCACATGTCAAATGTTCGAGCGTTGTTTATGAATCACCAATAAAAACATGTAATACTTTTGAACACATATATAACTTACAACATGAAACTAGATATCATATTTAATCCGGATTGAACAAACACCTATATTTCATCAATAATTTGGTGACAAGCGTGGTTATTTCGATTATATAATACTTACATTTTTCGACAAGCCTCAACAAGAAACACCCGTCTATTTATTTTAACAGTTCTGTTATTCTACTGAGTCAAACTACCGGTTGTTCTAGAGCAAGCAAGCGTTTTTATAAAATTGGAATACATCCGAATGACTATAAGATTTTATTTAGGTTAGCAAAAGCGTTCCTAAGCAAGGTGGGATTTTGGTGATTTTGGTGTGTGGGTTTGTATATTTTTATATCGATTGGCACATGGTCTATCGTTGCGTTGATGATCCAGGACGACGTCGCTAGCATATCGCGAAAGATGATTGATTTTTTATAAACATAGATTTTATCGTTTGTACTAACAGTTTTAAACTTATCTCCAACTGCACTTTCATTGTTTTATCATGCACCATCTATTGATATATTCATTCACACATAAGCCATTAATGACTAGACAATAGATTCATAACAACTATTTACTACACTAAACACACTTATAACATGCATACATAAACCAATAATCATACTGTACCTTCCATGCAGCAACCTTGGGTACGTGTAACATTCATTTAATAAACAATGGGAGACACGACGTAAAAGTATGTACACATTTACATCTAAATTTGTTATACGATATAGATAATCTTTCTTTTAAAACTCCACAACTCCGGTTCATTTATTCTTCATTTGGGCGTCCATTTAATCATGACATTTGGCGTCCATTCCAAGAAAAAAAATTAAAAAGGGCCACACATAGGTTTGTCGATTGATTTATTCCATATCATTACACAAACACACTACATAAAACTTATAACAAATTAACCAAAAATTTCCTATTACTATTTCCATATTAAAATAAGCGGATCATACTTTTATACTATTAATAAGTACATTATTAATAGTAAAATAATAATACAACCTTTCTAATATATATAAAATCTTTATATAGATCACATTTGTACACAAGTGATAATGCCAATCTCGACCCTCTATTTCATCAAAAATTACGCTAAGCCTCCGGTTGCCTTATTTGATTTCAAGCCAAGGTATACTGCCATTACCTTTCGTGATTGTCACTTGCACTTACTAGGTTTTTGTCCATACATGCTAATCTCATTTTATTTACATTTTTACCTTTATTACAGAGTACTACTGCTATGTATCCGAGAATCTTGTAGTTGAGATTCACTACGATGGTGAGTTCATTCGGTTGCCCAAATTAACTTACGGCGTATAGGCGCACCCTTGTGCAAGCGTTCGATAAGTCCACAAGGATGAACTTTAATCAAATGCTTGACTTTTGGCCAACAAGTTAGAGTGTGAGATCACGGGCTTTGTATTTATGTAGGCCGCTATTGCTCTTTCAACCGGTTTGGCGGTTGTTGAATGCGATAATGACATTAAAAGGATGTTTCAACTTGCGAGGAATGTGGGTTGATCGGCTTGTACATTGCACATGCACGATAGCTTAGCATGTTTCTATTATGATAACCTAATTGTGGATCTTCTTGATGAGCCAACACGTGACGGGATAGCAATACATGATAAACTTGTGGAGCTTGCTACTTCTAATTCGCCTCGATATTCTTTGCATGGGAGGAGGAAGAAAGCGGTCACCTCCCTAAAGCCCTCCGTTCCAAACTAGAAGTCAAGGAATTGAATGTCAAGGAAAGAATCTATTCATGGATTTTTGGGTAGCGAAATTGTTGATCTTGACATTGGGTTCGATGACGATGAATGGTGCTATGGGGTATTTCTTGGAGTGCATATCTATGGATGTTGGGCCTTCTTCTTCTTCTTCCGTTAAGGGCGATTACGGTCATAAGGCCTCTAGAAAACCTTATGCAAGGAGGCACTTTCAAACACCAAGATCGGGCTTACGGAAGTTCAAGATGTCGAGGCATTTAAAGGCTCTAACAAGAGACCGCCATCGAGGAGGTGCGAGATTAAAAGCAACTTGGTTTTAAGGAGCGGAAGGTTGGATTTTAGGTATTTTTATGCAACATGCTCATCTTTGCCGATAACGTTAAGCGGGGTGTTAACATAACTTAGTTTAGCCTTTTTGTAAAGGCGGCGTTATGTAATTGTTAAACATTTTTTGTTTGTGCTTCTTATGATTACCAAAAAAATGTTCAACAATTACATAAAATTAACATCACGATGTTTTGTGTAACCATACGCTTTGGGGTTATCGTAGTATGCACTGTTTTTGATCTCGTTCGGTGTCCGTTTACATAATCGTGTATGAATGCTTTATAGTATGATGTATATCATGGCAACCTTGATGGGGCATCTCTGTTTTAGGATAGCAACCCTATAGGGCAACTTCATTTTTTTTAGATAACTAAACAAAGTAGAAACTTATCATATAGGGCAACTTCATTTTATTGGGGGACTGTAGATAATTTTTTTCTTTCAATAGTCAGCATTTTTTGGTGGGTGTACACGTGTTCAACTATGTTTTGGACACGTGCATGGTAACTATCTCTTCCTGCTTTAGTGCTTTTTCCAGCCTTGTTCGTATTTACCCACTTTCACCTCAATAAATAAATAAATAAAAAACACTTAAAAAATTGTATTTGACAATTTTGCAGCTTGATTATACAGTTTGCATCTTTTGTATCTAGTGTTTGGATTTACCCATTTTTTGCTAACTAAATACGTCCTTGCATTGGCATAACATAAAAAATACATAATACAATTTAGTCTACATATATTATGAAATACAACATATAACGAGAATAGGTGGTGGCTCACTTGTTCAATGGCAGGCATGTCATTACCTAGGTGTATCAATTGCGACTTGTTCAATTGCTCGGTCATTTTTAGGTGGTTCACTTGTTATTCGACTTGCAAGTGGTTGGGTTTCTTCATCACTAAGGTCACTGGGTTCTATACAGATAGAATCATGAATTTCATCAGCTGTTGATGTAGTCTCACTTCTACCTCTGATACTCACTGAACCACCGCCTATACAAGATGCTGGAACATGTAGCCCCATCACACCATCACACCTTCACCTCTACGAACTACAATTGTTTTTTCCCTGCTAACATGTACACCACCAAGTCTACATGCATCAACCCCACAAAGAGTATTGTTGTCGCTTGCGTAAAAATTCATTAGACAACAGTACCACATGATTTCTCTATTCGGTGCATGCCTTGCATCTAAGGTCAATCATAATTGTTTTCTCTTTCCATCCTGCACCGAATACATACCATTTACTCAACCGGTTTCGATGTTATAACGAAAAGAATAGCATTCACGGTTTATATAAGAACGTCTACTAGCATAACCATTTGTATTTTTCCTCTTCATTTATTACACTTGAATGGTGTGCCATACTAGTTGGTTGGAGAATTTAATTGAAGAGTAACACACACTGTTTCTAAAATATTCAATTACCTTGTGACTAGTCAAATTAAAGGTCAGTCAAGATTGTTATAGCAGGAGTAACCTTAGAAAACATGTAGTAACAACATGTTTATATTATTTGGTCTTCAGCACTAGCAGTAGTAACATGTAATAACATTTTTAAGTCTTAATTCCGAAACCTTAGACAACATGTAGTGACAACACGTTTATATGATAAATTGTCTTCAGCACTAGCAGTTCTAACTTTAACTAGCGGTTTTAGTCGTTCTTGTGACGGTAGTAAGATACACGAGGGACCTAGAATGACAAACACTTAAACCTTTTATACCCCACACATCGGTTTATGGTCCCAAGTCCCAACAATCAACATCCCGCATTCCTTGTTATACACTAGGTCACTTTCGTGAAGAATCCAAATAAAAATATATCGTTGTCCTTTTCGTCTATTTTTAGAAACAAATCCAGTTTGTTGTACTCTCCGTATGTACTTTTGTTACCGTATTCGTTCATATATTTATACATGAATATAAATAATCATGCACTTTTATATTTTATATTCTATTAGTAAATTTTTATTTAATTCAAAGTTATTTAAATTGTTATTAGGGTTTATGTTTTATAGGTATGCTCATTATACCCTTTAACTCTAGTGCTTCATTCTTTAGGGTTTATGTTTTATATGACATGTCGAAACCAACGACATGATGTTTTTTTGTGTCGTTTACTTGATACACTTTGTTTGTTTGAAACGTTACATTCCATATGCATATTTTAATAATGAGATTTACTTGCATTAACCGGTAAGCAGGTCCACAATGACGCTCAAATAGATTTATTCTTGAAACAATGGATGTGGTATTCTTTCGGAATAGATCATGAGATGCGACACAATTAAAGTGACCATAATATAATTATTTTACGAAACCATGGCTTTTATTTATTCAAATATTTTACATCCATTTGCCAAAGCCTAGACCCACATTTCACAACAATGATCAAACTAAAATTCAACACAAGATACATGACTAGAAATAGAAATACCAACATAAACAAGACATCGTCACCGCTAAGACAACAATTAACCGAATCGATACACCATGCCTTTCGGCTTCTCTATGAATGACGAGCTCACGGGCTCGCTTACACACTTCTTCATTACATTGACCAATATCGTTGCGGCACATCGGATCTTGGTTTGCGGTTTGGTTAATTAAAATACTTTCCACACAAGATTCAAATGGGTATAAAAGCTCCACTCTCCAATAACATGATCCCTTTCGACCACACGTGTCACGATTTCTTGAGCCTTCTTCATCAACTCTGCTTCATCCACCATGACAACACTCACATCCCTTCGAAACGAACTATCATCATATCTCTAACAAAACTAGATCACGCAACACCGGCAAGTTCTTCACGAATGGCATAGGTGTAGTCATCCTTTTTCGATTTTGTTTTGTATGTTTTATTTTTTTCCCCTTTGATTGCTATGTGTGTTTTTAAGCGTAAGGTTTAGTTTAAGTTATAATATAATTAGTGTTGTGTCGGTGTACAAAGCGATCGTCCGTTAAGTTGACAACCACCCTAGCATTTTGTCTACCACAAGTAGCATTAAATGACCAACCTTTCACATACACGCCTTTTCATTTTCCCCTTTTTTATTATTACATATACATGAGTTTACTACTATTAAGATTAAAAAGCGAAACCACGTCAAACAAATTGCGTGTATATATATTAAACCAGAGGACAAAAAAAATATATAAGAAATTACAAAAATAAATTACAAATAATAATAAAATAAAATAAGATAAAGCGGAAACGTAAAAGTGCGGATTTACCTTCATTTTTATGGACACTTATTCATATTCTATGCTTACTTACTTGCAATATGTAACTTTTATTGTTTTTTTTTTTTTTTTTTATTTCTTTTCTTTTTCTTGCACTTTGAGTTTGATTTTTGGGGGCATAACAATACAAGAATAAGGAACTTGGCATAAGTTTATTCCAAGCGTTCACACATTAAAAATAATTAAGCTAGGTATATTGTATGTTTGATTTACCCAAATGTTTATTGTATTTTATTTTTTAACAAAATAAATTTGTCAAGTTTTGTAACTAGTTGGCGGGTTTACATGATGAATACACGTATGACTAATAAAAAACACCGAATGCAAATTATATCCACTCAATCCCACCCTTTTTGCATACATCTGGCGGACTAAAAGTACTATTGTAGTTTCCATGAGTACACTATTTAGTTGCCCAGTACCATTTGCTAGCTATGCACTAGCAAAGTCGTCATAAAAATATTTGAAAAAATAGAAGATTTAAATTAAATAAATCCGGTGAAACCCTAGCCCCTTGTTGCATACATCACCACTTGGCTAAAAGTACTACTACGTAAACTAGTTGCCATGAGTACACTATTTAGTTGCCCAAAGTACCATTTGCTAGGTATGCACTAGCAAACTAGTCATAAAAATAGTTTAAAAATAGAAAGATGTAAATTAAATCGATTGAACCCTAGCCCTTGTTGCATACATCACCACTTGACTAAAAGTACTACTATTTAAACTAGTTGCCATGAGTACACAATTTAGTTTCCCAAAGTATAGTTGCCATGAGTACACAATTTAGGTGCCCAAAGTACCATTTCCTAGCTATGCACTAGCAAACTCGTCATAAAAAATATTTGAAAAAAATAGGAAGATACTATAAAAAAAAAAGAAATTGTGGGTTGGTATTTATTTGGTGTGATCCACTTGTCCATTGGAAACAGACAATTGTCATAACTAGTTTGTCAGAAATTTCGTGTCTATATATGACGCTATGTAACAAAAACAGTTTTTGGTATCTCTGTTAGTGATAGTATTAGAAAAGCAAACATAACGATGTATCTTGGCATGGTTTTATGTGATGAATTACCAATTTTGGTGGCTCAAAGTTGTTAAAAGATATTACGATCGCGTACTACGGTGAATTGGAAGTTGCTTTACGTGACGAAGCGGATCATAGGAGGAATCTTTGTTGAAATTAGGGGCCGTGTCAACCGTAGACAACAAATGATAGCGGAAGTGGAGCTTTTAGCGGTTCGGATTGTTGGTTGCCAACTATTAATCACTGTTAAGGATGCAAAATGAGGATCGGCTAAGAGTTCCAAACTTACGTATTCTTGGTTTAGAAAACATGACCGTGTTAAAGAGTGAATGGTTTAATTGAAAAGTTGGAGTCAATGGAGGTTTGATGTGCTTTGTATTAATTACATGGAAGTGCGCCTTTTGTTTATTAGGGGATCGTTGTTACATTTTGGAGTCACTTATCTCATCTTTGTATAATCTGTATGTCATGTTAACCTATGGATGTGACCCTTTTATGTTACTAGTATATATTTGTTTGCGTAGTTATTCAAGTGTATTCGAGATAGTAAGTCACTTTACAAAATAAAAAAATTTACTAATAAAGTAGTAATATGAAGATGAAATTTTATTTAGTTAAAAAAGTCATAGTGTGGGTGGGTAACTTGTTTGGAATGCAAGCCAATGAGATTATGAGACGATTAATAATGGTTGTTACATGCTTATTTATGTTAGAATAATAACCATTATAATATCATTAAAAATTAAATAAATACAAAAAAAAAAGACTTAATTTTAACGGACAGTTGGGGATATATGCTTAAAAAATTAGTAACAAGCGCTACAAGTGTTAAAAAGTAAGTTTTAGTATAAATTAATTTCGATTGAATTGGGGATACAAACTAGATTAAGAGTTACAAGCTAACGCTTGTGAAAGGAGGCTAAAGGTTTTGAACAAATTCTTAAGTACGTGCAAACGTAAATCCCCAACCATTGCTAACGTCGATCTAACCACTCGCTAACGCCGTTGTACCCACTCCTAGTGTCGCAAAACCACCGCTAGTTTCCTACTTAAAAGCAAATTTGTTTGTGTTTACGTAATCATTTATATTCAAATAGCAAAAAGAGAGAAAATGCGCATGTAAAGATTCACGTTCCTTCCCAATTAATTTTTGTCAAATATAGCGACAAGATTAGTAGGAGCCTAGGCACGTGCCTACCCACAAAACAATTAATGAAAATTAATGATAACGCGTGCACGAACAATAAAATCCTCGCTATAAATACTGCGAAGTAAATCAAGGGAAAGTCGAAAAAAGCAAAAAGGAACCATTCCTTCACCTACAAAAATATTTCCACCTACAAATCGAGCAACCCGAATATTTTAAAAACCAAGAGAAGTTGAAGATGTTATTGAGAAAAAGATACCAATGGTACACAAGTACAAAAGAATACATCTGACGTCAACAACAACTCGTTGCCCAGCACGGCAAGGCCGTTTCAAACAACCCATACATAGCCTAAACCTTTACCCAAAAAAAGCGCAAAGCGATCTTTGCGACAAGCGAAACATGTTCTAAAATGACTACTAATAACAATTAGTGGTTCTAAAATGACGACTAATAACCCATCTCATGAACATCCACAAGACACCTTCACCCAAAACCCATGTCCATTCAAGTTGTGGTAGTGCGGGACCATATGCATACCAAAGGTGGGAGTTTAAACCTAGCAAACTCTCATTAGCAATATGGGATCTTGAAAGTCGAGCATTTCCTTCGTAACCTCGGCGTTCGAGGCGGAAGAAGGAAATAAATCATGGAATTGGGTCATGGGGTGAAAAATATGTTCGGCGAGATGGGTCCCGTGAGGAAGGGCGACAAAAGGAAGTTAGAGGCAACAAAATCGTAAACCACCCCTAACTAACAAGAAACTTCCCTAAGAAAGTCAAACAACGAGGATGAAAACTATGCCTTCTTCCTCTGTTTGTGCAAACCCCCCATTCAAGTGTCGTCTACTAATTCGAGGAATATCGGTTGGATAGGCGGGTCTAAGGAAAAATGACCACTTGCGGGGCGGGATAAAATAAAACTGCGCGGGTTGGGAAGCTACATTACCAAAGCCCTTCTTGTCTTCAAGGCAGATGGGCGTGTTGAGCGGAAACCCCACGAAGGCCCATTGAAGTTGATAGGCTTATCTAATTCCTCGGGAATCCCATGGGTTGAATCTGTAGGGGCCACGAGGAAGCAAGCCACCGAACTCCTTCAAGAAAGGATAAAGGCAAAAGACCCGGACGGAAAAGGCACCGGGAAAGCCAGTGGAAAAGAAGAGTGTCAACAATACACAAACCAGTGGTAGTAAAAGTCGCGTACCACTGCTAATGTACTTGTCACTGCTAGTATGATTGTGTGGGATGAATATGTAATATTCTAGAATGTCTTCGGTAGGATGTTTTGTATTAGATAAGTATTGTAAGTATATTTATCTTGTACAATATTTGGTGTATTTTGTAAAGGACTCCTTATCCTATTAAAGGAGGTCCTAGGTTTGAGTTCTATATAAGTTTTTGGTGATATCTAGAGTCGATACACTTGAAGGTTGTAAACGCCAATACTATTCAGAGTATTCGTGTATTAACAACATATGGAGGTGTTTAGTGAGAATAACTGTTCGTTAATTACTAGGTCGTGTTCGTTTAGTCACCTTCTATAGTAGATCCTTCGCTAAACTAGGATTTAAAACAAATTTTCATGTTAATGGACGAAACAATTTTAAAGACCATCACTAATTCTAAAAACATCAACATCTTCACTTGGATTATTTTTTAAAGAAGAGTGACATTCGTTTGAGTGGATTATTTTGAGCTTTATACGACGTTTGTAAACATAAAAAAAAATGCTACACTACTTTTATGCTCGATTACTTAAATTAAGTTACAAGCTGCTAGTTGTTTTTACTCTTGTTTTTGTGAAATTTGAATCGAGGACGGTCGTTTACCGCTTGTAGTAAACTTACAAGCGCTAGTTAATTTGTACTAGTGTTGAATGTTAAACCTCTATTTTTGGAAGTGTGCATTGTCTCAAGTTGGTATTTATTAGTAGGTTGTAGAATCTGAAATGTACGTCTAGAAGGAGTCGTGGGTTTATAAAGTAGTCCGTATGGAAAACAAGTTTCCTAAGAACAAAATTAGGTTGCTAAAATTATTTTGGGTAACAAGCCGCTTGTTGCCCGTTAAAAAAAATGGATAATGGGATAACGGAAGAGATGAAATAGTAAATACGTTGACATACAACGTTTGATACTGAACAACCAACTACATATTACGATTACTACATGGTTGAAACTTTAATTGTTACATATTATATAACCACTTGATTGATAACATTCATCGACTACGAAAAATCTAAGCGGTCAATGCTTCCTTCCCACATGCAGACGATACTAAAACCACAAACCTTCATTCCCATTTAGCTTTGATCCGTAACTTCACCGAAAAAACACATTGAAAATGGCATTGATATATCATTAACCAAATCAAGTGATAATGTTTAAAAGGAACATGAATAGAATGGTAAGTTATAAATAAAACATACTATAGGCGGACAATCGTATGATTTAACAAAAGAAGAGATTCTTTGTATGGGCGATGTAGAAAGATCCGTATCTCCTAAAATTCCCATCTTGACAAATAATTCAAGTTCTTTGTTGTACATGAATAGCGAGTGACCCAAATGGTTGCCGATGTATCGCTTCCACTATTGGAGCACGATCCTTTGTAAACCCAAGCAAGCGAGCAGATAATAGGGTGGGGATGGCGAGAGGCTTCTAAATGATCTTATGGCAAAACCATTCACGTCCAACACCCATCCACAAAATAATGGCATATCTTCATCAATGATCATACCGAAATAACTAGAGAGGTTCCAAGATCGAAAACATAGAATGGGCGGGAGTTCATTTTTAAATCTGCGGAAGGTCTATAACTTTAAATTGGTTGGTTACCAAATCAAACGAAATCAACATATAAATCTTGTATGTAACACCGTCCTCATTAGTTAACTTTTCACTCCCAAATCCAATAGATAAAATGACCGACAACCGCGACTTTGGCGTTTCAATTTGATAGTTTCACGAGGGGTGGAAATTTTCAAAACATGTCCACCTTAACGAGTTGAAAGAAAAGCGAAACATACCGAAACCACTTTGGAAAACAAGATAGGAGACCTTCACGATCGTCGGGTCAAGAGTGTCGGACGGACGGCAAAACCAAAACAAATCTTTTACATTCAATTTGATGCGTGTAAAGCGGGACATGTCTTTGCAAGTGATTTTGGATTGCGGGTTCCAAATAATGAGACATTAGATTAGAGCCATAAGCAAAACACGAAGACCATGAGAATTGCCAACTCGCAATCATATCTGAAAGAATTAAATCTGATTTAAGTACCGTGGCGGTTAGTTGTTCATTAAAAGCTAACATAAAACCTTTGTGACCACGATCAAATGTTAGCGTAAAAACACTCATCGTTACGACGAACACCGTAATTAGAGATGAAAAACCACAATCTATACTAGCCTTCCATAACTTGCAAACACTACGTAGTGGAGTATAGACTTAGGAGGTAGCTGCGAATGATATCTAGTTGAACATCCAGGTGGGATATGGTCGGACATTTTGTTAAACAAAAGCGAAAGATTGGGATAAAGATATGAAGTGAATAGACCAAAGAAGAAAGAAAGATGTTAAACAAATTATGAAAGATTTGTATTGAAGAAAGAGATTGGCGAAAGAAGACATTTAAGGACATGTCAGTAATGTACTATAGAGGCATCAAATATTAAATTCGCTAGTATATACCAAATAAATTAATAAAGTATACATAACCCATAATATATAGAAGTGGTTTGCAAAGCATAGGCTTTTTTGTATATGTGCACGGGTATTAACTAAAGAAATGCCGTTGAGTTAAAAAAATATTATAATAATCGACTAATATATAATAGAAGTAAAAATACCTACAGTATACATTGAAAGAAAAATACTTCACATGTCAACATTAGACAATAATTATGGGTCAAACGGACATTAAGGATAGTACCTTGAAAGACCGCTATCATATTATGTATTCAACCTTGTGCTTCGGAAGTATTCAAGCATCCGTTCACGGTAAGCTAAAATTTGTTTGAAGAGAGTCGTCTACTTGAGAGGTGGTTACGAACAATCTGTACAAAATAATGCACACCCATACTCGGGAGTCACCATACAACTCCGATTGTTTTGGTACTTTTGAACACTTGTATGTGATTTTATAATCCCGGTGATATGCCCTTACTATGCAAGATACCGTAGTTTGTTAGAGTACGATTTAAAATTTGTGTTTGTAAGTTTCTCTTGGAACCTCGCAACCACCGTTCACCTCGATCTTGACCAAGAGAGTCATAAATGTAAACAACTCCGGTGCGGATATGGAGCTCACGAGTATCCAAAGTGTTTTGTACTTTCATTCATGGGAAAATACACCGATATATAAAACAAATGCGAGGATATTATAAAATCGTTTATAACAATAGTGGTATATGTACGGTAAGAGTGCCGCCAAAATGACCTTTGCAACATCTCGCCAAGCCACGGGGTATGTTGTGCCATCTAAATAAGTGGTAGGCATGTTGCCGCCTAGGTTTGATTGCAAAAGTACATCCCGCCAAAGCCCAATCTGCATCACCGGTCTAAACAACCACATCAAGTCAACCCATGCATCCAAGTCTTTGCAGACGGATAAAGCAAATCAAAGCGTAAACATTCGGTTAATAAGTAACAAAACAAAATAATAAACAAGTGCGATAGACCAACTAGGCATCGTGGTTTACTCACTAACTCATTAAGCCACCACGGTCAGCTCTTCAACACATGCCAAGGCTACCCAAAATTCCTATAAGCAATAACGCTCCGGAGGCCCAAGAAATCCTATAAAGTAATAGTTCTTTAAGCTTCAAATACTTGCGAAGGTAATCGAGAACGATAACCTTCTTCTTGTTGCATTTCGGTGTCGTAAAGTTCCTAAAAATAAATATATTCAATAACATACACACAATGATAATGATGTTATTGGATTAACAAACAGAACCTACCTCTACAAACGGTTCAATTGTGGGCGAATAGAATCGACTAGCGGACACGTTACGGGGTTTCCAGATGTTTCACGAAAACAAAGTTGAAAGATAAGCGGAAAAAAAAAAAAAAAGCGATTCGTTTCGATTTACAATTTAATAAGGTGATGTACATACGAAGCGGCGGTAGGGATAATAGCCTCGTTAATGACACCTGCGATCTTGTAACACGGTGACAAGGAGTAGGCGATGTTTTGATACCCCATTTTCCGAATTGACGGACCCAAACAACGTCGCGTAAGTTTGTACAATCGCCTTCTTTTCTTGAGGTTGTCGTTCAATTTTACTCTCTTTCTTTTGTTCGTATTCATATCGGAGAAAAGATCTTCCAATAGAGGTTTGTCATTAGGACCTACCACATTTGCAAATGACACTTTCTTGGGTTTAACACGAGATTCGAGGGCTTGACGTCTTTCTTTGTTGGTGTATCTTCTAGGCTAACCACAAGAACATCATTGTTACTAGATTCAAGGCTAAAACCACATCCCCTTATTGATCATCACAATCCATTAAATCTAAAGACGGAAGACACAATTTTGTATCGACGCTTTTGTTGACATTATGTTGGGAGGAAGCAGAGTGTCATTTGGCCAACCACATTTACATATGGCGGGTTGTTGTCTTTAAAGCGACATTTGAGAATATAGTATGTTACAAAACGACAAATTAAACTATTTTATTTATCGTCGATGTTTCTGAGAGAATGTAGATACCTCATGAGCTTTGTTGGTGGGTGTTCCTACTTACATGCGCACACAATCAAGATTGCTAACGGGTTACGGTTGGCAAGCCAATTGTTTCGAACCACATCTTGTCATTCGTTATCACAATCCATTGCATCTAGAGAATTATCACCCAAATCTTTTCATCATTTATGTAAGGCGACCGATCATTACCACAATCCGGTTCTGCTTGAATTTTAAATATATATACATAAGTAGGGACGTATGCTATAGCTGATATTTAAATCAGAATCGAAATATAACGTGCTAATAATAGGGTCACCGGGTATTTTATTTTCCTCTTTAGGTGCAACTGGTGGAAGTTGAGTACTAATTTGACCTCCATATTCCATAACAGACATTTTGGGTCATGGCACAAGCTTCAACAAGCATACCAATGTTACATGGTTGCGTTTCTTTTAGCCCATCATCATTGTCAATGTCCGTTGCATGGTCCGCATGGACAACCTTATCCCGTTAGTGCCTACAATATGAGGCGCGTGGCTGTATCAACCAATGTTTGATATAAGTGTGGACATGAGCGATTATTTGAGTTTGGTATAAACATTGGAGGTGGCGAAAAGTAAATACAAACCTTCGGATCATCGGAGTAACGTCGTGGTCGTTTGTGGTGGCACAACTTTAGTATGTTCGGGATCAACAATGACATAATTATTAAGACCCAATAGTTCTTGTACTTTTGAAAGTCTGCTTTTCACGGTCATAAACACATCAAGTACAAAGGTGTGTTTCGACCGAATGAATCTTAGTTTTCTATCATCAAACCTTTTTTCCAAATCCATTAACTCACAAAATAGACCCCATCGAATGAGTAGTTCCGGTTTGTGCAACATTTAAATTGAAATCGTCCATGCACAAGTTTAAATTGAAATCGTCCGCGAATTCATTCGAATACTCTGAGATCTTGTAACCATCTACTGTCTGCTCGAATGCAGACAAACCATCTATAAATTGGGCGGCAATACACCACGGTTGCTTCATTTCGACTTGTGTTGCGAGAAAGTTCAAGAATGGGAGTTGAATCCTAACAACAACAAAAATAATTAAAAAAACAAAAAAAAATTGAAATTACTCAAATCTGTGAACAAATTCGGTCTGAAGTTAGTGGGTTGACAATGTAAGACCTGTGATGCATACCGGTCCAAAGAGGTTACAACAGTCCGGTTTCGAAACTTTGAAAGTCGACCAAGCAAGACAACGTGGAATGATCTTATTGTCTTTCACCCACCAACGTGAGCTTTTAGGATAAGTCTCCAAAATCCAAATCATGAATAGCCACAAGTCGTCATCTTTAAAGCGTGTACTTATGCAACTATCGTTTTTGAATATGTTTCAAGGTTTACAAAAGTAAAGGTCACCTGTTTAGGATGAAACAAGACCTTTATGGTTACAATTTAAAAAATAAATCACTAACTAAAATGTGTTATAACATTTTTGTTATCTAAATTACGGGTAACTTTTATATTACTTGTATACAGAACAAAACACCATGATTTCATAACAATAAAACAACAACATTAATTTTAGGTACTTTTGAAATGAATAAGTAATAGCACAACAAAATAGAATCAAAAGCAAACTACAGAATTCAAACCTTGAAAGCCCAAGCGAACCCAGATAGATTGTATGTGTGCCTGAACTTTGGGTTTTTTCAATTTTAACAGATGATCTTTTACGTGAATATGAAAAATATTGACATCCTTTGATAAAATTTATGCCACATATATTCACCCCAAGGAAATACATTCCAGCTTCAAAATCATCAACCAAGGACAATAAGTGATTATGGACGCAATTCACATATTCTTTTCCCATAAACACCATTTCTGCGACTACCAATGTAGACACCCTAACAACATCCTCATCGAGAAGAGATAACCACCTTTTCCCATCCTTTTTCCGTCATTAACAAGTTCCAAAGATCAATTGCATGTACATTTGTTATACCATTACTCTTTTTTCGGAAATACGATCCGAAAATCGCTAGATGGTTTAATAGGTTTTGAAACTTTGCCAAATCGAAACCACATTATCGAGACAAAATTTTTTCGGCCAAACCTTAACGAATGATCCCCAATTTGGAATTTTAGTGGAGGAATCATAGATGTTAGAAACATATACAGTGTTGCAAAACATAATGCATCGGAAAGCGGTCATTCTCGCATCGACTTTATATCCAACCATGGACCAAATCTTTTTTACGAACAACCTTTCCGGTTTCGTTCTTTGACAAACATAGTTTAATATCGTGCAACTTCAATGTAGAAACGAGCTGCGATTTTACAATTGTACAACTTTAATTTTGTCATACGTAATTATCTGATAAAAATTAATTAGGGGTTAGAGGTTACGTGAATAAGATGTGGTTTGTGAGTGTGTGGCGTGATCTAGAAGAAGAAGTTTAATTGTAGAAGCTGTTAGAAATTGTACAAGAAGATGTTTGATTGTGTGTGTCTGTGCGTGATGTTGTGTGCGTTATTATTATTAGTTTTATAATACAACCGATGTAAAATGACCATATTATCCTCGTGTATAAATACAAGTTGCCCAATATTATATAGTTGCCGAAAATACAATTTGGTTGCCCAAAAAACAATACCTTACAATACATGACATATACTCTCAAAATCGTTACTTGGTCATACCTTTGTCGGACACATGGCACCCCATGGTTGGATACCGTGAAATCATTGGGCAAGCGGTCTATTTTCATTCGGCAAAAGTGCGTGGTCCGAAAGTGATAAGCCTCGGTATGCGGTCTATTGACTAATTTTCCCTTATCTTTATGGACAGCGTCTTTAACATTCATAGTATGAGTAATTTACCCAATTTAATATTTGGTAATCTATCATAATAATAATCAGGTTTACCATAATCCTGTAACTCATATTTCTCAGCATATCAATGTTGAAACTAGTAGACCTTGATAGATCTTGAGCTCTCGTAGATCGTTAGTATTGCTTATGTAATCCCAAACAAACTAAAAGAAAATCTCTACAACTTGTATTCTTTAGCGGAATATAAACACAAGTATAAACACAGATAACTAAGGACTCTTTGATCCTCTATGGATCGTTATATTAATAATAATCACGTACATCATTCATTCTATTGTGTTCCTTTTATAGATAAGGAACCACAACTTGTTCTCAAAGCGTAAAACTAAATAAGATATACATAATCACTTCCTAATAAAGCTCATGCATATCCTAACTAACTATAGAATATCTGAATAACTATCTCCATGAAACAAGCTAATAACTATATAACCCGGTAGAATTATGTCTTGATAGAATCCAATACACTTGACAGAATCCTTCATAATAACTTGACATAATCCATACTTCATAATTCCAACAATCCTCCCTAAACCGAATTTGACTTGGTTAAGTTCCGGTTTCTTGATAGATCTTTAACACTTCATAGCTAGAGGATTGTACACGAACATCAGCAGCAAAGAATCAAAATAAGAACACCTCGATGATGACAAATCTTTGAAACACCAGATCTTTGCAGTAACAAATGACAACATGTACATCAAAACATATTAGTTTCATACTATTCTCATCACATCCAGGTGTGAACTCCTGTGAGAGGTGAATCATTGAAAATAATGGATTTGATGTCTCTTTACCAATAGCCATCACTCTTTGGAGTAGCCAAATGTTTAAGTTCAAAACCATGGTACATCGATAACCATCGATTTATTAGCAAATCAAGAACCATGAATGGATTTGAAATGTCTTTACCAGTAGCCGTTTGCTCGGGACTAGTCAATTCTTAGAATTGGTGAACGATTACCAAATATGGTATTCCAATGCCTTTACCACAAGCCATATACAAGTGGGCTAGTCAATTCTTGGATTCCAAAGGAATAAACCATGGTGAATTGATGACCATACAACTCTCGACAATTAAGCATGGGTAGTTGCAAACCCTATGATTTTGAGCAAACCATTACAGCTATCAACAGATTTGATGTGTCTTTACTAGCTAACTCTTTGATATACACAAGGTACATCTGGTGAGTCAATAACCATCTACAATGTACAACAAACCTGCAATAAAAGTTAGACAAAACCAAAAATAAACAATTTTTTTTAACGAAGAAAAGAAATAACACAAAACAAATATATTACAAACTATACACAATACCATAATCAAGATGAAGCTTTATGTTGCGAAGTTGAGTCTTAATGATTCCAACACATTGTTCAAGATGCAACCGATCATTACCAACGGATCTGGAGGAACTTCCAACTTCTGTCGAAGCATTCTTTCCATCAGCCTTATAGGCAAGGGATAATTCTTATCAGCAAACATACAAACAGTAATCCCACTATTTGTCTCCACCACATGCACACAAGTCAAAGGATAAAATCTCCAAGTCTCAACCTTCCATTGATGTGAATTCTTCCAAATATGATACCCTTTACCACTTGGAGATTGAGAATCAAACAACACTTGAAGATCACCCAACAAGAATAAACCAGAACCATGTGGTGTATGAATAGCATAATGCTTAGTAACAATACCATACAAAGTATTCAAATCTTGTCTATCCACCAGATGAAGTATTTCCTTTAAAAAATGAACTTCAGAGTAGTATAATCCAAATGATAAATAGTATTAAGCTCCCCATCAGTAAATGTCCAATTAATCAACACATCATGAGATCCTTCAGGAAAAACAGCAACATATCCTTCTTTAATAAAAGTTGAATCATCAGCTTTTAGATCCAAAGAACTACCTCTGATAGACTGATGAATCCTAGAAGTATATGACCCATCTGATCTCACAGATCGCCTTAGAGTAGTGTGACTTCGTTTAGACATTCTTTTCATCCTCCGACCAGGTATATAAATCCCCATAGATGAGACATCCTCAGATGTTTCAGGAACATCTTTAGCTTTAGTGGAAGAGGTAGAAGAAGACTTAACTGGAGCAATACCTCTCAATTTATACATTCTCTCAAGTATCACTCTAGCATGCTTAGCTTTAGCAGCTTCTCTTTCAGCTTTCTTACCCATATCTTCTCCTTCTAAATCAATTAGCACATTGACCTTCTTAACACAAGGTAATACTGTAGAAGAAATATTGTGGAAGATTGAACCCTTTCAGCTGAAGGTATAGAAGCAGAAGATGCTTCAGGAGTAATAACAGGAGACTCCATCCGTGGTGGAACATCATCAAAATTATCTACTATCTCAACCTTTTTAGGCCTCTTCGCCTGTGGAGCATCTGAATTAACAGCACTTCTCTTTTTAGAAGATGATGCAGTCTGCTTCATAATCCTTTGATACGATCTATGCAATTCATCATCGTAAATTCGGACTTGCCGTTTCTTCAAACCAGAATTAAAGATAGCAGAACTTTGATAAAGGACAATATTGCTCATGTATGCTTTCTTCTGAGCTTTAGTAGGTGGTTTTTCCCTTTTTGCCTTATTCTTTTGAGCAACAAGAGCTTTCTTTTTGTCAGCTGCCTCTTGTTTTTGTTTTCGTCCAAGATTGACCATGTGTGCAACAAAATTTTCACTGTCAAAGACTGCACCTAATATACTCTGAGCAAGTGTAGGAGTAGAAACAACTTGCTGAGTATAAACATCCCATTGTGCACCGGTCATCTTACTACGCAATTCATCCAGCTCTTTGTCTCTCGGAGGCAAATTTGAAGTAGACTCGAGCTGCAATCTGTTTAGCCAAATCCTCACTTTTCTTTCTCTCTGCACATTCAGTTAACATTCTTTCTTGTGCTTTCATCTCTTGTGCACTTACCAGATCTGGACCAAGCTCAGCTTCAACTATTACTTCTTTCTCTTTATCAGCAGATATGTGAACACCATCAACTGAAGAAGTATCACAAATAGGAACTTCAGAAGAAACATCCAAATTCACATCAGAAGAAACATATTGAGACAAATCTTCAACAGGTGTGGAAAATACTTCATCATTAGGATCCAAATTAAAATTTCTTCCAGCAATAAATACTTCAGAATTATCTGCTGAAGATAGAGAACTTAGTTGTTCTTGTACAACTGAAGCTTGACCATGTATAGAAACAACATCAACACTTGGTTCTTTTGAAGTTTCAGTGAATTCCCTATTCAGATATTGTCTTCTCCTTTTTCTAGTAAATCGAATAGGTTCCTTTTTCTTTGAAGATTCAACAGCAATAGGAGGAGAAACAGGAGGCTTTTGAGCAACATTAGCCAACATCTTAAGAGAATCAAACGGATTATCCTCTTGATCTTCATCAGAAGAAACCACTAGCTTTCTTTTAGAATGATGCCCAAGTTGATCTTCCAAACTCTTAACCTTCTTTTTCAGCTCCACAATCTCATTACCAAGAGAAGATTTAGTCTCTGCTAGTTCCTTTTTGAGATCAGACACCTTAGCTACATACCTGTTTACTAGAGCATAGACAGATGTAAGTGTAATAGGGTCCTCAGCTCCACCAGCAGATTGCTCAGTGGTAACGGGAGCTTCATTGGACCTTTCAGGAGAAATATATTCATGCTCAAAATTATCCGAACCTTCATTAAAAGGTTCTCTTAATGGACTAGGTGTGGGCAATCTATCAACTTCATGCTCAACCTCATCAGAGGTAACATGAATAGGTGGTGGACTAAGACAAGATCTAGGTGAAGGTATAGATGAAGGTTGGTCAGGAGAAACATTAGATGCTTCGGCAACAGTAGAAGGGACCTCATCAATGGCAACTGAAGGATTACCATCAGTAGGAACATTGGTAGAAGGTGGATTATTAACAACATTGTCCTCATTAGCAGCCTCATTCCCCTGAGGCAACATAACTGCTAGTAAAGGATAATGTGTCCCCTCATATTTAGTTCTCATGGAAGCAAATAGTTTAGCAGATAAAGCTCCTATGGGATAAAAGGCTTGGGTTCGGGTATTAGTGTCTAATATTATTTGCAAAAACCTAGGGTACATTAAAAACTTATGCTTTTTCTTTGGAATATTCTCAGCCATGTTATCAAAAATAAACTTTGAAAAATTATAAGTTAACCCTTGAGAAAGACACAATACCACATCCCAATTGTGTAGAGAATCGATCCCATCCTCGATTTATTGCTTATGCATTTGAAGCAATGTGAACTAAAACCTCCACATCGGGCATAGTTGATTCTTGAGCCACATGTCTGTACGTTCACATTGATATCCAATAGCTCTTTGCCCATCAAGTATCACCACTGAATTAGAATGATAAACCCCATTCTCATCATCCAAACGAAGTCGACTTCTGATCAACTCCTCTGTCACAACACACTCGACATCATCAACCAAAGCCACAATCTCTGTTTCACTACGTTTTGAAGCAGTCGCCCAAAATTGTGTTACCAACGATTCATATATAGCATTAGGAGAATGTGTTAAAGCATAATGAATCTTGGACCTCTTGAAGAACTCCACCATTGGTTTATACAAATCATCACCCTTAGTTCCCGGAAAAGCAACTTTATTATGATCGTGCTTGAATTGAAGTGCCATGAGAAATTTGGATAATGGGTTACGATTGAATCAATGGAAGATGTGTTTAACTCGAATAAAGAGGAATCGCTTAATATTAGACGACGATATGCGAATAGGTATAAGTAGAAGTTTCCCAATTTTGGTCAAAATAATTAAGTTATTGACCAAAGGCGACGTAATGCAACCTTTACCAAATTTAAATTTCAACTTCAAAGAAACAATGGTCATTCTCAATAAGTCTTTCAATCGGCGAGAAACATCACGTATTCAAGAAACTTCAGTAAATATCTTTTTACTGTTTCACCCAACTCGCATTAAATCTTGAAACCGTCTATAAAACAATCCCCAATGCATACTTATCTCTCATCAATTACCCCCAAATACCATCACAACCCTAATTTCACCATGAAACACAATCAACCAGAATAAACCATGAATAATAAACCAGAGGTTGTTGATCCAACCTCTTCTCCATCATCATCATCATCCAGTGATTTCCTTCAATTTTTTCCATATCCATATGACCCACGACCTTTGAAATCCCCATTTCTCAGTTCTTCAGATGATGATAGTGTAGTGAATCCAAGTGAGTCTTCTGATGACTCTGATGAGTCCACTAAGAAGAGAACATCTTACTCCCAACCTTTAGCATCTCAACCTCAACCGAGGCCTCGTGCCGAAAGAGAAGTGGTGCTTGCTCTTCCTGCGCCATGGTTTGGTGCTTCATCACATATCGTATAAGGAAAGGGCTTAAGGAGGGTGGATGGATTTCTTTTTGGTGAAACCAAGTAGATGAAACACAAAGGACATGTGTGGTCATCTTCATCATCATCGTTTTCATCAATCCATTCTTCCCATTTTGATCCTTAGCTTCTTCGTCGTACCGGTCATGCATATCACAAATGCATATCCAGCAGCTGGAATAGAAGATATGAGCGGTCGTGCATATCCAACAGCTGTTGGAATAGATGATATGAGCTAGAATAGGTTTAGTAGATCATGTATAGAACTGTTCTTGTAGTTGCTTTTGAAGTTGATTGTACTCTGTAAGTTGTAAGCTGTAAACTGTTTCTTGAATGAATGAATGAACAATGAACTTCAGTACTTCTCTTGAATGAACACTTTAACTTCAATACTTTCTCTTCAATGAACACTTTAACTTCAGTACTTTCTCTTCAGTGGAAACAAATTGCTCACTTAAGTACTTTGATTTCAGAAGAAACAAGCTTTAAAGCTTACTTGACCATTTTCCATTTGACCAATCATAATGAACTTCAACTTAGATAAGCATTCTGTAAAACAAAACAGACAGAGAAACACACAAACCAAACAAAGAAAAACAAAACTATCATTACATTAGCTGGTTAGTGTTAGTAAACAAAATTATACACAAAAATCTACAAATTTATATAAAAACATGCAAAGTGTACACAAATCCTCCCCAGGGCATATGCCTCCCAGAGAGACCTATGCCTCCCTTAAAATTTGCGCTTAAGGGTTAAGCATACCAATATGAACCACAAGGTGTTGAAACCTTGGTCCATCAAAAGCCTTTGTTAACAAATCTGCCACATTATGATCAGTGTGAATTCTAACCACTTTTATCAAATGTTTGTCATATGCATCTCTTATAAAGTGGTGCCTGATTTCAATATGTTTTGTTCGACTGTGAAAAATTGGATTTTTAACAATGCATATGGTACTTTGATTATCAATAAAAATTGTTGTGTTCATGAAGTTATACCCATAATCCAACAATTGATTTTGTATCCAAAGAACACATCCACAACAATTTGCAAGACAATGTACTCGCTTGATAGATGAGGTAGCCACTATAGTTTTTTTCTTGCATTGCCAAGAAATCAATCTCTTTCAAGGAATTGGCAACCTCTCATGGTGGACCTCCTATCCGGTTTGCACCAAGATAGTCACTATCACTATATGCTTCCAGCTTAAATGGAGACTCTTTTGGGTACCAAAGGCCTAGATAAGGTTGGCCTTTGAGGTACTTAAAGATCTTCTTGACAACATTGAGATGGGAAGTAAGTGGAGTAACTTGATGTCGAGAACAAACACTCACAGCAAAAGTAATATCGGGCCTTGAAGCTGTTAAATACATCAAAGAACCAATCATAGATCTGTATAAATGAACATTCACTGGTGGATCTGCTTCATTGTTGGTCTTTGTCTTTGGAGCTTCATAAGGTGTAGTGGCAGTCCTGACACTCTCCATTCCAAATTTATTTAAGATGTCCCTTACATATTTGTCCCGACCGATAAAGATACCATCGGGTTTCACGAACTTGGAGACCCAAAAGAAAGTCAACTCCCCATAGCACTCATCTCAAACTCTCCTTCATAAGCTCCTCAAACTCCCCGCACCAAGCTTCTTTTGTGGATCCAAAATAATGTCATCCACATACACTTGCACAAGAATAATATCTCGTGGAATTCTTCTTAAGGAAAAGTGTCTTATCAATGGAACCTCTTCGATAACCATGCTTCAACAGAAATGATGAAAGCCTAGCATACCAAGCTCGGGTGCCCGATGTAGTCCATAGAGCTTTGACTACATTGTAAACATGATTAGGATGATCCGGGTCTTCAAATCCTTTAGGTTGAGTGACATAAACCTCCTCTTCTATTTCACCATCGTAAAAGCACCTTTAACATCCATTTGATACACCATAAATCCCATGTAAGATGCTAAGCCAAGAATATCCGTATGGCCTCAACTTTAGCCACGTGTGCAAACACTTCATCATAATCAATCCTCCTCTTGTCTATACCCCCGAGCAACCAATCTCACTTTGTTTTAATGACAACACCCCTTGCATCTCTTATTCTTCGTAATCCATTTAGTCCCAATTGCATACTTGCCATCGTGTAGTGGTACCAAGATCCAAACCTCCGATTTTGAAATTGTTGCATCTCTTCTTGCATTGCCTCAAGCCAACTTGAGTCTTCAAGAGCACTGAGTAACACCGGTTGGTTCCACTTGAGAAAGAAAACAAGCAGACAATGTTCATAGTCCGTGTGATTGTCCTCTCACGATTTGAGACATAAGAGATAAAAGCCACTTGACCATATTTAGAACTTGTCACAAGCCCTAGTTCTAACAGTGCATTAGGATCACCAATAATATTGGACCTGTGGATGAGTATTATTGATCCTTTTAGTAGCGATGGTGTTGACATCAATGGAGGTATCAAGATTAGTCACGATGAGGTTCAAAATCGGTGTCATAGGAAGGTGAGGTGAAGATGCCGACTTTGGGTTGATAATGACCAAGATCTGAAGCTTTTGGAAAAGCGTGTATAAGGTTCTCCTAAGTCCGTGGACACTCTTGTAGAAATAGGAGTATAAACAACATGTCTTTCAAACAGATTTGGTGATGATAGGAGAAACAGGTCACTTTCAACAATTGTTGTTTCCATCGATTGCTTTACTTGCACTCTCCTCAAAGATTCCTCTCGACATCTAGATTAGCCGCATACTCTTGTTTCTTAAGCCTAGCAAGGTCCTCGAAGATAGTGTGAGTCATCTTCACTCTCATCAAGAGAATCTTTAGAAGTGTCACCTTCAAAATAGTTAGGGGAGAAAGAAGGCACTACAATGGGTTGTTCATCATCTTCAAACTCACCGCCGAATCAAGATCCATAGTACCCCACCGTTAGTTGGAGACTCTTGAGTACCGCATGTTGGTTAGCCATATGTCGAGAGTAACCCAAATAATCGCTTATAATCAAGGTCAAAAGACCAAACATGACCATGTCCTTGAACATTAGGCTTGTCTTCTAGAAACCTCGTGTTCAAAGTCTCCTCAATCTTTTAGCGAGATAAATTGTAAACCACAAAGCCTTACTATGAGCGAATATCCCACAATATAACCATCATCGACTTTCTCATCAAATTTGCCCAATGGATCACTTGTATTCGTAATGGTCACTTGACAACCAAAAGGTTTAAGGTAATGAATAGCAGGAACTTTCCCATAGAGAAGTTCATATGGTGGTTTGAAGTGAGGTCTAGTAATGGACACCATATTCAAGACATAACTAGTCGTACCAATGACTTCATCAAAAACATGGTGGGTAACTTAGAGTCTTGAAGATTGATCTTGCGACCTCTATTAAGGTCCTATTCTTCCTTTCACCACCCCATTTTGTTGTGGGGTTCTTGGAGTGCTATAGTCCCTTTTATCCCTTCTCGACCTCATGAGTTCTATAAGTATAACATTCTTGAACTCTGCTCCATTATCACACCGAATTCCTTTAACCTTTTGTTCAATTGGTTTTCAATAAGGGTAATGAAGTCTTTCAACACTTGGGATGTTTCATCTTTAGTCCTTAGAAAGAATACCCAACAAAATTTGCTGACCATCGTTGATAACCAGACAAAAATACTTTTGATCAATGCTTCTAACTTGAGTTGGACCAAAAGATCCATATGAAGCGGTGAAGAGGTTCGAAATAATGCTCACAAAGAAGAATGACTTTGTATGAGGCTCTGTTGCTTTCCTTTGTTGCGAGCAACACAATTATGATCATTGGTGAAAACTTTGGAAGGAAGACCTTCAACTAGACCCAGTTTAGAGAGCTTGTTTATGGTCTTGAAGTTCACATGAGCCATCCTCCTATGCCATTTGGTAGACTCATCCAGGATGCTTTAGCCACCAAACAAGTTAAGTCACCTACGGTTTAACATCGCTTAAGTTGAATGTATAAAGATTGTGATTTGAGGAACTCTCGTGAGATTGAAGTTTCTTCTAGGAGTTTGAAGTCTTTAGATAGCACAAGACATTCATCCTCTGAGAAGAGTACTTTGTTCTGGTGTCACAAATTTGTGAGACGAGAACAAATTGAAGTGTTGGAGTTCCTTGACATAGTATACATTCTCAAAGTCCAGCTTGAGGTGTTCGATGGTCCCTTTCGAAGAATTCTTCCATCACTTCCTCCAAAGGTCACATTGCCTCCTCCTTCAATGGGTACAAAGTTGTGCATCATATCTCTGCTTCCGACATACTTCTTGAGCAACCACTATCAACAATGCCAACATCTTTATGCTTAAGAGGATGATTCTACAACAACAACAAAATATACAAAATATTAGTACACTATGGAGGCTCAAGTCATTCTTGACTTGAACCGCTTATGGATCATATGATTTATGCCATGTAGATGTATAAGATCCACTATTGTTCTTGGGTTTCCATTGAAATTTAGGTCCCTTTTATTCCAAGAACAACTCACGAGGACTTGACAAATCAGATCCCAAGACTTTTCCCAAAGATTCTTAGAGTCAACATATACAAAGCCAATAACCATTATTAAAATATGAACTTGTTGGTTGAACATATGGTCTAGTGTAAAGATCGTTAAAAGCTCTTAGACGAGGTCTAATATTATATCTAGGAACACAATGAAAGCGGAATATTCAAACATAGAATCAACATTATTATGAACAAGGTTTTTCATTATCATAAACTAACTAACTAACTATAATAAAGATCAAAGACTTGATCTAACACTAACTAACTAAACCACTAAACCCTAGGCGTTTTCCCAAATCCCTACGCCTAGGTTCCCACACACACACCCCTTTAGACATCTACATCTTGTACGTACTATAAAACTAATGACCCTATGTCTCTTTATATATTAGAGACATCTAGGGTTTCTAAGAGGAATCATAATTTAATTAGAAAACTAAATATTCTTTTAAGCATATCTTCTAGAATCTTCCAAATCCTCCATCTTTTGTAGTTTCCTTCTTGTCACTTTTAGTCCTTCATGTTTCATTCTTCTTGTTTTGTATCATCAAATCTATAATAGACCCAACAATCTTCCCTATTTGATGATGAGAAAACAAACACGATTCTTGTAAGAACTCCCTAGACGAAGTAGCGAAGTTGAGATAATTAAATCTCACCATGAATGAAACAATCTTCCCTTGACTTAAACATGTCACTCAAACATCTCTTCCCTTTTGTTATCAACAAATAGGAACGATGCAAATAATGATCTTGACCACCACGAACCAATATCATACTTCCAATCTAAGACTTCCAATGATTTAAATCGCCCACCATTATGCACCATAAGAAAAATGGATCCAAAACAGTAGAAAACTTCAACTAGCAATAGTAATAATGATCAACAGTAGTAAAAATTAAACACTTCCCCTTGAGTGATGCATGTACATCAATGATTCTTCAAAATCTGTAGGCTTTATGTAATGATTACTTGTGAAGAAAACCAAGTATAACGAATTTGATGAAGAAGTAGAATTTCCCAAACTTGTGTCTTAAATCTTGTACTATCCACGGAACTCCATACTTATACGAACCAAATATAAGTAGACCGCAATCCCTTGACAAGAATCCTCAACTAGTATGAGACACTGAGCACTACAATGTAACTCCTTTAAGTGATAGCCAATGTGTGCATAGAGCATCATAAGAAAAATCACACATTGCTAGATTCATCAAGCTATATGATAAGAACACAAACCGTGAAACTCAACTACAACATCAAATAAATGATATTCAACCTTCTTCGTAATCAATTAATCCATAAAATCAAATACGAGCCTTTTGAATCCTTTTAAGAACAAAATCCAAACTCCATGTGTGTGAACAATAACTGTGTGTGTGTCGTCCAAAAATCATAACAATTATTATGCTCGACTTCCCTTAATTCCAAATCTCCTCGAAGCGAGACTTTCAATAAAATCTGCGAAGATTTGTGAACATAAGCGTTACTTTAAGAAGTACCTCATGAAGACTTAGACCTCACGAGCGACTTTGATTATATAAGCATCGCGAGACTTTAAAAACATCGAACAAGACTTTGAAAATATACGAGCATAAGCAAGACTTTAAGAACAATACGTTAAAAGAAGATTTCAAAATACACAAAGAAGATTTCAAAGAAGATTTCACATAAAAGCTCATATGGAAGATCCATTCGATGGAAAGTTAGATTGATATATAGAGAACATCCACCCAAAATTTCGTCACGATCTAACGGTTAACGAAAAAGTTATGATCGTTTCAAAACAAGATCATTGTAACCTTACGAAAAATCGCAGACAGACTTGACACTTATAACTTTCAATTTAGAGCTCGATCGACGATCCTCCTGTGGAAAGTTAGATGGATATACCGAGATGCACCGAAAAAAATTTAGCTCGATCCAACGGTTCAAGAAAACATTATCATTGCTTGAAAATACGACCTGCAAAAGATACGAAAATTTTAACAAAGGTCGAATTTTGTATCTTTTTTCGAAAACCTTAGATCCTTATATCAAGAGCTCCCCGCTCTGATACCACATGTAAAGATCATTGAAAGCTCTTAGACGAGGTCTAATATTATATCTAGGAACACATAATAATGAAAGCGGAATATTCAAACATAGAATCAACATTATTATGAACAAGGTTTTTCATTATCATAAACTAACTAACTATCTATAATAAAGATCAAAGACTTGATCTAACACTAACTAACTAAACCACTAAACCCTAGGCGTTTTCCCAAATCCCTACGCCTAGGTTCCCACACACACACCTTTAGACGTCTACATCTTGTATGCGTATTATAAAACTAATGACCCTATGTCTCTTTATATACTAGAGACATCTAGGGTTTACAAGAGGAATCATAATATAATTAGGAAACTAAATATTCTTTTAAGCATATCTTCTAGAATCTTCCAAATCCTCCATCTTTTGTAGTTTCCTTCTTGTCACTTTTAGTCCTTCATGTTTCATTCTTCTTGTTTTGTATCATCAAATCTATAATAGACCCAACATCTAGCAACTGAGCTTCTCCAAGAAAAAGGAGAATTAGTGTAAGTTGCTTGTGGAACATAAGGTGGTATAGCATTAACATTGGTCCACATTGGTCTAGATTTCCTAGAATCACCACACCTACCCATCCTTTGCTCATGATAATCACAATCCTTAATTAAATGAAATTTACTTCCACACACAAAACATGTCTTCTGTTTAGAAGATTTATGCAAACCAAAAGATGTTCTATTACAAGCGTAGTATTCAAACCAAAACCATGAAAAGAATTGTTTTTAACGAATTATTATGCAAAGAATTAAAAAGCAAGTCTTGAGGCAATCGTTTTGGAAGTGAATTCCTTGGCGACAATTCGACATGCTTATTGGTAGTCTTGGGTGCAGCAGAGGTGAAGACTTGGGAAGGTCGACTTGTCATTTGAATCACACTCTGTAGACCCTTGTTTGAGGACTTGTCATTTGTTAACACAAGAGACAAAGTCATTAGAAGAAGTATCGTGGTCCAGTAAGTCATTTGACTTTTGCCATATAGATGGTGTGATCCATCAAAGTCAACAGAATGGAAAGGTCAATGGGCATGTGCTCACCTCTAATAGGTCCACGTCAAGACATGTAGGTCACCTTCTTTCACAAAATTAGCTAGGCCTGCTGGTGTAGATTTGCGTGTGTCATCCCTAGCTTCTAATCCAACATACTTCTAAAGCCTAAACCTATAGAAGTATTCGAGTTTGACTAGCATAGATGTGACTAGCTAACTTGTTTCCATTTAATAACCATTCCTTATGCCTAGCAATTTCCTCATCTAGTTTCTCTTTAGCTCTAGATTTTCCGACACTACATCCGCTCTTAACTTCTCGCACCTTTTAACTCATTTTAGTACATTCGAGATCCCTTTCTAATACACTTAACTTCTCATCATAAGCTATTTGATTCTTCCGAAACCAAACCTTTTGTCTTTCTAGTGTTTTTAAAGCCCTGCTTATAAGCTTCAACTTCTACAAAGCATTCATTATATTTAGGTTTCAAAATATCATAGGCTTCTTTGAGTTCATTATAACGCCACTACAACCAAACAAACAGCTTTGTACCGAGATATGCCCATCAAGGCAACTGATCATGCCTATCCTCACAAGTACACTTGCAACCCCCCATGTTATCAAGACCGAACTTTCATCATTCTCCGATCATGCACCTTCCAGGTCTACATTGGCATCCATAGTAACAAGAGCGGTGAGGATCCAGGCTTCAAATTGCCAACATCCTCTCGATTCTGGCTGATAGGAAGAGTATCTCACCTCATCACCGCTTTCCTATCTTTGCACTCTCTAGAAGTGACCCATCCTGTTGACATGTAAAACACTTGACCTTCTTTTGTCAAACCTTGCAGGATCTCTTCCCGAAAGCCAAACTTCCTCCCGACCTTACATTCAAATCTCTTGATGTCCATAGATAGCATAGCCACTTGCCACTTTAACTTCATCTCCTCCATATCCAGTGGTCAACCTGCTCAAGATCCTCATGCAAGTTCTGCCGAGGATCATAATCGAGAAAAGAAGGATCCAAGCACATCTTCCATTACAACACTAGATTTAGGGTGAGAGCTTGATGGATTGGTAGAGTAAGATGATGATGAGTAAGTTGGACTTGGACCATAACTCATCTTTGGGGTGGAGGTCCTACAAATCTCAGTGTGACTAGCAAGAGATGATGAACGAAAAGGACTTCTTACATCATGTTCAAGAGCTTTAAGTTTGTTATACACCATCAAAGTAAGCATATCCGGACCACCTTTAGCTTTTAAAGCAATGCTCACTTGTAGCCGTGATGGAGGTAAAGATCTCAAGAACTTAGAATTACAATCATCATTATCTCGGCTTTGCCTGGTGATTTAATGACTTAAAATCTTGTGAAATTTGTCATAGCCCTGTGAATTCCTTCCTTCGTAGATTTGAAAATCTTGAAACTGTTGTCTCAAAGATGGACTTTCTCATTCTCCTAGACTCCTCATTCCCACGAACTTCGCCTTTGATTGCTAACCATATGTCCTTAGAATCTTGCATGAAGTGAAAATCACTCAAGTGATCCTCAGAATAGCTTGAAGAAGAATCGTTTTAACTTTGGTTTCTCTCTCAACCGCCAAGAACTCTTCAAAGATTTGGGAGGAACAAAAGTCATCTTACCATCAAGATCACTTTAGTTTTCTTCAAACTGTTTCCTTCTTTACTATCTCCCATAGATTCCAATCAATGTTGGAGATCCAGCTCGCATCTTCATTGCCCATAAATCGTATTCCTCCCTTTTAGGTAAGGAAACTTAGCATTGTTGTTCGAGACTTAGTTGTTGCAGATGGGTGGAGTTTTGGTTGTTGGTGACTTGACATCAACATCGATCCGTGCATGGTGAATGTTGTTTTGGTTGTTGGGGTGTTTAGAAAACTGTTCTTAGTATCGTAGAGACTCTCACGAGGCTCGATACCACTTGTTGAAACTAGTAGACCTTGATAGATCTTGAGCTCTCGTAGATCGTTAGTATTGCTTATGTAATCACAAACAAACTAAAAGAAAATCTCTACAACTTGTATTCTTTAGCGGAATATAAACACAAGTATAAACACAGATAACTAAGAACTCTTTGATCCTCTATGGATCGTTATATTAATAATAATCACGTACATCATTCATTCTATTGTGTTCCTTTTATAGATAAGGAACCCTAACTTGTTCTCAAAGAAACGTAAAACTAAATAAGATATACATAATCACTTCCTAATAAAGCTCATGCATATCCTAACTAACTATAGAATATACGGAATAACTATCTCCTATGTAAACAAGCTAATAACTATATAACTCAAGAGAATTATGTCTTCAAGAGAATCCAAGACACTTCAAATAGAATCCTTCAAAGAATAACTTCAATAATCCATACTTCACATAATTCCCAACAATCAATCAAATATCCGAGATATCCTCATGGATCTATGAATGAAAATTCCATCATCTTGAGGTCTATCATTTACATGTCTAACCTCATCATGATATTCACTAGTGTATTTTAGAAGATTATGTATCTTGTAATTTTATCTTTCAAGACAAAACTACCACTTGCCTTTTGTAATATATAGACTATCTATACATACTTAGCAAGTAGAGCAACAATACAATGTTCTCTTTGAGACATTACAAAACATATTGAAAGTTCATGACTTTAGTTTGTTAATAATCACTCTTCATAAGAAGTTTAACAATTCAGAACTTTAATTTTAAAACTTAATGTGATTCATCACATTCTATAATAAAATGGTGTTTTATTAATCTTCTAGGTTGGAGTCATATTGAGTATATTCAATCCATACTTGAATTTTATAACCTTGTTTACTTTTAAGAAAGAAGTTATGGTTATCTTGAATCAAATAAAACAAATAGAGTTTGATTCTCCAATCGAACATACCATCAACTTGTGGTATTCGTTAGAATAAATATTGTAAGACAATCTAACAATATATAAGATAAACATATTCCTTTTGGCTTACCTATTTACCAACTAAGTCAACTTAATGGTATAATAGACTTTCCAAGCCAATTGCATTCTTTATAACACAAGTACTCTTTAACCAAGTCACTTCATATCCCTGTCTCATCAAGAAAACATAACAATCGTTATAATCTCATTATTCGTTATGAATCATTGATCAACTCAATGACTTCTTGTATATGTCTTAATTAAAAAACATAACAAGTTAACGGCTTACTTTATTATAAGCCTTAAAAGACTTCATGTTTATGTCTTTACAATGAATCATAAACATATTTAACTAAAGTAATTATAAACACCACCTCATGGTTTCAATAGTAATTTCAAGTTAATTTATTACTTCACAATAATATAGGACTAAATTATTTCTTCATTTATTTATGTCATTCAAAAATACATAAATATACAAATTGAAGTAGTATTAGATTACTTCATTTATTTATGTCATTCTAATAATACATAAATATTTAATTTGAAGTAGTCTTATATATCATCTTGACACATGTTCTATCTACTTATCTAATTTAGAAACCGTAAATTTATTCCGATATACGATCCCACATAACATGGAGATTTACCTTGTTGTTGCAATCTAGCTAAGCTCTCACATAACGTAAATTGCAACACCAAGTGTATCTTGAATTAGATATGTATAAGTCATATTAGAACGTTAGTCTCTTACTTTGCAGTCAAGAGAATCCTTTAAATCATATTTCTATGTGTTGTACCTTGCACACAATAAAGATTTCTCCCACTTGTGCATGGAACAACATCATGTAGCAGATAAACAATACAACATATGTTTGTTTATGTGACCAATATGATTGTGTCATTGATATTAGCATAACTAGTAGATGTAGAACCACTTCATTTTCTAATAAGGAAACGTTCATGACTATCCTTAAAAACATAAGTGTCTACAAGTGGAAAATAATCATCTCAAGACATTCTAGAGATAATGGGGTAACTACCAAGATAACAAAGCTTGTAACTCTCACCTAATTAGAGATCATTACAATAATTCCTTATTCAAGAATAAGAACACAAGATCTCAATCGGATTTGACAACATTGTAAGTGTTTCATTAACCGGTGAAAGAAAATAGTGTACTATTTACTTTCCACACCTTTGAAAAGTCCATACATAACAATTACTTATGTACTAAAAGAGTGTATTCTACTATGTAGATGATGTATTATCCATCAATGCCATTAACTTGAAAAATATGGCATGCAATTTCTTCCGTAATAATTACGCCATTCCAACAATTGTATGTAGTACCTTTCAATGGTCAAAGCACAACAACTAGATAAAATATACTAGTTTGTCTTTTACCAATTTTGCAAAGAAATTAGTCTAGCTTCTAATTTAATAACTCGTAAAATGTGCAATTTTCTTAACTATTAAAATTTGCTTATGAGTTATGTATTTAAAATTTAGACAATTCTAATTTTCCTATCATACCTTTCTCATTCATGAAAAATAATAGGATTGCATCTCACTCTTTCTTATGAAAAGATGACTAGGTTTATTAGTTTAGCAAAGTTGATTCTACCAAAAACCCTTACGATGTAGATCAATTTACCAATACAGAATAACCTACGCTTACGCTTAATATTGCATTAATACATTTAAAGAATTAGCAAAATTCAATTTTAGTATTTTCGATAATTAAACTTTTCAAGAAAATAAAATACCCAAGGTAATATTCATATAACCATAGAATTTTCTCGAAACCTAGGATCCAAATTATCATAGTTCCATTACATCAGTTGATCTGCTAGTAACGAAAGCACATAATTAGGTAATATGTCGAACAATAATTGGCAAACCGTTTTCCAATTCCTAGATCATTATGGAATTTACATTACCAACAACATTGCAAATGTAAACATGTTTTATCCCCATCTCGTGCCTTTAGTCCGTTCTCACTTACTACTCAATTTAAGTCGTCTAACTTAAAGAATCAGAATTTGTCCATGCAAGGTCCGACTTCACATGAAGATTTACCTTTCCATCACAATCTCACCAAGTTCCCAAATGACTTAAATTGCATCTTCGATTGTTCCTTAAACTAGATGGCACTAACTTAATTTTAAAGGGTACTAGTTTTGATTTATGGTGTCAAATCAAATATGTACGAAGAAGAATGTATACAACTTATCAATAGTTTTTTTAATAAAAACCTTTTATTAACCAATTCACAAAGATTAAATTATCAAAATTTGATTGAGGTATTGGTTTCGCCAATCAAGGAATTTACCTTTAATTATCGTCCATTATATCGCATTTTGCATAAGTCCAAAGACTTAGTGTTTTGGATAATTACCACAAAGTGGCGCATGGAATTAAAGCAAATTACCCATAAGATAAATTTGTACATAAAATAGCCTACTTGGTAACTCTAATTTGACGACAAAGAAGCGGAGAATTTGGTCACAAGCAATTAACCTCCTTCTTTCGGGTCACAATTTAATGCGCCCCTCCTTATACCCCTCTTATTGTTTGTCAGAATTGGATGAGCCGTTCTCACTATTGGTACAAAACTCATCACTCAATAAAACTTATGAAAATTTTAACTCTTTAAATAAAAAATCAAATTTCACCATTGTTTAGTCCAATTTATTTTTCTATTCATGAAATTACCCTTTGCTTAAAACTTGTCAAACATAATAAACAAACAATTAACAAAATAAAAATAAACAACTAAAACAATGCTCATATAACTAACAATTAATATGTGTAAACAAACAGCCACATGCAACTTATTCAATAAAACCTATTAATAATCAATTCTAGGTTAAATTATGTATATATTAACTAGGGCTTTCACTTACTAAGGCAAGTGAGCCACATACATCGATAAATCGATTACGTAGTTTATAGTCAAACATATACCAAATTGCACATTGATGTGCTATGTGTGTACAAGTTTTAAATTTATAAAAGACGATTTACCAAATTTACAATAACACATACGAGCAAGTGCACTCTTCCGTTATAGCAAGATTTTGAAGGTAAGTCGATCGCTCGTGAATTTGTGAGTGAATCGATTAACAAGTCTAAATCAACTAAGGCAATCCAAAAGCAAATAACAACGAGAATAGATATAATGAAATTCGATGATTAAAAACTACACTTGCTTAAACTAGTTTCTTATCCTTGATTAATATGATTGTGTTAACCTCTTAACATGTTGGTTATGATAATTAGTTGGTGTACTAATTTATCGTTCTTACAAGTTAAACCTTCACAAGATTTTAGTTCATAAAACAAGCATTAAGTTTAACCAATCAATTCAAGTTTCATAAGTTTACTTTCATAAACTCAAACACAAAACATCCATTTGTCTTATCAAATTTGCTTAAGAAATGGTCAATACAAAAGGTAACCGATTATAGACAAAGGTTACAATTGATTGTAAACAACTAATCTTACGACCTTTAGATGTTTCCAATCAATTCAACTTGATAATCAAAAGCGTTTTATTACAACCATACTTTAGTTTCTTTGTTTAACCAAGAATAATGGGTAAAAACAATCATCCATAGACAAAATGATTATAACTAGTTGAATAATAATAAGTTCTTTTGACCTCTACGATTACTATCAACTAATCAAACTTGATTAACAAATCTCACTATGAAACTTTAGCACAATTGGATCTTAGAATCAACTTGAAATTGAATTAAAACATGTTAACACAATCATAAACTAATCACATGATAATCAACATCATTTAAGCAAGTGTATAAAGAAACTAGCCACTCATAGCAAACATAAACATAAACTCAGAACTTTGAACATTAGAAAACATGATTAAGAGTCTTACGATTGCTTGGAAAAGATTACAAATGATGAAGTAATGATTCCCAAAGTATCGGGGTTGACTTCTTAGGGTTTGACCTCTTAATGTTGACTTCTTGGACCTCCAAACTTTCCCGACTTCTAAAGATGAATTTGAGCTAAAAGCTTTGTGTTTGATGAGTAGAGAGTTGTATTGAAGTGTGTGTCTCAAATGCTCACAAGAGGTATCTATATATACTAGTTCCAAGGCCTAGGGTATTAAATGCTGAACTTGGCCTCCAAGGAGTTAGGAAGGGACTAGAATACACCAAGGAAGGACCTAGAATTGTTTGGATGCAATGAGGAGTCTTAGTGATGAAGAAATAGCAGAACAGCCTTCCAAATGGATCGGTTGCTTGTCCAGCCAATCCGGTTGGTCTTCTGCACTAACCCGACCAAATCGGCGGGCGTGACCGATCGGTACGGTCCGTGTTCGTGGTATAACTTTTGACCACTTTCCACCGATTCGGTTGCAGTGTCATGACCGATCGGCTGGTCTTCCTGAATGATGGAAAATCGACCTTTTTTCTTGATTCTGACTTGTAGAGCTTGGTTCTTCAATCATCTTGATCTTCTACGATACTTGAAATGCTGACTTGTGCTTGACATGCTTCACTGAAATGGAAATCTTCTTTTATCAAACATTCTTTAACTTTTCCTTCCGTTTCCCTGCATTTGGTTATAAATATTAGACAAACATCTTTTAATGCGATTAAGCACTAAAATCATATGAATATAACCAAATAACATATACAAAAACACACATAACGCCATCGAAAACATGTACAATCCGAGTGTTATCAAATTCCCACACTTAAACTTTGCTTGCCCTCAGCAAATCTAGAAAATAAAATATCCAATTTACAAAATTATGATTATGAAAAATATGATACAAATCCACCAAGCACAAGTACGAGAGAAGATTCATCAATTTAGTTTTTAAGGGTGAAAATTTAAGATGTTTGATAATATCCAATGATTTTCTTGCATGATTAACATTTAAAACACATCACGAAAAGGAACGAAATATAATTCACTCAATCACTCAATTTTTAGTGGAGTAACAAGATAAATCACACTCATTGCTCAGTCATGATTAGATTATTACCATAGGCTTGTAAAAGAAACAAAAGTCCACCGAAGTGGCGTGAGCACCAAGCAAAAACATCTAAACATGACTTTTATTCGGGTTGAAATGTTAGGCTTAGGGTAAAGGGTATGGATAAGGCATGGGAATGTTAATGAAATTGGTGTTAAAAGAAAAATAGAATCAAGTCTAATACCTATGTTTCTAGTTACCAAACAATCCGCAAACCAATAAATGATCATAGCTTTATTTTCTTTTCTTCGGATTTCCACAACTCTTCGCTTTGATTTGCCATAACAACTTTTTTTGAGCATAGCACATTGGCTAAAACATGACTTTTTTTTTCCCGACAAGGTGCGGTAACTCATAATCATCTAGACAGTTTTCTCATACCAAAGTACTAGCAACCAACAGCTTAGAAATTGACAAGGGTTAGGCTAAGGCTTAAAGTGTAAAATATTTTTGTATTTTCTCGGATTTATCAAAAACGAAAAGGATGGCTCAGAGGGTGTAACTAGGGTATCTAGCTAAAGATGAGCGCTATAAATGGGTCCATGTGGGTGGTTAACTAACCGATGTGGCTAGTTAATATATCATAATATGAAAATGGAAGGCCATTTGGGTTAAAATCCTAAGGTGCCTCTTTATCACACGATTCACTTATATCGCATTTAATGCGATCTCAATGCGGTCCGTAATGATTTACAAGTACAAGTTTTAGAATAAATAAAATCATCGACACACTCATAGCAAAAGATTTAAGCATAAAAGATGTATGCTTTATATAGAACAGCTCAAATCCTCACAATTTTTGTGGAAAAGGCTATAATATGTGCTAGCAAATATTATCGATCTCGTAATGGATTGCAATATTAATCAAACACATCTAAAATTTTCAAATATTACCGCTTACCAATGGATTGATCTAGTTATTCTAATACATTATCCTAAAAGCGTGAAAATAACTAGATCACAAGGGCAATTTATTTTTAATTTAAGCTTAAAACTCTAATTTTCCTATTCACCCCCCACTTAAGTTAAACATTGTCCTCAATGTGAAAACGAACTCAAAGTATAGAGATAGGGAAATAGAGATAAAACAGATATTCAAATGAGTTTGTCACCAATTTTATTTGATCCAAGCGCCCATCGGAGTAATCATTACCGCACAAAATCTTATATACAAACAAAAATAGTTTTATTAAGATGTGGCACCCCCACACTTAAGTTCAACCAAAGGATTAAACTTTGGGGCGTGACCACGAAAATCAAATCAAACACACGGGTTGCCTCCGAGAAGCGCTTGTTTTATTAATGAGTCATCACCGACTCGAATCTTTCCGACCACTGGTCGCAGTTGCAGCCTTGAACATTTTGAAAGTTCGCGACATACTTGAATTCTTCACCGCATCAATATCCCTCCGATGAATTCAGCAGATGGTTTCAAGGAACGCTTTGTGTGATTCTTCCTGGAAAAGGTGCTATGAAGGTGATGGTTTCGAATTCATTTTCAGGCGAAAATGTCTCAACTGAAATTTCATTCGTCTGCTCCTTATCGTAGTATAATTTGAGTCGGTGCCCATTAACAATAAAACTTCCACCCTGTTTGTCATAAAGTTTGACATATCCGGATGGATATCCATGTTTAACGATATCTGGCCCGAACCATCTTGGTTGCAGCTAAGGAGCTTTGAATTTGAATTTCATGTTGAAAAGCGTAACTTTATCTCCTTTGAATTCTTTTCGAATTCGCAGCTTTTTGTCGTGATAAGCTTTGGTTCCGCTTTATATAGTTTGTAATTTTCATAAGCTTGAAGTCTCAATTGTCGAGTTCGTGTAATGATAAGGATTTAAAAGGTACACTTTGAGGGGTCATTTAAGCCCTTAATTGATCACTTTTGTATCCGTTACTACTTAATTTCGTTCTTTTCACTTTTAGGTCTCTTGAAGGCAAATTATCGAATGAGACTTATTCGGACTAAAAGGCGCGAATATACGAAGAAAATGGCCAAAGTCAAGAATCGAGACACCTGTCGCCGAATCAAGGGGACGACGTCGGCGCTTAATCGCGACGCCGTCGCGACATGTTTTGTGACGACTCAAGAGCTAAATTGCTTATTTACAAGTGACGCATCGTTTTAAAAGCAAGAGGGCGTCGCAACTCGACGGCCTAGATTTGATCCGCACGGCGTTAGAGACTCAAGGCGGCGGCGCCAAAGGCATAAGGTGATGCCGTCACAATGATAACGTGGCCAAGACGAAACCCTAATGACGGCGATTCGACGGCGCCACAATTAAAGAGCGACGCCGTCAGCAGCTTGTAATACTATATATAGAATCAATTTTTCGCTTTTAGAGAGGTAGTTTTGTGGAGTAAAACCTAAACCGAACCAAGGTCGTCTTGGGCGCATATCTTAGGGTTCCATACCCTATTTTACAACAAGATAAGTGTTTTACTTAATTGATTCAATCATGTCTTCAATTGTTTGTTTGTATGCTTGTATGTTCCCCATGTCCCGCTAATTTACTTGTGTGTTTGCTTAGATATATGAAACTTGGTTATTGAATATTGATTGGTTGTCTCTTATCTTAATTGTGATTGACATAGTATTGCGATAGGTCATCCGTTGTGTTATTAATGCTTGATTAATCTTTGTTGAACCTTAGTTTATAGTTACTAGTGGAATTGTAGGCTAAACATCCAAAGATCACCTTAGTGTTAAGTTTATGAATCCTAGAGACTTCGTAGTCATTAACCTTAGGTAACTTCAAAGAGTTAGGGATAAACGCATACCCTACGACCTTAGAAACACAACGCGTTAAGAATAAGGACGTGACAATTCAACCATCCATAGGAGATAACTACGGAGTAATAACATCTAAGCAAATACATTTTTAACTATCATAAGAGCACACATCAATTAGACATAGACTACACTCACCTTAGGTTAGACAATTAGATAATAGTAGAGCAATCGGTAGAAATACCAAAACCCCCAAATCCAATACCCCGAGATTCGTAATTTCCATTTTCTAAAAAACATAAAAAGATAAAAAAATAATCTTCCTCGACCCCAACCTTAGCGTAGTAATTTCTCACTAGCATTCCTATTCCCCTAGAGAATGATATCAATACCCGTGGCTTACCCTAATACTACGCTACATCGATTAGGTTCACTGCCTAGGGTGTTATAAAACTTGCTCGACAAAAAGGAAGTTCCTTTGACCCCGAACGCACTGCGTAAGCATATCAAGTTTTTGGCACCACTGCCGGGGATTAGAATAGCTAGTTAGGAGTTCACCTCTTTTAGGTTTCCTTGCTTGATTCCTATCAAGTAAGTTTTTTTCCCATTTTTAGCTTCCTCGTAGTCTATCCCCTTCTTCGTGACCTTGTTCAGAAAACCTATCACTTTTCATCATGGAAGGTGATAATCAACCACCAAACCGCCATTTCCCCACCAATCCCTTAGACAACTTAGGACCCGCAGCTCCACCAAAACCCTTCTTGAACCTTTTGTCGAACCCGAAGAGAGCTAAATAGGCTAAGAAGAGCTCTCCATGAGTCGGAACCGCAAGGCACCACCATCAACTTTGATGAAGCAACAATCGAAAAGAATCCACTCATTCCCCAAATCTCGAGGTCGCTAAAATTGACAACTGAGCCAACATGGCGAGGAAATTTCGCCACTCCGGTCAATGGACCCATCAATGACTGTAGCAAAGTCCCCTGTGAGTACTCTTCCCCTCTCGCCTGGATTTACCAAATACCATTGTCTACCCTTCCGAACAGTCAATGAGGTGTTGCATGCCACCGACATTCGCTCATCCGTAACGCATGTCAATTCCATGGATCCCACAAATAAAACCCTATTCATCACATCAAACAATTTTTAAAAATTATGGATACTATCTATGCCGACGGAGCATCCAAGGAGACATCCGGATCTGTTTTTCCCATTTTCTTCAAGGACAGCCAAGGAGTGGCTCGATAAGCTTCCTTCAAAGTCCATCTTTACTTGGGAACAACTCACAACCACATTCACCAAAAGTTCTTTCCCACGGATAATCGCATCTATCAGAGCAAAATTCTTCACTCACAAATGATGGAGAATCTATCCTTAACTCCTGGACTCGTTATAAAGATCTCATTCATCGTGCTCCACACCATGGCATCAACCTTTGGTTTCTTGTTCAAATCTTTTACGATAATGTCTCCGAAATGATCAAAAGGGATTGACTTCTCAACCGGTCAAGAATTTCCAATCTCACCGCGAAGAAGGATGGGACCGCATTGAGGAATATGTCCAATACCAAGACAACACTTGAACGAGCCAAGAATCGTAATGAGTATCTCTGCGGCCTCAAATGAAAACCTATCATCTCTCGATGATCGGATAAAGAAGGCACAAGAAAAGCTTGCATACCTTTAAATCGCCAGAATCTAAGAGGTTGTTTAACCCATACCTTATATGCGACATTTGTGGAGGGTCACACGAGAGCGACGAGTGTGATGATAACACACGCCAAGAACGAGCCTTCCTTTCTAGTCATGACATTTATGATGACCCTTCCTTCTCACATTCTATCAAACGATGAATGCACCGCCAATGATCGACTCTCGCACGGATTCCTTATCCTCGCGCTAAAGAATTAAAGGTCAAGAAGACAATGAGAGAATATTGTCTTACTTAAACGACTTCCGATAACATACCACTTCTCGATGTATTTTATCATATCCCTAAACATGGAAAATACTTCAAGAGGTTATTATCGAATCGGAAGAAACTTGAAGGGTTGATATCATTAGGGGAAGAGTGCTCGGCTGTCATCCAGCAGAGCTTGCCTAAAAAGAAAGAAGATCCGGGCAGCTTTACTATTCCTTGCTCTATAGGGGCACTTTCTATGAAAAATGCCTTGGCGGATCTTGGGGAAAGCATTAACTTGATGCCCCATTCCTTATTCCTCAAACTCGGATATTCAGGACTGAAACCAACTAGAATGAGTATTCAACTAGCTGATCGACAATCAAATATCCCATTGGAGTTTGTGAAAATGTCCTTGTGAGAGTAGGAGAGTTCAAATTTCTGATTGATTTCATGATTTTAGAAATGGAGGAAGATAACTCAGTCCTGATAATCCTCGGAAGACCCTTCTTGGCTACAGCTCGTGCCATCATTGATGTTCATGATGGTAAACTCACTTTACGAGTGAGGTCCAAGAGCTTAACCTTCGATATCAAGGATTCTATGAGTCATTCCTCCTCTTGCGATCACCCTATTTATTTTGTTGAAGAAGTTGATGAATTTGTTGATGACATAGATGGATGTATTGATGAGTATCTATTAAACGAATTCATGAATGATGATAGCAACATGATATACAATGATGAAGAGATTGAGATGGTTGAGCTGCTTCTTTTACCCACGTAGGAAGAAATTGAACCTCTTGAACTTTAGAAGCCGAAAACAAACTAAAGCCATCGATCAAGGAACCTCCTACCTTAGAATTAAAAGATCTCCGAGCCATTTAGAGTACGCCTTCCTTCAAGAGTAGGACTAACTCCTCACATCATAAGCTCCTCACGACCACCGAACAGAAAAAGAAGCTCTTAGAAGTTCTAAGAGAATATAAAGGAGTGATCGCATGGAGTGTTGCCGACATTAAGGTATTAATTCTACTTTTGTACTCATAAAATTCTTATGGAAGAAGATTACAAACCAACCGTTCAACCTCAGAGGAGATTTAACCCTAATATCAAGGATGTAGTGAAAAAGGAGGTTGTCAAGCTCCTCGATGCCGGCCTAATCTACCATATTTCGGATAGCCCTTGGGTCAGCCCAGTCCAAGTGTTTCCAAAAAAAGGAGGAATGAAGGTTGTGAAAAATGAAAAGGGTGATTTAGTACCGCAGAGAACTTAAGCATCGTTGGCGGTTTGTATCGACTCGTGAAATTAAACGATGCCACCCGAAAAGATCATTTTCCATTGCCATTCATCGACCAGATGCTCAAAGGTTAGCCGGGCATGAGTACTAATGCTTTCTTAATGGTTTCTCGTGATACTTCCAAACCCCATTGCTCCCGAGGATCAAGAAAAGACTATGTTTACATGCCCTTACGGACTTTTGCTTACAAGCGAATGCCCTTCGGGTTATGCAACGCCCGCCACTTTTCAACGATGCATGATGGCCATATTCCATGAGTTAATCAAGACAAGATGGAAGTATTTATGGATGATTTCTCAAGATTTGGGAATTCCTTCGACCTTTGTCTATCCAACCTTAGGAAGATGTTGAAACGGTGTAAAGAAACAAATTTAGTCTTGACTTGGGAAAAATGCCATTTTATGGTAAGAGAAGGAATCGCCTTGGGGCAAAAGGTCTCCGTAAACGGAATCGAGGTCGATAGAGCTAAAATCAAAGCAATATCCAAACTACCCTATCCTACTACCGTTAAGGCCATTCAAGCTTTCTAGGTCATGCGGGCTTTATAGAAGATTTATTAAGGACTTCGAAAATTGACCGCCAATGACACAACTTCTTGTCAAGGATGCCCTTTTGATTTTTCCAAGAATGCAAAGAAGCATTCAATCGCTTAAAGAAAGATCTCACTCAGTTCGACAATGGTCACCCTCGATTAGTCCCAACCGCTCAAATCATGTGCGATGCTAGTGATTATGCCGGGCGCGTGTTGGCCAAAGAAAGGAAAAGCATTTTCAACCAATTTACTACGCCAAAGAAACCATGAATGTAGCGCAAGAAAATTATACAACCACCGAGAAAGAACTTTAGTCGTGGTTTTTCCTTCGATAAGTTCGCATAATATCTCGTCCTTTCCAAAACTATCGCCTTCATGCATCACTGCTTACGATACTTGTTTTCCAAACAAGATGCAAACCTCGACTTATTAGGTAGATTCTATTGCTTCAAGAATTCGACATTGAAATTCGAGATAAAAAGGGAGGTGAAAATCTTACTGCTGATCATGTATCACGGCTAGAGAACCCAGACCTTGAAAAATTTGACCATACCGAGATTCGCGACTCTTTTCCTGAGGAACGGCTAATGGCCATTAAGGAAATTGAGCCATGGTATGCGGATTATGCTAACTATCCGTCCAAGAGGGTTTTGCCAAATTACATGACTAGGCAAGATAAAAGAAATTCTTCAACGCGCTAAATTACTATTTCGGGATGAGCCATTCCTATTCCGCATATGCCCGATCAAATCATTCGACGTTGTGTTCTTGGAAGAGAGATTGATCGAATTATGAGAGAATGTCATGCGGGACCATCCGGGGCATCACGGTGTTAATGTCACAAAGACGAAAAGTTTTCAATGCCGGATTCATCGCCTACCGCTTTCCGCACGTTAAGAGATTAGTTTAAACGTGCGATGCATGCCAACGGTCGAAACATCTCACGGAGGGATGAATCACCTAAGAACTATATCCAAGTCTCGCGAAATATTCGATGTTTGGGGTATAGATTTCATGGGACCTTTCCAAGATCTCGGAGGAAATGAATACATTCTAGTGGCTATCGACTATGTATCCAAATGGGTGGAGGCCCAAGCTTTTAGGACTAACGATGCCGAGTAGTCATTCATTTTCTTAAAAACTCTTCAAGACGATTCGGATTCCCAAGGCATTGATCATGATAGAGGAACCCACTTTGCAATGCTCAAATGGAGAAGGTAATGAAGAAGTATGGTGTTCCGTATAGGTTTTCACGACATATCACCCTCAAACGAATGGGCAAGTAGAGAACACAAATAGAGCATTAAATGGATACTTGAAAAACGGTCCACCGTATAGAAAAGATTGGGCTTTCAAACTTGATGAAGCACTCGGGCATTCAAAACGCTATAAAACCCCATCGAACAACCCCTTTTCGCTGGTATATGGGAAAGCATGCCACATCCCTATTGAACTTGAGCAAACGGCATACGAGCACTTAAGGCCCGTAATATGGATTATTTTGAGGCGTGTTCGAATAGGTTCCTACACTTCAAGAACTGGATGAACTAAGACTTGAAGCTTATGAATCATCGATCACATATAAAGAAAGGCGAAAAATGGCATGATCAACGAATAAAGAATCCTAAAGAGTTTGTGGAAAGTGATAAGGTACTTTTGTATAATTCAAGATTGAGATTATTTCCGGAAAACTTAAATCAAGATGGTATGGGCCCTTTCGGTGCAGAGAAAATGGACAATGGGGATGATACTACTAGACCATGATGGAAGAGAATTTACCGTGAATGGACAACGATGAAACATTATCGTTGGACAATAATGAAATGATCAACGATGAGGATATTGTTTTGGAAGAAGGTGAAGGTAATAAAGTAACGTAGGGGCACGACTTGAGTCTAGGAGGCAACCCATGCTTAATTGTTTGCTTGTTTGTGTCGTATATCCTTTATTAATTGTTTATCCTCATGTTTAAATTTTTAAAATGCTTTCTTTTGTCTTTAACCTCGCCTTAATTACATATAAAGGTATTTTACATAAGGGATAAGTGTAGGAGGATTACACACGCCAAAAGAAACATAAACATGAGAATTTCAATTAATTAAAAGATATACATGTGTGTTTGTTCGAGTCAAATGCTTGTATCGAGTCATAATGAATGTTTTTGCGTAAATTTTTCCGCATTTTAAAGATAAAATGTTTCAGAATTTTTCCGAAAATCGCACCGCTTCGTCAGATAACCGACGGCGTCAGAGGAGCGTAAAATTTTACTACTTTTTCTCGTTTTCAGGCTACTTATAAATTTTTGGAATTTTCCAGGTCTTAATTTTACAGAAAATCTGTAAACATCCATTCCACAAGCATTATATCCTAGTTAGTAGAGTCTTATATATTGTTACTACCGATTTTACGCGAAGGTTTCGTTTGTTTTCTTCAAATGTGCAGGTTTTATTTATCAAGAAGAAGATACATAAGATTGGATGGAGCTTTTCACGCATAACATTCTTCTTGAAGAAAGATTTAACCACTATGTTGGTCCAAATAATTGAGAAATCTTGATATTTTAAAGAACAAATTCATTAATAATGAATAACAATAGTTACAAGATTTCTCAATACCAACTAGACTACATGATAACATCCTCAACTTTTTACGGGGATAATTTCGTATATTATCCCCATTGAATGACAAATAAACTCTCATTGATCCAAGCTATGCTTGTGTTTCAATGAGGATGATCCTATCACTAATACTATGTATTGTGTTTATTCGTGATGCATACCTATCTCTATTACAATACAAACATATATATAGCAACTAATAATACAAGACATGTGATGATGGTGACAAGTGGTATCGAGAGCTGGTGGATTTTTCTTTAATCTAGATCCGCTCAATTGATCCGATAACATTCTTTATTGTCAAAAGAAAATCATGTAAATCTTCAAACTGCTCATCACATAGCAATTTTTGAGGGGAGAAATACACCGATATTGACAATTTAACAAAACCCACCAAAACTTTGCTGATTGAAATAATCGGCTAAAGAATAGACTCCCACCACAAAATCTTATCCTTTCAAAAAATAACACACAATCGAAAAAACCAAATCGAGTCAAACACCTCAAAAACTCTCGATTAAAACTCACACATCTCACATAAAACTCTCACACCAACAATAAAATCTTATCCCTACCAAAAATGGTATACCTCTCAAAATTACTCCTACAAAACAAACAAAAAACCAATCAAAATCACACTCAAAAATCATCGGAAAGATGATAACCTCGAATCCTACACACAATATCAAAATCGATCTATCATCATCACAAAAAATAGATCCAAGACAATCACAAAAACCGACACCAATTAACATCAAATCCTAAATCTCAACACCTAAACATAACTGCCAAGAAAATCATATTCATCTCCACTGTTACACCTCGCCGGATACACTCACCGGTATCCTCTCTCGAATCGCCACCACCGCTATAGCGCTCATTGTGGATATCAAGAAATTGGATGGGTGTTGATGAATGCATCTCGGTCGTGTCACCATGGATGGAAGGTTATTAAAAAAGGCATATAGGTTTAGGATTAGATGCGAGAATATTGTATTATAGGACTATGTTTGATAAAGGGATTTGTTAATTGATGATGTACGGGTTATGGTGGTTGTGAAAGAAAATGAATTGGATATGCGGTTTATGAATATAGGTGTTGATGAAATTGTGTTATGTGTGCCTGAGATGTCATGAGTCAGGGAGTGTGTATCTAATTTCAGGCTTAGCCTGAACGAGAAGCCTGAATGTGAACTCCTTGAGGAGTTGTTGAAGAGTACTAACTCGAGAATAGCTAGTGGTTTCCCTGATAAATTTCAGGAAATGGGTTAAAAGAGTATGGATATGTATGGGTTGTGTTGTTGAGAATGTTAAAAAGAGAGTGGTAAGTAAACACTGTGTTGCTGAGAGATTCAATGATCAGAGGTGGATGATTATGTTGGGATGAGCTCGTGATACCAGCTGTGACTAGTTGTGACCAGAAAGAGGAATAGGTCAGCCATGATTGATATGGATGTGGGTTTCAAGAGTCGGTACTACAACCAACCGATGTTCATGAATCAGTGGGTTATGAGCTCATTTAACTGACATTACTCAAATCACCGTTCTATAATGATAGGAAAGATGTATCAAAGGATACATTAGTTTGTAACTCGGGGCCGGAATGTAACCGGTGATGGTGAGAATCATAGACTCAAGGAATGTAAATGTGTTGTTCGTGTTAAACCTGAATATGAAACTGGGTCCCGAAAACAAATGCTCGGACCGAACCATAAACCTTGAAACTTTGATCCAAAGTCACTAAACCGATGGAATACCGAACATTCGTGTCCCTCGAACCTCAAACCTAAAGAGTAATCGAACGTGAATGAGTCTCTAAAACACGGACCCGAAAACATGTCACTTTGAACTCGAAACCGAAGGTGAACTGAAAGCCACTGAGTACCTAAAAGCGTAACTCAAACAAGGTTAATGCTAACTCAGGGAGTGATATCAACGCAGTATGAAGTATGGGTCGCTCAGTTAAAACTTGCTCAGAACCAAGATAGTGCCATCGAGCTCAGAGTGACTAAAACCGAGTCATCAAGAAATGAGAACTCAAGACCATGATCATAGACCCCGAATGTCAATTTAGTATGTGATAGAATGTAACTAAAGGGTTGTATTTTTATGCCTTGTTGTATTCTCGCAAGGATGTAACATAGAGAGAGAGAGACACCGATGTATCAAATTGAACCAGTCCTCTTAGCATAAAAGCCAATGAACCTTTGGTCACCGAAAGTGAACCCTTGGTCACTAAACTCGTCATGATCCTATAAACCATGGGTCACTAAACCCCGGGTCACTTAATCCCAAGGTCACGAACCCCACCACTAAACTCCGGTTATTGAACCTCCTGCCACTTAACCCGTCAATGACACTTAAAGGATCATACACTGAACCTAGGTTCTCAACCCCACCACCGAACAACTCGAACCCGATCGAACCCCGCCCACACCTTTACCAATCACTTTAAGCTATTTGTAAATTCAAATAGGATTGTTGTCCAATAAATTGACCCATCACTGAACAAGATTTGAAAATAAAATAGCTCATAACTCATTAAAAACAGTGAGTGACCATCGATAAAGAATCGACGAGCGTTGTTTAGTCTCTTTACTATCGATACGGTGTCGCGAGTAACATATGAGCCACAACACCGCGACACCGAGATTTGAAAAATGTCCGCTGATCTCGACTATCTACATGACCGGCTATGGGTGGGAACTTCAGAAGAAGTCAAACGCACAGCATTTAGCAAGGTGGGAATATTGTGATGGCACATTGAAAAGGATGGTTGGTGCGTTTCAAAGAGAAGATGAATATGATCACATGGGACCACATGTCATCATCACACGCCTCAGTATTACCGCCGCGCGTGTTTGCATCGCACAGAGATATGATGCATCTCGAAAACACAATACATAGTATTAGTGATAGATCATCCTCATTGAAACAGCATAGCTTGATCGATGAGAGTTTATTTGTCATTCAACGGGATAATATCGAATTATCCCCGCAGTCGAGAGATGTTATCACGTAGTCCAGTTGGCATTGAGAAATCTTGTAACCATTGTTATTTATTATTAATGAATTTGTTCTTTAACATATCAAGATTTTCTCAATTCCTTGGACCAACAAGACTACATGATAACATCCTCAACTTTTACGGATAATTTCGCATATTATCCCCATTGAATGACAATAAACTCTCATTGATCCAAGCTATGCTTGTGTTTCAATGAGAGGATGATCCTATCACTAATACTATGTATTGGTTTATTCAAGATGCATACCTATCTCTTTACAATACAAACATATATATAAGAACTAATAATATAAGACATGTGACGATGGTGACATGTGGTCCCCATGTGGTCCATCTTCAACTTCCTTTTGGAAAAGCACCAACCATCCTTTCAATGTGTCATCACAATATTCCCACTCTTATGGTAAAGTCTTGTGCTTGTTTCGACTTCTTCTGGAAGTTCCCACCCATATTTTTCATCAGATGTAGATAGGTCTTCGTGATCACCGAGACATTTGTCAAAATCTCATTGTCACCGGTGTTGTTTGTAGCTCATATATTTTACCAACGACACCGATCGTAAGTAAAGAGCACTAAACAACACTCACCGATTTTTTATCGCTAGTCACCACTATTTATTTAGTGAGTTAGCTATTTTATTTTCAAATCTTGTTCGTGGTGATCGTCAATTTATCGGACCCAACACACTACTCACACGGATCCTACCGAGCTAATCGTGAGTATTTGTTTCTTTGTTTTAATTACCTTCCATTATCATAACTTTGATACTTTCGGGAACATTGGGACAATGTTTAGTTTAAGTGTAGGAAGGAAAATAAAACGGAACTTTGAAACTATGTTTATCCTTGATTATTTGCCTTGTCCAATTTCATCTCGTAGTAAATCATGAGAAATATCGGTTAGGTAATTTTGGCACCAAATTTAAAATTTTCATGACATGTAGGAGTGGGCCATTAGTCTTAATAAAGCGCCTCATGGATAGGAAATTATATGACTAGCACAAAACCCTTTACCACTTAAATTCCACCCAAAATGCGAGGATCGCCTTTAGATTAGTAGGAATTAAAGATTCATCTTTAATGCTTAGAGTGAACCGTAGTATAATAGATTCTAGAACTTGATTTGTGATGCATTCGAGATCGCTAGTAAGACTACACTTGTGTAGTTAGGAATAACTAAATGATAAGAGGCATTAGGATAACCCATGTTCGATACCGTATATAATTACTTCTTCCACATCGGTTGAGTAATTCCCCACACCTCATGCTATACTCATCTTTAGTACACTATACCCTAGTTAACCCCTCGAGCCTATTCTTTTCGCGTTCTCGTGATGTTTCGATTTTCCGAATATCAATAAAGAGTTGTTTACAATCCACCCCAAATGTAAACCCAAATCGCCTTAGCTTCACCTTGTATGCACTCACTTTTAGTGCATTATTGTTATCATACTAAACCCTTATGTCAATTATCTAGTTGCTTGCATAAGTTGCTAAGTCGAAATATATCCTTTGTACACGCTTTGGGACGATTGGGACTCATGGGAAAAGTTAAATTTATAAAATGACGGAAGGGAACGCTAAATTCAAATTCTTTATTTCATGTGCGTAATAATGTACCCAAGTGTTTTGATCTTTTCAATTCGGGTCAAATTAGTGTTAGAGTAATAAAACTCAAGTGTAGGATGTGCCTATAAATCCCTATTATTTTGTTTGTTTCATTATCTAGAGTTTAGAGTGTCGAGTCTTGGCTTAGCAACGCCATTCTTCTCATGTCAGTAACATAAAGATTTTTGACTTGCCACCACTAAATCGCCTATCCCACCAAACTCTTTGTTTCCTACCGTAAGCCTAACGTTACAACCCTTTAAAAGACCTCTTGATAGGTTTTTTCTAGGTGCTTACGCCAAAGCGATGGAGGTTTGATCTAGTCTCAAGCCTATGGTAATCTATGTACTAGGACCGGTTAATGAGTGTTTATCTTCCATTTCCAACTTGATATATTTCATATACACCCGAGAGATGTGAGTATCCAAACACCCCTTGTGAGGTGCTAGTATGTAATTTCCGTGCTTTTTATATCTTTTGCGGGGCTTATATGTGTTGTGAATTGTTCTAAACTAATACTTCATGACCCCTAACTTATAAATTAATTGGCTAAAAGCACATTTGCTTGAGGACAAGCAAATACCAAGTGTAGGGATATTTGATGAAGATTTAAATGGTACACTTTTGAGGGGTCATTTAAGCCCTTAATTGATCACTTTTGTAATCGTTATTACTTAATTTCGCTCCTTTTCACTTTTAGGTCTCTTGAAGGCAAATTGCTAGAATGACACTTATTTGACCTAAAAGGCGCGAATATACAAAGAAATGGCCAAAGTCAAGAATCGAGACACCTGCCGTCATTGAATCGAAGGGGACACGGTAATTAATCATGACGCGTCATGACATGTTTTGTGACGACCAAGAGCCAAATTGCTTATTTACAAGTGACGCATCGTTTTTAAAAGAGAAGGCCGTCAACTCGACGGCCTAGATTTGATCCAGACGGCGTCGAGATCAAGGCGACGACGCACAGCATAAGGTGACGCCACACAATGATAACGCCCAAGACGAAACCCTAATGACGGTGATTCCGACGGCCACAATTAAAGAGTGACGCCGCGCAGCTTTGTAACACTATATAGAATCCGAATTTTTCGCTTTTAGAGAGTAGTTTTGTGAGTAAAAACCTAAACCGAACCAAGGCTGTCTTGGCAAGATCTTAGGTTCCATACCCTATTTTACAACAAGATAAGTGTTTTACTTCATTGATTCAATCATGTCTTCAATTGTTTGTGTGTATGCTTGCATGTTCCCCATGTCCCGCTAATTTACTTGTGTGTTTGCTTAGATATATGAAACCAAGTTATTGAATATTGATTGGTTGTCTCTTATCTTAATTGTGATTGACCTAGTATTGCGATAGGTCATCCGTTGTGTTATTAATGCTTGATTAATCTTTGTTGAACCTTAGCTTATAGTTACTAGTGGAATTGTAGGCTAAACATCCAAAGATCACCTTAGTGTTAAGTTTATGAATCCTAGAGACTTCGTAGTCATTAACCTTAGGTAACTTCAAAGAGTTAGGATAACGCATACCCTACTTACCTTAGAAACACAACGTTAAGAATAAGGACGTGACAATTCAACCATCCATAGGAGATAACTAGGAGTAATAACATCTAAGCAAATACATTTTAACTATCATAAGAGCACACATCAATTAGACATAGACTACACTCACCTTAGGTTAGACAATTAGATAATAGTAGAGTAATCGGTAGAATACCAAAACCCCAAACCAATACCCCGAGATTCATAATTCCCATTTTCTAAAAACATAAAAGATAAAAATAATCTTCCTCAACCCCAACCTTAGCGTAGTAATTTCTCACTAGCATTCCTATTCCCTGAGAACGATATCAATTCCCGTGGCTTACCCTAATACTACACTACAAATGATTAGGTTCATCGCCTAGGTGTTATAAAACTTGCTCGACGAAAAGGAAGTTCCTTTGACCCCGAACGCGCTGCGTAAGCGTATCATGTAATTGCAAAACTCTCTTTTCTCCAGCTATTTTAAGATCGGTGTTACAGCTTCTAAGAGCCCAGTAAGCATGGTGTTCAACTTTGAACGGCAAATGACAAGTTTTACCATAGAGGAGTCTGTAAGGAGTTGTGCCAATAGGAGTTTCGTAAGCCGTATGAAATGCCCACAGAGCATCGCTGTTTCTTCACCACACCAAGGATTGTCCTTCACTGTTTTTTTGAGTATTCTTTTAAGAGCTCTGTTGGTGTTTTCAACTTGACCACTGGTTTGTGGGTGATAAGCTATCGCAAAACGATGATGAACTCCATATCTTTTCATGGTTTTCTCCATTTGTCGGTTACAGAAATGGGTTCCTCGATCGCTTATCAATGCTTTGGGAATTCCATAACGAGCGAAAAGCTTTTTGAGAAAATTAACGACAACACGAGCATCGTTTTTTGGTAAAGCTTCGGCTTTTTCCCATTTGGACACATAATCTATAGCAACGAGAATGTATTCGTATTTGTGGGATTTAGGAAACGGTCCCATGAAATCAATTCCCCAAATATCGAATATTTCACACACTTAAATGCTTGTTAATGGCATTTTGTCTCTTCGTGAAAGGTTGGTGGATCTTTGGCAAGCATCACAGTTTTGGACAAGTGTATGTGCCTCTTTGAATATGGTTGGCCAATAGAATCCAGCATCAAAAACTTTTTTAGCTGTGGTGGAAGGACCATAATGTCCCCTAATAGGGCCATGAAGACATTCATCAAGAATTTTCGGTTTCGTAACCGTAAACACATCTTCGGATCATTCCATCAGGCACATTTTGAAAAGATAAGGTTCTTCCCAAAGTAGTGTTTAAGTTCAAAAAGAATTTGCTCAGTTAGCGTAAGTTAATCCTTTTCCGAGAATTCCTCCAACGAGATAGTTTGCAAAGTCAAGAAACCAAGGATCTTCGCTTTCATCAACCGTCATGAGGGTTTCATCGTGAAGTAATCATCGATTTCTTCTTCCTTCAACTCCTCTAGATCGGGATTCTCAAGACGTGACAATGATCGGGCAAAGATTCTCTCGCCTTTCTTATCTTTGATTTCGATGTCAAATTCTGGAGTAGCGTAATCCATCCGATAAGACGCGCTTAGCATCTTGCTTGGTGAATAGATATTTGAGTGCCGAATGGTCGGTGAACACGATCGCTTTTGAAACCACGAGGTAAGATCGAATTTGTCGAACACGAAAACTACGGCCGCACTTTTTCTCAGGATCAGATAATTTTGTCGAGCACCATTCAAAGGTCTTGCTAGCAAAATATATGGGCCGAAGTGTTTTCCTTCTCGCTGGCCTAAGACGGCCCAACAAAGAAAATCGCTTGCATCGCATTATGAGTTCGAAGGTAGTGACCAATCGTAAAACCATGACGGGAGCACCGGTCATTGAGATTTCAACGCTTCAATGATTTTATGCAATCAAGATTGAAGTTGAAGACAAAATCCTTCTCAAGAAGTTTTGTCATCGAATCGAGATATTTTTGAAAATCTTTGATAAATCGGTAGAAACCGCATGTCCTAAAAAACTTCTAACGGCTTTAACGTTAGTTTGTGGTGGAAGTTTTGTGATAACGCTTATTTTGCTTTATCTACTTCCATGCCCGATCGGAGATTTTGTGCCAAGCACACCTTCAACACCATAAAGTGACATTTTCCCGCTAAGGATAAGATGTGCAACAGATCTTTCGAGCATTTTATCAAGATTGGAAAGACAAGCTTCAATGAGTTTCCGAAATCGAAAAGTCATCCATGAAAACTTCCATGGAGGTTTCAAGCATGTCTTGAATATGGCTATTATACACCTTTGAAAAGTTGCGGTGTATTACAAAGACCAAAGGCATACGCCGATATGCGAGGTTCCAAAAGGGCAAGTGAAGGTGGTCTTTTCTTGATCATTCTTGATCGATTGAATTTGAAATTATCCTCGAAAATCCATCGAGGAAACAAAAGAATTTATTCCTCGCTAGTCTTTCAAGCATTTGATCCATGAATGGGAGGAAAATGATCTATTCTGGTGGCTTTGTTTAATTTACGATAGTCAATACAAACGCGCCAACCAGTGATAGTTCTAGTAGGAACTAGTTCATTCCGTTCACTAGTCAGAACTGTCATCCCTCCTTTCTTGGGAACACAGTGAACTGGACTCACCCAAGGACTGTCCTCAATCGGGTAAATGATACCATCATCAAGAAGTTTGATGATCTCCTTTTTGACAAATTCTTTCATGTTGGGATTGAGTCGACGTTGATGTTCCACAACAGGTTTAATCCCATCTTCGAAATTGATTTTGTGTTTGCAAAAATTGGGACTAATTCCTGGGATATCAGATGTTTTCCAAGTGAAAGCTCGTTTATGATTTTTGAGGATAGAAACTAAACTTTCTTTCTCCTTTTCCTCGAGTAATGAAGATATGACTACTGGAAGAAGTGATTTTTCCTCCAGATAAGCATATTCAAGATGATCGGGGAGAGGTTTGAGCACGAGATCTGTTGGTGGTTCTTGAATAGAAGATTCTATTCTCATCTCATCATTGAAAGTTATTTCCTCATAGTTCTCTTCCTCCATTTCTTCCTCCTCCGTGTTATCTCCTTTGAACTCTACTTTCATAAAATCAGCAAACTCTTTGTCAAGGTCTGTTTCATTGATTTTTTCGGAAGTAGTCATGAATGGATCATATTCGTTAAGTAATGCATCCAATTCTACGTCAGTGACCTCATCGATAACATCGATGTTGAAACAAGTGTCATCACTAGAACGTGGATAGCGCATTGCTTTATCGATTAGAAAGGTGATTTGATCTTCTCCAACTCCAAGGTTGAGTTCTTTACCCTTCACTTTGATGATTGCATCAGCGGTATTTAGCAAAGGTCTACCTAAGATGAGTGGGACTTTACTATCTTCTTCCATTTACAGGATTACAAAGTCCACAGGAAAAATGAATTTACCAAGTTGAACGAGCATATTCTCGGCAATTCCAACAGGATATTGATAAGAATGATTTGCTAATCGAATGATCATCTTTGTCGGTTTAAGGTTGTTGATGGATAATTTGGAATACAGTGAATAAGGCATCAAATTGATACCGCACCAAGGTCGGCTAAAGCATCGCATTAAATATTATTCCGAAAGTGCATGGAATAAGAAAGCCCCGTGATCTCCGAGCTTTGGCGGATTTTGTTTTGAACGATGGTCGAGCATTCTTCTTAAGGAAGGTAATGATATTTGCTCTAGCTTGCTCTTGTTGTTAAGAAGTTCTTTCAAGAATTTCCGTAATTGGTGTTGGATATTAAAGTGTCGAATGCTTAAAGTGTCAAGATTAATAAAGTACTACATAATGACGAAGAACGAGAAAAGTCAGCATCGCTAAATGATAAAGTCAGCATCGCATACCTAAGTCAAAGTACTACAAGATCAAAGAACTATTTTATTCGTTTATAGAAAGTCTTGTAATTCTAGAATATTCTATATTAGATTACTTGTCGTACAAGGATATAATTTGTAAACCGACTAGGGTTATCCTTGAGCTTATAAAAGGACCCCTAGATTGGCATTAGATATACGAGTCTTAGAGTTAATGTTTTAGAGAAAATCGATATTCTTAGAGTTGTTGAAGTATCTGCATAATAAGCAGATTTAGAGTTAATTATAAAAGTTATTCTTTTAGATTTGTTAAGTAAATTCGCATACTTAATAAAGATTATTCAAAGGTTTTATTGTTAATAACTTAGGATTTATCCGAGGTTGTTAAACCTTAAACAAGCTATTTGTTAGTTTGGTTAGAGTACATCGATCCAACAAGTGGTATCGAGCTTGTGTGGAAACTCGACTAAGAAGAAACCCTAAAAGCTAAAGATGTCGAATGATTATGTTCCACCACCTTCCATCACCTCAATGAGGATTCCCATCATCAAGAAGGGCGAATATGACTTATGGTGTATGAAGATGAGGCATACATCGCCATTATGCACATGCTTTATGGAATGTAATTGTCAATGGTAATGAAGAAGTTCCAAACTATTGATGTTCCCGGACAACCCAAAGCACCTAAGGCATCTTACCAAAGAAGAACATTAAGGAATCAAGAGAAGGCACTCAACATTCTCTTGTTCCGCCATTCCGTATGGTCATCTTCTCAAGTTTCATGATGCTAAGATGCTAAGCGACTCAATGCACTCAAGACAAGATTCGAGGAATGAAGCTTCAAGAAGATGCACGTAATCAAGCAACATTGAAACTTTCACCGTAGGAGAAAGAGAGAGTCTTGATGTCGCATATGATAGATTTCAAAATCTCCTTAACATGCCGGAATTATACAAAGCACAAGTTTCAGCTTGAAGATGCTAATCAAGTTTCTATGAGTTTGCCATCCACATGGCATGTAATTGCTACAATGATCGAGGACAACCTGCTTTGGATGTCATGGACTTTGATGATCTCTACAACCATCTCAAGGTATATGAGCATGAGATGAATGGTCAAACAAGTTCTAAGTCTCACAAGATTGCTTTTCTATCATCTCGAAGAGGGGCGATTTCACCAAAAGTACCGATTCTCCTACTCAAAGCACGCGACTCAAAGTAATCGCCTCGATGTCGCCCCCACCCATGCTCAAGAAGCCACACCAACTACTACTATGCACTCAGATGAAGTTGTGTGCTTCTTTGCACAGAAGCTAGTTTACCTGTCACTTATGAAGAATATCTAGCATGATTGAAGAAGATGCACTTGAAGAAATTGATATCGTGTGGCAAGTTGCTATGATCATCGCAAGGATCAAAAAGTATATGAAGAAGACAGAAAAAGCATTGATTTCAAACCAAACAGGGAATAACTTTGACAAATCCAAAATTGAATGTTTCAATTGTCAAAAGACCGGACACTTTGCAAGTGGAGTGCAGTTTGCTAAGTATCAAGCAAACAGACATCCGAGAAACCAAAGCTCGAGCTAAAAGAAATTCCACCATCAAACAAAGGCTTTGGTTGCTCAAGAGAATCTGCCGTGGTTGACCTGAGTGAAGAGTTTGATGATGAACCAAGGACTTCATCAGATGGTAGCAGTGGAAGAAGCGCTTATGTAATCAAGGAAGAATTGATCGAGCACCGCCTTTGATGAGGAAGCCGATCATGCCGCTTTGGAACTGGAGATGGTTATGGAGGATTTGATTGAGCTTGGAGTGCAAGATGATCCCGTGCTCTACTTGCAATGGTAGCTACTTCACCAAGTTCACCCCTATCTCCGAGGTATGCTCAAATTGTCATGATTTCTATCAAAACCGCTAAATAGTTATGTGATTGAAAGAGATAATCGTGTTAGGGCTAGGTCCGAGGTAGCAGTGGTATCAAATAACCTTAGAGTCAATGGAAGCCAAAATATTAACTCATGAAAATAATGAAATGGCTTCAATAAAAAATATGAACAACAAGATTACCGCTAAAACTAAGTGAATGGAAACTAAACCGTAAAATTGTCAAATTAAGAAATTGACTAAGGAAAGAGATGATTTGTTAGCAAAGTTTGATGCCCGAAAGAACTGTCCATACATGTTACTTATGTTGAAAACAAAGAAGAGCATACATTAGAATCGGCTTAGGTTTTGGTATGAACTTTGATAACATAAGAACATTCACCTAGTGATAAGGATGAAGGTGATTTTGAGGATGTAACCACTAGTGATGATGAACTCATTAATTATGTAGACACATCTAGTAATGAGGGTTCAATTAGTGAATCACCTCCCGAGTATAAGAAAGACAGAGTTTATCATGCCGCTCCACATCCCATTGGTAGTCATCAACCCATAAGACCGATGTTTCACGCTTTGGTGTAGACACCCTAGAGTTTAGGAAAAGCTTATTGGTCAATCTAGGTCCGAAACCCAAAAGAAATCGTTGAAACAAATTTTCAAAGTCAAGCAGACCTTCTACTCAAAGTATCGCCCACAAGTAGTACCTTCAGAAAACCTTTTCAAAATAGTACTCGCTAAACCTTTTGGGATAATTTTGGTCAAAACAGTTTAATCATTCACCTAGAAGGCACAATAGTTTTGGTCATAGACATAGAAGAAGTCACTTTGGGAGTATGGGTGAAAACCTGTTTTGTATGTTATAGTCCTACTCATCTAATCAAAGATTGTGAACATCACCGTAATACCTTAGGAAATTTCCAAAGAACAGTCCGCCAACCGTAAACCTAGAGAGAACAAACCAACCGAATAATTCTAATAGGGTCAATCACAAGAATTCTCACCGATCATAGGTACCCTCACCAAAGAAGACCTTTTCAAAGCCACCAAGACCTTCACAAGCAAGACCTACTCAAAGCACTACTCACCAAACCAAGGTACCGGAATACCTCTTGAATAGAACTCCTAGGAGATCTCATTACTATCAACCTAGAAGGTACTACAATTCACATAGGGATCTAGATCACAGAACCAAGTGTTAAACCGAATGGGTTAAGAGAGAAAGTATTGCTATGGACAAACAAGATTTTCAACAAAAAGTGAATCACATGTTTTATAATACAAGAAAAGAAAATGAATTTGCAAAAGAGAGTTCTTGAGAATCAGAAGTTTGAAAATCCACATGCTAAAAATCAAAAGATAATTTTGGATCATGTTTTAAAAATAGTGGAAATTACATACTCAAAGAATTTGAGTTTGTGATCATGCGGGAACCCAAGTCAAGAATGGCTTGGGTTCCTAAAAGAAACTAACTCTAAATCTTTGTGCATGGCAACCCGTAAGAGGAGCTTAAAGATCATTTGATTGTAGATAGTGGTTGCTCCGAAGTATGACAGAGACAAAGAGATTCTCATCTGATTTAGATCTATTAGTGGAGGAAGAGTTGATTTGGGAATGATCCCAATGGAGGAAGAATTACCGAAAAGGAACCATCAAAGCAGACGATAGATTTTGAGAATGTTAGATATGTGAAGGAGCTCAAGTTCAACTTATTATCGGGCCTCTCAAACTGTGATAAAAAGCATCATGTGTTATTCAACGACATTGAATGTCTCATTCTTTCCTCCGAATTCAAGCTCGTTGATGATAGCTTGGTAGTACTCTGTAGTACCAAGAACCAATGATGTGTATAGTCTCGACATGAAGAGTCTTCACTCTATGGAAGAGCCACCTATTTAGTGGCAAAAGCAACAACCGAAAAAGCACATCTGGCATAGAAGATTGGGCCATGTAAATTTCAAGAATATCAACAAACCGTCAAAGGCAATTTAGTTAGAGGTTTACCTTCAAAGACTTACAAGAATGATCACCATGCTTAGCATGCAAGAAGGGTAACAACACAAAGCTTCATGCAAGAAGCTTGAGGAGAGAACAATTAGAGAACCATTGAGTCATACATATGGATCTGCTTGGACATGTCTCGTGGCAAGTTTAAACAAGAAAAGTATTGCTTGTTGTTACATATGATTGCAGAGATTCAATTGGGTATTTTCTTGGGATTTAAAGATGATACTTTTGATGCTATTCAGACTATAATAATAGCACTTGAAACCTATCGAGACTCAAGGTCGAGGTATTAGATGCGATAATGGACCGAATTCAAGAACAAGCTTATGGATGAATTATGTGCTAACAAAGGAATAAAGAGGGAGTTCAAGATTGCAAGAACATCACAACAGAATGGTGTTGCAGAGGAAGAATAGGACTTTGATTGAAGCAACCAACTATGTTTGCATTCACAACTACCTATTCAATTATGGGTCAAGTCAGCATCGCTTGCTATGTACTTAACAGAGTATCACCACCAAACCACAAATGAAGACTCCTTATGAGTTACCGATGGGCAACAAACCCAACATTCGCTTTATGAAGCCTTTTGATGCCCTCTCACTATTTTAAACACAACTAATAACTGGTAAGTTTGATGGCAAGTTAGAAGAAGGATATTTATTGGGCTATTGTACCAACAATAAGGGCTTTGTGAGTGTACAACAGAGTCACTAAGAAGGTTCAAGATTGTCTTCATGTTGAGTTTTAGAAGATCAAGAGAATCAAGGGTAAAGGTCCCGATTGGATGTTTGATCTGAGGTTTTAACTCCTTCTATGAATTATGTACCGCTGAGAAGAAAATCAACCCATGTACAATGGAGATGATTCCCAAGATGTTGTTCATGGAGTTCACATTAGACCCGATGTTGTTCCCGATGAACCAAAGCAGCATCGATGCTCCAAAGCAAAGTACTCGATGTACCAAAAGCAGCATCGATAAACCAAAATCTTCACTATCCCGAGGATCAAGATATTCAAGAGACACTTAATCGATGCTTTTCAAGATGTAATGGCACGCCTTATTCGATGAACAAAGAAAAGCTTATGAAGAAGCAAAGAAAAGAATAAGATCCAGAGTATTCTCAGAATTTTGACAAGATTTTGACTCACAAGATCACGCATCAGCTGATGATGCTTTAGATGATTTGGATGATCCTACCATGCCCGGTCTAGAAGAAACCGATGATGAGTTTGAAGATGAAGGTATTTTCTCAGATTCCAATGAAGGTGCTGATTATACTAACTTGGATGATGCGTATGGAATTCCACGGTCTCCAATCTTAAGAATTCATAAGAATCATCCTACTGATCAAATCATTGGTCCTTCTACTTCTGGAGTCATGACAAGACACAATTCTAAGAGTTTTACTACTCCTCACAATGCTTTACTTAGCTTTGTGTATAAACAAAACAGGCTGAATCATAAGGACCATCAAACCTGCCTATTTACTTGTTTTATCTCTCAAGAAGAACCCAAGAATATTGCACAAGCATTGACTAAAGAGAGGCGGGTCAAGCTATGCAGAAGAACTCTTCAATTTAAACTTCAAGAAGTTTGGTATTATGTGATCTTCCGATGGAAGAGAGTCATTGGAACCGTATGGGTTTTAGAGTCAAGAGACGAAAGAGGCAATGTCATCAAGAACAAGGCAAGGTTAGTAGCTCAAGGCCACGTAAGGAAGAAGGAGTAGATTATGATGAAGTATTTGCCCTCGTATCAAGGATTGAAGCTATTAGAATATTTCTTGCTTTTGTTTCATATATGGGATTTCAGGTTTACCAGATGGATGTCAAGAGTGCCTTTCTATATGGCACTATTACAGAGGAAGTTTATGTCAAACAGCCTCCTGGTTTTGAAGATCCTAAACATCCTAACAAGGTCTACAAGGTGGTTAAGGCTCTTTATGGCCTTCATCAGCACCTAGAGCTTGGTATGAGAGGCTCCACATTCTTATTACAACATGGTTACGGTGAGGGAGCTATTGACAAGACTTTGTTCATCAAGAGAGACAAGAAGGATATCATGTTAGTTCAAGTCTATGTTGATGATATCATCTTTGGAGCTACCAAACGCCTATGGTTAAGGAGTTTGAGCAAATGATGCGTAAAGAATTTTATGAGTTCAATGGGTGAGTTAACTTTCTTTTGGGACTTCAAGTTAAGCACAAAGGAAGGTATTTTTATCACCAAGACAAGTATGTATCCACATACTTAAGAAGTTCGATTTTGATGCTATGAAGCCAAGAACTACAACCTATTAAATCAATCAACTCATTGGGCAAAGATGAAGATGGATAACCCGTTGAAGTCAAGTTATACGATCAATGATCGGGTCATCTTATGTATCTCACCGCATCAAGGCCCGATATCATGTTTGTTGTGTGTTTATGCAAGATATCAAGTCTCACCAAAGATCTCTTATATGAATGCGCTAAGAGGATTTTAGTTATTTGAAACAACAACCTAAGTCAGGGTTGTGGTATCCTAAGGATTCACCTTTTCACTTGGAAGCTTTTTCGTATAGTGATTATGTAGGTGATAATTATGATGTAAGATCCAAACCGGAGGATGCCAATATCTTGGAAGAAGATTAGTCTCGGCAATGTAAGAACAGATAATTGCAAAGAACATCCTCATCAAGGTCAATATGTAGTCGCTAAAGTTGTTGTGACAAGTTTTATGGATGCGTAATCAACTCTTGGATTATGGGTTTAATTTCAAAAATACTCCTATCAATATTGATAATGAGAGTACTATTTGTATTGTGAAGAATCATGTTTACCATTCCAAGACCAAGCACATTCAAATTAGGCATCACTTTATCGTAGATTGTTATGAGCACGACTCATAAATGCGGTCAAAGTTCACACGGATGATAATGTAGCCGACTTACTCACCAAAGGCTTTGATGTTTCAAGATTCAATCACTTGGTGGTGAGCATTGGCATGATTAACTCATCGAGCTACATTTAAGGGAGGACTATTTAGTATTAGTATAGTCCCGCATTGCTTCGAGGGGAGGATATTTATACTTAGCTTATACAGAGGAATTTGGAAAAGTACTATTTTTATGAAAGTACCGCTTGGGAAAGTATCGCATAATGCGGAAAGCATCGTTTGTCTTATTAAAGCACTGCTCCAATGGTAATATTGAGGGTATTTACTACTAACGGTAACTTTGTTATTATGGGCTTTGATTTTCAAATCTCATCTATAAATAACTACTCCGATTTTCCTCTCATCTTGATATTCTCATATTTTTCCATATTTCTCTCATCACATTGTGCTCACATAATCAACAATGGCGAATCGTATATCGCTTCCAAGCACAACATGGTGGCGAATTTAGACAAGACCTAATTTAATGAGGCTTTTCATGATATAATTGATTATCTTACTGGGTCGCCAATCGCTTATGCTCTTTAGTGGAGCCGGATATAATTGAACCCTTGGTTCAAGACTTTTGGGCTAATGCTAGGATAATATGGAGAATGATGAATTTTATGTTCGATCAACAATATCGGAAGAACTGTGAAGATTACAAGCCTCTATTAGAGAAGACTTATTGTTTAATGATGAAGGCGGGCTATTCGCTTTGATAAACAACCGATTTGGGATACATTTAGGACATTGGCTATGAAGGGTCCTTAATGTAACAAACATTCGTGAAACCCTTATTTTGTCCTCATTGGAAGTTTTTGGTTCATGTGTTGCTTCACCACATAAGTGCTAAAAGTACCGCATGGGAGCAAATAATCAAATATAGCATCCGCTATTGTCAAGTTAGCTACTAATCGTATTTTCAATTTTTCAAGGCCGATTCTGATGGATGCTCTCACATATTTCTCATGGATCCAAATGGTTGATGTATCCTAGGTTTATACAAGTTTTCTTAAACAAACAACTTGTCGATGTACCTAAACCTACAAGTTTATTACCAACAGGGTACAAGAAGCAACGATTTTACGCTTATGGAGAGGAAAAGTGATTTATTCAATCGGAAGACACACTCCATTAATCGCTTCAATGATGGAGGTTGTTCGATATTCGTGATGAAGTCAAGAAAGTAATGAAGAAGAAAGTACGCTTCCACAAGGTACCGCTCTCGTGGTACTACATCACAGCATCAATCTCAATGTACCGTGATCACAAGGTACCGCCCGTAGTCATCAAGTTCAAGAGCATATTGCGCTTACATCTCCACAATCTCCACAAGTATCTATACATGCTTCTCATCAAGAAGCACACTCACCATCCGAAGGAGATGCTGCTCTATGGAGCCCGAGGGTCAAGTTCTCAACAACTATGCTTTAACAAGGAATTGACAAGGTTGAAGAAATCGCTCAAGATCAAAGCCACGTAGATTAAGAGAATGAAGCTTAAATTTAGAAGACTCAAAATTTTTTCCGCCATTGGTTCAACATCATCGCTTATGGGTCAAATCTCAAAGGAAGCAAGGATGACCTATAAGGAATTTAAGAAGAAAACCAAAGGCAAAAGGTTCATAAACCATCTTCATCCAATTGGGAGGAATTTAGAAGAAAAGAATTTGAAAGAAGATGTTGTTATGAGAAAGAACCTCAAGGTAATCAAGAGCATGTTATCATTGAAAGTATCAAGAAAGGATCAAGATCAAGGTACCGAACAACAAAGTATCGCTTTTCATGGAACCTTCGACAAGAGTTAATTACCCAAGAGTATTAGATTTTGAAGAAGAAGTTGTCCTTCAACGTTATTTATGAAGAACAAGTTGGTCCTTCAACAACCGCCATACCGTAATAGTCGATAAACCCAAACCTCGTAAGAACCGCAAGTGATGATGAAACTATTGTCAAATATTGTATGATTTATCAAAGCCAAATGGTGTTACTATTTCAAGTTGCAGAGAACAATCAAGAGCTTCTCAACCCGCAATAGATCCTAAAGATAAAGGAAAGAGTATTCGTAGAAACTAAGAAGAAAAAGCTAACTTTAGCGGATCTTAGAGCAATTGAAGTTGTTAGGAATGAGGTCGCAGCTTAGAAAAGTACAAGAAGAACTTAATGTCAAGTAGTGGATCAAGTTACTAATGAAGAGGCAATGAATGAAGAAGAGCTAGAAATTACAAGAAGAATTGAATGTCAAGATGTCGAACCATTACACTACCTACTCCCCTTTCTTTTTCTACCTAGAAGACCAAATCTTGCTAAAGAAAGGAATGCAATGATGGCTTATTTGAAAAGTCGAGGATATAAAGGATTGCGTGTTTAATTATGCCGATATGAAAAGATTATATGATGCCGAGACAGAGGCTTATAAGAAGGATGTTGCAAGCATAAAAGATTATAAAGATGAAACTACTTGACCAAGCGTAAAGAAAGAAAAGTTTAAAAGAAAAGGAAAACTCAAGTTGAAGATATAGCTTTCAAAGAAAGAAAAGTTGAGTTAAGATCTCAAACTAGGGATGAACTAAGAAATTATCTCGTAATAGTAGATTTGAATATTCCAAAGAAGATGCTTGATATGAAGATGAATGTATCTCGATTATTGCTTTTGAAGTTGTGGAATCTAAAGATGGAAGCTATCCGATGTTTCAAAGAGAAGATGAAAGCTCAGAGTGTTCAATAGGCTATGGGATTTATTGCACATCATAGATAGAGTGGATTTGTTTTATTTATATCATGTGGTGCGAGCTTATTTTGAACATAATCCATCGAAGGAATTGGTTTAGTTTTACTTGAGATCTTACAACCGCATGGGAAATCAAGAACAAAGCAAAGATGAAATTTGGAAGAATCAAGAGAATCGAAATTGTTAGTCGGAGATTCTTTGAAGAATCCGTACATGTTCTAGAGTGGAAAATGGGACAATGATTCATGTTTGCAGATAAGATATCCTCTTTCAGCTTGAGCTTATGAGGAGGATGTTAGAGCATGGAATGGAAGTTGAAGAGGATAATGAATTTGCTTGTATGGTCATCAACTGCTTATCAACCGACTACTATGGTCGATGATGATGAATAACTGTATGAATTTTCATTGAATAAATTATTTTGATAAACAAGATTTATTCAAAGTATCACGATCAAACAAGATTTTAATCAAAGTATCGCTTGCGCTTTTAACCGCTAAATGATTTTTGAAGAAATATTTTGTTAAGTAACAAATATTTTGAAACAAAGGTTGAATAAATGGTTTTGAGATGGTAACATCAATAGGTTATCAATCCACCATGGTTACAAAAGGATTGGCTAATCCATGAGCAAACGGCTCGTAAAGATATTTCAAACCGCTTTTAGTTGACAACTTGCTAATAAGTTGGATGGTAATCAACTCACCATATCAAGAATGTGAAGAGTTGGCTAGCCCACAAGAAATGGCTTGTGGTAAAGGCCGTGGAAAACCATTTTGTAATTAGTTCACCATTAGATAAAAGAACTAACTAGTCCGTAAGGTACAACTTTGTAAAGACAACTCAAATCATGATAGTCATGATTTGCTAAAATCATATGGTTATCGATGTACCATGATCTTACACATCAAAACATTTGGCTACTTCCAGAGTTAATGGCTTTGGTAAAGAGAACTCAAATCCATTAAATTTTCAATGATTCACCTCTCATGAGTTTACACACCGGAAGTGATGAGAATAGACTAAACTTAACTAAATTAAATGTACAAATTGTCTTATGTTGCAAAAGATGGAGCTTATTTAATGTTGCGTAAAAGATATAATATTGTCGGATGATGTCGAAAAGAATATTTCTAAAGATATTTTGATGATATAAGCATGTAAACTACAAAGATACAATCCAAAGACAAAGACACAATCATCCTTAAAGATGAAGTCGATAAAGATAATTACAAAGGAACTTGAAGTCAAACAAGTAGAATTCAAGTTAGGGGAGGATTGTTGGGATATGAAAGTGTCGAACAGCTAAAGTGTCAAGATTAATAAAGCACCGTAATGACAAAGAACCGAAAAAGTCAAAGAGTCAAAGTAATCGCTAAATGATAAAGTCAGCATCGTATACGAAGTCAAAGTATCGCAAGATCAAAGAACTGCTTTTATTCGCTTATAGAAAGTCTTGTAATTCTAGAATATTCTATATTAGATTACTTGTCGATAAGGATATAATTTGTAAACCGACTAGGTTATCCTTGAGCTTATAAAAGGACCCTAGATTGGCATTAGATATACGAGTCTTAGAGTTAATGTTTTAGAGAAAATCGATATTCTTAGAGTTGTTGAAGTATCTCGCATAATAAGCATTTAGAGTTAATAATAAAAGTTATTCTTTTAGATTTGTTAAGTAAATTCGCATACTTAATAAAGATTATTCAAGGTTTCATTGTTAATAACTTAGGATTTATCCGAGGTTGTTAAACCTTAAACAAGCTATTTAAGTTAGTTTGGTTAGAGTACATCGATCCAACAATTGGGCATTCCGGCTAAGATATCAACAAGGGGAAGATTGAGTCTAACCTCTTTGATTATTTCAATGAACTTCACATATCGCTCTTCCATTTTTTCTTTCTTAAGGCGTTGAGGATATGGAATTTTTTGTGTGTACGCCTTGATAGGTGGAACGGTTTTCTTTTTGGTGGTTTGTGTTGGGTTAGTTTCCTCAGCTTCATCCTTACTATCTTTGGTGATAGGAGCATTTTCATTTGGATATGGTGCTGGATCATACGAGAGACCACTTCTTGTGAATACAACATTGATATGCTCATTTCTTGTTTGTGGTGGATGGTATATTTTATCGTTTGATGGTTTTGGGTTAGATTGGGTATTACTTGGTAACGAACCAGATGGTCGAGAGGAATGTTGGTCAGAAAATCTACCAAATTTGTTTTCGAGATCTTGGATAGAGGCTTGATAATTTTTCTGTCCCTGCTCAACTTTGGCTTTGAGATTGAAAAAATAATTTTTGATGAAATCATTCATTGATTTTTGAACAGTCACGAATTCTCTCATGGTTTTTTTGAATTCGGATTCTTCCATCTTTTTGTCAGACTTTTGTGTGGGCGGATTGTCGGTTCGAGGTTGAGAATCACGATTGTTATCCCTTGGTTGGCGGTCTTGTCAATTTCCAGAATTCCTACCGTAATAACTACCATGATATCCTCCTCCACGGTATCCTCCTTGGACATAATTCGCTTCTCCTTCGTCGGGTCCACCCATGGGTTTATCGTCGCACTCGTAAGATGGGTGATTTCTCCATAATTGTTGCATCCATCTCGCATTTCTTCATTTCTCCTTTGATATCTTTGTATTAAGTAGTCGATTCAAGTTAAGGCTTCCATTTTCTCCATGAGTTTCGAGGTATCGACGGTTTGACAAAAAGAAACGATTTTTCAAGGGGCTTGGTTTTGAATCTTTAGACCAATCGAAGTTTGAGAAGTACTGATCTTCGAGTAATTGATGTGCATCGTTAGAGTCTTATAGAGAAAATTCTCCCAGATCAAGGATACCTTGAGAGATTTCGTCAATCCATGGTAAAAGATTTAGATAATGGTTCCTTTGGATAGTCCATGTCCATGACAACTACAAAGCAAATCTTTCATCCAAAGCCAAGCTTCGACAAGTGATTCGTTGGGGTTTTGTGTGAAAGCACGAATTTCTCCCATTAATCGATCAAACATGGCAGGGGAAAAGAATCGGCTTACAAAGTCTTGCCTCATCTCCTCCCAAGTATTGATAATTCCTAGGGTCAATTAATTGTATCATACTTTTGCATCTCCGACGAGTGATGATGGAAAACGTTTGAGTTTGATGGCATTGACATCGGTGTCGCCATATCAAACAAGCCGCAAATTTCGGCGAATTCGCAATATGTTTATGTGGATCGGCACGACACGCCATCGAATTGGCGGTCTTTGATCATAGAAAGATGATGACCCTTTACGGTGAAGTTGTCACCAAGGTTGACAGCAACAATAGCACTCCCAAGAGTTGGTGCTACGGCTCGGTTGGTTCCCCACATGGGTTGATCGTCCGCCATGGGGAAAGGTAAATTGGTGAAAGGGTTGTAAACGACTTTGGCTTCTACAAGGTTATCAAATGTTGGGTTTGGTACTCTAGGTACATGGTTTTCTAATGGTATAAATGGTGTTCTTCTTTTTCTTCGAATCAAACGTTCGGGGTTGGTAAGAGGTGAGATTGGTTCTATTCCACCGCACGCAGTGTTCATACAATGACCTAGAGAATCCGTGCAATATCTAAACACATGGACAAATAAAGAAAACATATTTTCTGGACAAAGAGTAACCGGATCGGTTGCGAGGGCGACCAACCGTTAGATCAACTCGGTTATGGGTTTTGGCGAACCGGATTGGTTGTGAAGACGACCGACGGTCAGGTTTCCTCTCAATTTTTTTGAAATGGATCACCGACGTGGATTTAAATCTTGTCAAACATAATCAAATCCTGCTAGGGCGCCAAAAAACTTGATGTGCTACGTGTGTACAAGTTTTAAATTTATAAAAGACGATTTACCAAATTTACCATTAACACATACGAGCAAGTGCACTCGTCCGTTATAGCAAGATTTTGAAGGTAAGTCGGGATCGTTCGCAGGGATTTGTGAGTAAATCTGATTAACAAGTCTAAATCAACTAAGGAAATCCAAAAGCAAATAACAACGAGAATAGATATAATGAAAATCAAGTGATTAAAAAATACACTTGCTTAAGCTAGTTTCTTATCCTTGATTAATATGATTGTGTTAACCTATTAACATGTTGGTTATGATAATTAGTTGTTGTACTAATCTATTGTTCTTACAAGTTAAACCTTCATCAAGATTTTAGTTCATAAAAACAAGCATTAAGTTTAACTAATCAATTCAAGATCAATTCTAGTTTCATAAGTTTACTTTCATAAACTTAAACACAAAAACATCCATTTGTCTTATCAAATTTGCTTAAGAAATGGTCAATACAAAAGGTAACCGATTATAGACAAAGGTTACAATTGATTGTAAACAACTAATTTTACGACCTTTTAGATGTTTCCAATCAATCCAACTTGATAATCAAAAAGCGTTTTATTACAACCATACTTTAGTTTCTTTGTTTAACCAAGAATAATGGGTAAAAACAATCATCCATAGACAAAATGATTATAACTAGTTGAATAGCAATAAGTTCTTTCGACCTCTACGATTACTATCAACTAGTCAAACTTGATTAACAAATGTCACTATGAAACTTTAGCATAATTGGATCTTAGAATGAACTTGAAATTGAATTAAAACATGTTAACACAATCATAAACTAATCACATGATAATCAACATCATTTAAGCAAGTATTGAAATGAAACTAGCCACTCATAGCAAACATAAACATAAACTCAGAACTTTGAACATTAGAAAACATGATTAAGAGTCTTATAATGCTTAGAATAAGATTATAAATGTTGAAGTAATGATTCCCAAAGTATTGGGGTTGACTTCTTAGGGGTTTGACCTCCAAATGTTGACTTCTTGGACCTTCAAAATTTCATGGACTTCTAAGGATGGATTTCAGAGCTAAAAGCTTTGTGTTTGATGAGTAGAGAGAGTTGTATTGAAGTGTGTCTCAAATGCTCACAAGAGGTCTCTATTTATACTAGTTCCAAGGCCTAGGGTATTAAATGCCTAACTTGGCCTCGCAATGAGTTAGAAGGGACTGAATACACCAAGGAAGGACCTAGAATCATTTGGATGCAATGAGGAATCTTAGTGATGAAGAAATAGCATAAACAGGCCCAAATTGGATCGGTTGTTTGTTGTCCAACGATCCGGTTGGTCTTTTAGATTAACCCACCGAATCGGTCATGCGGCAATGACCGATCGGGTTGGTCCGCCTTCGTGGTATAACTTTTGACCACTTTCCAGCCCATTCGGTTTTAGGTTGCGACCGATCGGCTGGTTTTCCTAAATGATGGAAAATCTACCTTTTTCTTGATTCTGACTTGTTGAGCTTGGTTCTTCAATCATCTTGATCTTCTTCGATACTTGAAATGCTGACTTGTGCATGACATGCTTCACTGAAACGGAAATCTTCTTTTATCGAACATTCTTTAACTTTTCCATCTGTTTCCCTGCACTTGGTTATAAATACTAGACAAACATCTTTTGATGCGATTAAGCACTAAAATCATATGGATATAACCAAATAACATATATAAAAGCACACATAACGCTTCTGAAAACATGTACAATCAGAGCGTTATCACACATAATTGATTCATTAATATTATTGAGGTATTTCCCAATTCAAGATTTATCAAAACAATAAACATGTTATAAAACTTAACAATTAATTTTCACATAACCAATCTTAACAATTAAATATATATCGACAATAATCCATGGCAAACATGCACGTTTTCATGGATTTCACATTACATTTATTCATGTTGTCACAAGATCGCATACAATTCCATGTCACATAACAATTATTCACGAATTAATTCACGTAACATATATACAATTATAGGTTTAATTATCAATTTAACAAAACAATTTAAAACCCTAAAAAAATATATACAAATCGACTAAATTTTTTATGATCGACTAAAAAAAATTTTATAGAAAAATTAGGGCAAAAGCCCTAACCCTAGAATTAGGGTTTTCAAACAATAACCAAAACCCTAGAATTAGTAAAATCAAACATAATACAATATCTGTTTTTTACGTGTTTAGTAATTAATTACTCATTAAACCAAGCTCGTGATGTCACTGTTGGAATTATATAACATGACTAATCATAAATGTAGGATCGAAATATTTATTGTGTTTGATGATTCGGGTGGTCTTGGATGATCAAAATACATGTTTGCCATTAGAGAGAGAAGTAGAGAGTTGGGTGTTTTCTTGCTAGAGACTTGGTATACAAAAGTATGGAATGTTAGATTGAAGCACCACCCTTCCATGGATGGAAGGGTATTTATACTACAAAATACACGACCTCCCATCGGCCCGGATCGTGCATACAGTGGGTAAAGACCCGTCCTTCCTCCACGGTGTTACACTACGCTAAACTAAACTAATATCTAACTAATAAACCGATAAATAACGTAACAACGATATGTCTACGAGCTAACTTACGCTAGATAATATTTGGGGTGACCGATACTTTACTTATGGAATTTCAATTCCTAACAATCTCCCCAAGGGAGGTCACCCCATGATTTACATTTTGAATCCTACCATTCTATTCTTGACTTTGTTCTTGAGCTCGTGACTTCAATTCTTCAATTTCGCAATCTTTGTGCTTTTGTAGTGCAACTTCAAAGTCCGAGTGCTTTGTACTTTCAAAGGAGGTCTTTGAATTGATCCATCTTTGATGATCTTCGAACTTACTTTGAGATCATTAGCCACGATAAATCGGATCACCCTTTATTGTGTTGCCATCATGTGAAGTTGTGACTTTTGGACCGACATGCTCACACTTTTGAATCATGACATCTTTCCATCGTAGTAGCGGAAGCCTTCATCGTTCATGATATTTGCGCACGAGTAAGCATAGTATGAAATATCGAGCCGTGTTATGTAGATATGCACCAGTCATGATTTCTTCAAATTAAGTGTGGATGCGAGCATGCGGCTTTGGATTGACTCCTCAATTCGATCACCGCAATCGGTCAAATGTACCGCAAAACAACAGCTAGCAATAAAACACACGAAAGTGTCTTTGATCACTTCGTTGAATCGAGGTACACGGCCCACGGTTCCTCGCTGATCAAGACAAGTATCGCTCTGTGATCGTAGGATTCTAAGAATCTCCTTGATGGTTTCGCACATGTTTCAGTCGTTCTCAAACCGAACGTCTCAAAGAAGACAACACGGAGTGAGTGAACCAAACAAATTGAGATTTACCGATTGATAGAAATGATTTGAAAACAATCGCGTATTACTTAGAGGAAAGATTTTTTGCAATACGACGAAGGTTTTCTGAGAAAGATCAATTTTCAATCAAAATACTTTTTGTATTAGAGAATGAATACACATTCGATGTGCTAGTAAAAAGAAGAGATTCGCACATCGAACGGTTTTTCTAAAAGTATTTTTCAATCAAAGATACTTTTTGTGTTTGAAAACATAAATACACATTCGATGTGCTAGAGAAAAGAAAATTTGCACATCGAACGGTTTTTCCAAAAGTATTCGTCAATTCCATTCCTGGACTAAGGTTGATTCAAGATTGAATCTCTCCATCGTTTCTATCCAGTTGTCACAAGTTTAATCTTAGGAGAAGATCTCACATGTTACCCACCAAGAGCTTGTTTGATGTTGGCTCTAGAAGGATTTCCATCTTCATCGTGAATACTTTTACATACCACTCAGATGTTCTGGCAAAACCACAAGGATAATGCGTAGGACTCTCAATATATTCTTACTTTCCACATTGTGTGAAACAACAAGTCTTCAAGAATAGTGTCCTAATGAGATATTGTGGATGATCTCTTGGCTCTAGACTCAATAGTGCACATTTGGTTCCCTGTGTTTGAGACTAGGAGAGGTCTCCTTCTTCAATATCAACAATCTCTAAGAGAAAGTCGATAGATTATGTAGGTTCCCAGTGAGATGAAACAAGCCCTTTAAGAGGAACTTGAGTAGCTTGGGAAGTTATAGTGCGAGGTCCATCGGGTCCATGACGCCTTGTCTTCAATACCGATGTTACCTTAGTAACCACCAAGAGCATATGTATTGAACCCGTGTTACGCCCTAAGGTTGAATTATTGGAGGGCTATTTCTTTTCACCCTTTTCACATTAATTTCTTTTCATTCTTCAACCCTTCAAGCTTACCGAGACTTCATTACTAGAACCTTGTTGGGTTTATTCCTGCATTAGCTCTATCTCGATCGGCACTCTTCCCATATTCTCATTTTCTCCTTTTTTCAATATTCTAAGGACTCTACACTATCTAGTGGATTGTCCTCGGTAGATCCCTCCGGCTCACGCGGATCGTGGGAACTAATACCTAACCTCACCATCCTTATAACTCCATACATAAAGTAAAATGGTCGGTCTTTTGGTACAGTTCATTCTTCCTTGAAACCAATTGAAAATCATTTGAAAAACAATCAGGTACTTGTGATACGAGATCAAAACATTTTGTACCTTAATAGTTTTGATCATTTAGAAAACCTCCTCAACACGTGCATATGATTTAGAAATTGTTTAGCACATGGAGGCAAGAGGACTTTGACATATTTTCTTTGATCACAATTTTCATAGAAAAAGCCATTTGATTTTCTTTGGTAAATTCTCCCCCTCAATATGTGCGTAGGATATTTGAAATCATTTTATCACATAGAGGCAAGAGTTATTTTGAAGCACATTTACGATCACACAAGCCATTAAGAAACCATTCGCTTTCCCTCAATATGTGCATCAATAAATGAAAGAGTTTGGCACATATTAGAGAGAACTTGCACTTTAAATCAAAACGATCATCTTATATCAAGTTTCATTATTAAATCACAAATTCTCCCCGATCAAAATATCAAACCCTTTGAGATTTTGGATCTCAAGTGATTTAATCATGTTTGGAAAACATGGGAGAATATGTGGCCTGGTTTAAATACTCATCATGTTTTAGATAAATCCTCCTCTCAACATGTGCATTGTGTATTTCAAGTCATTTGGCACATGGAGCGGAGTGCCTTTGAAGGACTAAAACCAATTCCATTAAAGCAGATTTGAGATTTAAATCACGATCTCTTCCCAGATCAAAATATCAAACCATTTGAGATTTGTGATCCCATCTGATTAAATCATTTAGAAAATTTCAGGGAAAGACGTGGCAAGATTTAATTTTGAAAATGACCGAGATGGACCAACTATAGACATTAAAGATTGTTAGTGTCGGTATAATAGTTTTTAAACGATCTTTAAGTAAAATAAAACAATTTCACAATCAAACAAGAATGAAAAAATTTCATTTTGTAAGATCTTTGAGTTTTAAAGAAAATCATACCATGACATAACATTAAATCTTTAGATCACCACTTATTATTGTACAAACGGACTTTATTATTGTACAAACGGACTTTTATGAAGAAATATTGTATGAAAATAATTTATTTTAAATCACTCTCCTCAATCGATGACCGTAGTCGATGATTGAGTGACTTATAGTTTTGATAAAATGAAGTCCGGTGATTTTCAAAATTAAGTCCAATTAATTTTCAAAACAATATTTTCCATTTTCAAAACAATTTAATCCATTTTTTTCAAAATTGTTTAAAATGGTATCCCACACAAAGATACGTTAGGTGGTTGAGAAGCTTCCGTTGTTGCCGTGGGGCTTGGAAGAAAACCGTCTGCAGATGCAGTGAGACTTCTTCTTACGTTGCATTTTGAACGCCAACCGAGGTCAAATTAAGCTCCGCTTTCTTCAATCACTTAGAAGAAAACCATCTGCTGATGCAGTGAGACCTCTTACGTTGTATTTTTTCATGCCAACTCTCCATAGAAGTCCAATTAAGCTCCCTTTCTTCATTTGTCAACCCAAGATATAGTTACCCTTTCCTTTCGGCATCCAATCATCTTCATATGTGGGATCCGGATCGGGAACATTCTTATATACCAATATACCTGTATACGTTAGAGAACACACATACAGATATATGGTGGTCGACATCACCCAAACAGCAATCGACTAATAAAAGCCAATTCAACATATCAATCAGTTCATATAAGGTATGGGAATAATGTGTTTATCAAACTCTAATCATCTAAACCTAACAATCACATCCTAGAAACCTAGTCCTTCAACATACACAATTGTATTTTACAGATAAGCACGTAGGATGATTAAGATAATCTCGTTAGATGATACAGATTTGAAAACATTCTCTCCCTCAATCAATGACTCATTTTCTAAAAGGTTTAAAAGCGCTGAAGTCATTGATTGAGTTTTCAATTTTTATAAAACTCTGATTCTGAAAGATTTTAAGCAACTCATTTAACCACCATTTTGAAAAAAAAAACAAATATTTTTCTGAAGAATTTTAGACGGAAAAACATTTGTGTAGGAACAGCAGTCCTGCGACATACTTTCCTCATTTTTGTTTTTAGGATAAGTGCACGAAAATTGTAAAAATCGTTTAAGCGTAGCACTTTCCTTCTTTTTAAGAGCGGGTTGTTATCTGAAATAATAACAAACCATAGTTTAAAGCACGGGTTACAGTCTGAAGTAACTGCAAGCCATTTTTTTTTTAAAGACATGATTTGGAAAAGAATATTTACACCTTCTGCTCGAACTTCATCTATGGTCCCGTGCCATTATTGAATGACATTTCTAAGACCGTAGATGTTATCGATACCAGAGGACATGTCTTGAAAACATATTTTGGTATTTTCAAATTTTCCGATTTTATGGGTTTTGTTGGTTTTATATTTTTCTATTTTCTTTTGTTGGTTTTATATTTTGTATTTGGTTTTCCGATAAATATATACAAAGATAGAGTAGATGATATAGTGTAAGAAGATGATGATACGAGTACCGAGATAAGGATATCAAGCAGCCCGTTGTAGAAGATAGAAGTCATCATGGCTTAAACATTCACCACCAAAGCTTCCGAGGCTCCGAATAGAAGATAGAACATGAGCCTTTGAGAAAGAGAGACTTTGCGCTTCCCCAAACCAAGAATCCTTTAGTGAAGCGGTTCAAAGCTTTCTTTCAAGCTTCCTTAGCCAGTGCACAAAGAGGCACACCATTATCATTGAACATCTTGCTCCTTTAAGAATAATCACCGTGATTCATCGTTGGGGTTATATCATCCAATAGAAGAACAAAGAACGTATCATCCCACACAAAAATAACTCTTCTCAAATTTCATTCCATGAAGTCGAAGCAATCCATTCCAAAAGGTGTCATGAGACCACTTCCCCACGTAGTTGAATTGATGCGATCACCTCTTAGACTAGAGCTCACGAACCCGAATACACATACCAAGACAAAGAAACTTATACCATCAAGTAGCAGTTAAGTCCAATAGCCAAAGAATAACCCCGATGTATACTTTTCTCCCCCAGAAGAAAGTGTATGAAGCTCAAGAACCTAAAGTACCGAATGCCCAAAGAGAGAATAACCGATAACATTGAAGAAGCGAGCCGAATCACCGATTATCTCTCGGGTGACAATCTCTGGATGTCAACACCGGAATAAGTGATTATATCTCTCGAATCACCGATTAAGCCCTCAAGTAAAACAATGAGCATCCTCAATGTACACAATCTTCTCCCGATGATTGTGATAACATCAAAATCATCACACACTTGTGTACCTCTTTCATCTTCGTAAACTAACTCTTCCATCTCTTCCCCACATAGTTGGAATAAGAACACTAAATGCCTTGATGAGTAAAACCTTGAGTTTCTCTGCGGTCATGACATTTGTTTTCCGGGATAACTTCAATTACTTAGAAGTATTAAGTCCATCAAGTTTACTCGCCATGAGTCAAACCTTGAGTTTCTCTCATGTAATAACATTTGTCTTCCCGAGATATCTTCAATTACTTAGAAGTATTAAGTTCATCAAGTTTACTCGCGTAGATACGTGTCTCCTTCCCCTTGCTGGTTTTGACACTTGTAATCAAGAACTCTTTCAAAGCCTAAATACTAGAAATCTTTGGAAAGAACGCTTGAAGTCTTTGTGAGAATCAACATCTTTGAATAATGTGAGCAAGTCTAATTGGGGATTAAATCGACATTTCACCCTCCCCAATTAGTGCTCTCCCCAAACCGAAAATGCCCGGAATATGAAGAAGTCTTTGGATAATCAAATTCAACTCGTCTTTAGTCTTCTAACATGCAGCAGAAAATGTAGAACAAACTATAGACTCGACCTTCTTCAAGATTGTGCGGTTGGGGAATAGATAGTTAACATCTTCAACTCACAACAAAAGCATCCCACCAAAAGCATCCCGATTAACTTACATCTTGCAAATCCCTTAACTAAAATCACTCCCAATCAAACAAGAACGAGAAAGATGTTCATCAAGGAAATCGTGAATCGGCCGCAACGAACACACAAGATGGTAACACCAAACTACCAATCACATCAAACAAGAACAGAGATTGTTCGAATCATCATGTTGATGTATACGTGAAGCATTAACCGGAAGCACTTTGTCGATAAACTCATCAATCCGAGTGAAGATGTCAACCAACGGCTCTTAGAAGAAGAAACTCCATGTAAAGATGATCCGATAAGAAGAAGCTCGGTTCTTATATGAGTTAGGAGCCGTATGACCATTTATTCTCATAAATCAATCAACCATGCAGTAATTTCACACTTCTTCTCTCCCTCAAGAATTGCATACGGAGATGCCATTCTTGATTAAACAAGTGAATATCATCCAAATGTAGTCTATTCACACTTCTCCCTCGCAAAATTAGCACAGGATGTCGCCATCGTCATTATAGTTGAGAAAGTGGAATCGAAAACAATCAACGAGTCTGTTCACTTGATGACCAAGCGCATGGAAAAGTATGAAGCATGTTGATGAGAATGGTCATAATAAGAAGATTTCTCTTCAAGATAAAACGCACCGACACGTACACCTTTCTTTTCTTTAGAGAACGAGGCTTGAACCGATGTGTTCAAACGTCATAATCTCTCTTTTCGACTCTCTTAGTAAAACATGTAATCATCCCCATTATCATTCAGAGGCTCTTTGAGTGACAACCGATGGAGATAACCCAATATGATGAATTTGACCTCAAGTAAACTAACTCGAACTCATGACTTAAACTTGCACATATGTAACAAAGAAAGCGGTGCCGATTTCCATTAGCATCTCTAAGTACTCTCTATGTACTCTATACTCTTCAACCAACCAACCATCAAGTATAAGACGTACATTACCTCTCGAAAATCCACAATTGAAAGTGACATTGAGCACTACAACGTAACTCCTTAAATTGATAGTTATTTTGTGGTGGTATGAGCCCAATTCCCCCAAGTGGTAAAAGAAAAGGTAAAAGACACCCAACAATAACTAGATTTCCAAGTCTTCGTTTATGATAATAAGCTTGAACAATGATCATGAAGAATCTTCATCCAACCATCCCCGATACCTTCAGATACTAAGTACACTCGCCCGTGATATTTCACTTCAACCTCAAATAAATAATCTTGAATTAACGCCCGTTGTCACGTTTTCGAATCGCCAAATCTAGCCTTCTCGACATTTAAATGAACTTTGATAATGGTTTCATCCCGACCATGGTTAACAAAGACAAAACCCCGTAAAACCATGTAATAACCAAACTGCCATGACGAATATCCAAACACACATCCAATTCATGAAGTACACCCTTTAATCCCTTCTTCGAAGTAGAAACCGTAGCACCAACATCAAATAAGATCCCGAAATACGCTTTCCTTTCTCCAGGATGGTTCCATCATCACGAGATTTTACAATTCTATGGTTTAAACCAAGAAATAGTATTTTTCGCGGGGATTTTACAAAACCAAGAATAAACCGTAAGATAGATCCGGAAATGCACTTTACTAATACCAGGATGTTTCTATTGTCACGGGATTTTACAAGTCTATGATTTAAACCGAGAAATAGGTTCTTTCGCGGGATTTTACAAAATCAAGACAAAACCGTAAAGAATGTTAGCTTGAATGTGTTATGACAACTTTGGTTTCAGTGAATATATGTTTTAGGGGAATATTCAGCGGTTCATCTGCGGTTCAATAATCAACATCAAACATATCATCAACCATCCAGTAAGCACTTTGGTAAACACATCATTCACGAATTTTTTGTCGGCAATTGCAGTGACCCCTCGGTGATGTAAACCCGATATTCCAAACTTGATCATGAAGTAAAATTCCCCAGATTTGTTACTTAAAACTTGTACTAATTCTCGTGAAAAAGAAACGGTATACCCAATGTACAAAACCTCTTGATATTCTCAACTGAGTGAGACACCGAAGTGATAGTTACGTTGTGGGTTAAGCAAGAAAGAATCACAACCGTAATTAAATAGCCAAGTCTTTATCACACTCTGTAAATGCCCAAACAAGCCATCTTCACGGAAGGGTAGAAAGAAAGAAGACGAAATAAGTAAACACGCCCGATAAACCTTACTTCAAATCCAAATAAGAAATACCGTATAAACAACCCCGTAGTCAACTTTTGTTCAACCATTAATTCAAGCCGTGACATAATAATCTCCGTGAAAATGTATAACCCAAAGTATTCAATCGCATAATCACAACAAATCTCAGCATTATACCAAATCTCATCATCAAATTTTTCATCAAATCTCATCAAAACACATGATCAAGTCTCATATCTTTCAAATCGTATAAATATGATCCAGTATTGAGACGCCCATCAGTCCATTATCCAAACCATCACACAGATTACTCAAACTCGGTCAAATCCAACTCCACATTAATCTCGTTTCACAAATATTCAATAGACCGGATCCACCCACAAGCAAAATAATACACAAGTTAATATCAAAATGCATTCGGATATTAATGCACAAGTTAATATCACTTTATCAAAGTAATCACATAACAACGTTAGAGTCCAAACGCCCCACTAGCAAATTAGAAAAACATCTAAGCCAGCCCAATGTATCTCTTGTCAAATCCGGTCCAATTGAGAAGTAATGTAGCACTCGGCCCATGTCCTTAACCACGAAAAACATAATAAACCGGATATATAATATTTGCACCTAAAAATTAGGTCATTTGTCTATCTTAAAGCAAAACTATCCCTAAAATCTTTTTATGCGCCTCTCTCAGAAGTATCACTCCCATATCAAAAAAAATCCTTCACAATCCTAAATGATCTCACATGATCGTCCGCCCCCTTTTCAGTCTAAATCACATCTTCCCTGTGTTTGGACACACAAATAATATGCTTCAAACATCTCTGTGACCTCGCCACAGGGTTGGCTTGAGGAAGAGATTGGCTTTGAGATCAAACAAAGAGAACCATTTATGTTCGAGATCACATCGAAGATAACCAGGTAGGTTTAAATTGGTTTGGGTTTTGTTTTCAGTTTTTAATCACACCAACGAATCACAATAGGATGTTAACCCTCAAAAGGGTTTTCATCTAATTATTTGATTCGAATACTATCAAGAGTCTTCTTTTGATCAATGATGTAAGATTATTTCGTGTGTATGGACTCTTGGAAGTCTTGATGTTTCTTAAAAGAACCACGATAAATAAACTGAGATCATATGAGTTTTTATTATCGATTAGAGTCTTGATGTTTTTATAAAATGATGTTGATGTGATAAAGGGATTTGGAATGGATGTTGCGTTAGAAGTGTTGGATCTGTTATTGATATTTTCCTCTTGGACTGATGATGGGATTTCTGAGTCGAGATAGAGTTTATGGTGTTAGGTATTCGGTGTGTCACACCCCAATTTACTGTTTTGCGTGAATGGAATTCACGGGATTGGTATCATAGCATCACAATCACAGTTATATTGAGCGACCTAAAGTGTCGTTTGGAAAATACATCGTTTGAATTAATAAAATAATCGAGTTACAAAATATAGGTCCCAAAAGTTTATAAAGTTTGCGGAAATATAAATATATTACAAGTCCAAACGATGTTTTGAAAGAAAGTGCCATAATGTACAATGATATAAGTCGGCGCCATGACTCAAAAGGTTCCTTAACCATGCCATGATGAGTATGTCTTAGTTACCGAAAATACATTGCTAAAGCGGTCAACAATAATGTTGGTGAGAAATCATAGGTTTGGTAAATGTTTTATACGACTAAGCAAGTATAGATCAGTATGACAATCATGTCACATAAAATGTTACGGTATGACAATCATGTCACATAAAATGTTACAGTGTATGACAATCATGTCACATAAAAATGTTACAATTGCTTTAAGCCCATGACACGAAACTAGACTGCTCATAATGTAGGCCCCAAAAGAGTGTTTGCCGACAACTCAATAATGTTATTAAATGAAATGCATCCGTATTACTAGTTGGGGTTCACCAACCCGGATGGAGCGTCACCTCGATAGATCTATCCACTCACTTTCGCTCAAAGATTAACGGTTCATGTTCGGGTAAAGGGACTTTCAATTGGCAATGCGGTAACTTAAGCAATGTAAATGAATTTAACATACTTGGTATCGTAATAAAATGTTGTGCAATGTATTCTCCCCCGTAGGTTTGAAATAAGTAAAACTTGAATTAATCGGGGCTATGAAAACTCACTTGATAAACTGGTATGATGACAAGAGTGAGTACACCGAGGTATAATGTGAAACTTTAATCTGGACCTATTACGAATGATATGATATGTAATGAGTTATAATGTAATGATATGCATGCATTTCGTATGTTATTTATACCATTTGCGAGTTTTGAAAATAATACTTATCGTCGAAAAATACTCTTTTGACGTCTTAACCATTTTTAAATCACTTTACAAGTTTTTACGTCAAAATGTCATCCTACAATGGTTTCGTAATGATTTATAGTGAAATTTTAACTTTTCGTCGTAAAATAAAGTCGTCGGAAATTTCATGAAATTGACAAAAATGGCTTCGAAAAACTAGTCGTAAAATGGTGTACGTCGATCGTTAGGAAACGAACTCGACAGTTTTAGAAAGTTTGTATCAAAATCTAGAAGTTTCAGTTCATGAGTTTTTGTCATAGAGGTCCCGAACATAAAGATATTAGGGGTTAAAGATGGTGATTTTGGCTAAAATGTTGGTTAAAAATGAGTTTCGGCAAAGTTTAAGCATCCGTAACTAATTTATTACAACTCCGCTATACAAACGGTCGATCGTTTTGAAAAATATGCTTGGTGATCTCGATTTTATTAGAAGACATCTCGTTACGAAAAGTTCTACATCATGGTTAAAAATAGCCTTCAACATGGTCGTTTTAGTTACCGTAACACTTGTCTCGTAAAAATAATATAGTTTTTCTGAAAATAATAGTTACGGCAATCTTATGAAAACGTGCATATCTTAGTCGTTTCAAATCCGTTTTCTACGTATAATACGTCCTTAGCTTCGTTTCAAAGTATACTATTATATTTTTGATAAGTTGAAATAATTTGTAAAGCTTAGGACTCGTTTTTGACTCGTACAAAATAAAAACATGTTGCTGAAATTTTCTGAAAATGTATATATCGTCGTCAAACTAGAAAAATTCATAACTTCTTCGTTATAACTCCGTTTTAATCCGTTCAAGACGCCACGGATTCGTTTTAAAGTATATTTTCTAAATATCAAGGCCAAAATTTCGTGCCTCTTGTCGGATTTTCGGAAAAACAAAATAAGGATGAACACTTTTATAACTTATCGAAAATAGTTTTCTCGTACTAAACCTATTCCAATCCCTTCAAATCAACTCCAAAGCTAATCTAATCCTACCATACACCTTCTTAGGGTGTCATGGGTTCCTAAACATCATCAAGACCAATAACTAACAAGGGAATAATTATAGGATGACCTTTATATATATAACACTAAAAATCATGTAAAAATGGTATAAATCAACATAAGTCTTGCATGCTTGCTATGAAAATGATAAAATACTTATGAAATGAAAAGGAAAGATGTAAAATGAAGTGATATGCTTACAAGTTAATATGATGAGGTGCAAAGAACAAAGGTTTAACCTAAACACCCTAGGTTTTTATTTCAAAACCTTAATAAGAGTGTGATCTAGATTGTAATAAACTTGTGCTTGAAAGATTTTTGATGATCCCTTGCTAACTCCTCTAGGGAGGCCGGTTTTTGAGAGGAAGACAAGAGAGAAACACTTTGCTATCTTTGAAAAATGAGATGAATGAAGTAAATGAATGAAGTGATACATGGAGTGTAGATTTATACATTCAAAGAAGAAAAAATCTCAAACCATAAATGCTAACCCCTATGGCCGGTTTTTAGGGATATTGTTTCCCAATTATATAATTTTTTTTTTTTATAAAATGTGTAAAGTTGTTAAAAATATAGGTAAAATGTATAGTTAAGTAAAAAGTGTTGTAACTTGTACATAGTTGTGAATTTAGAGTAGTATAGACTAAAATAAGTTTTAAGGGATCAAAGTAAAGTATAATGAGATCATAAAAATTGTAAAAATACATTCCTTGTAAAATTTGAGTGCTATAATAATTATCGTGTAGTTTTTAAGAAAAACGTCGTAATAATATAACTATAACGATTTATATACAAAATAAATTCATAACACTAGGTAAACTCAAAATATTGTTTTTATCAACTAAATGTAAGTATAAAAATATGTCGGGATCATTTTTGGAAGTATCGGATTAAATGTTCAAAATAATAACTCACGCGATAAAGTTTATTTAATATAAAATTTACGCGTTAAAGGTGAAATGCAATGTCATGAATGGACTAACATGATGCAAATGATGCTAATGAAATGTAGACTAAACTTAGTCCATATGAAATGTTCGTGATGATATGATCATGAATTCGCCGCTAAACCATAAAGGTTACGCGAATTTGGAACACGTAAACCTAGTTTACGATAAATGTTGAAATTGTAAGGCATAAATTGTTTGAAATGACACGAAGTACGGGTTGTCACATTCGCCCATCAAAAAGGAATTGATCCACGAATTCACTCGTTATTAGGTCCTACGGTGTCGGTGAAAATATGAGGACATCCGGGTCGTATTGGTTCGTCCGGTGTTTTTACGAATCGCACCACGCCTTTCCAAGGCAAGATTTGAACATAAATTCATTGCCAACTTGAAATTCTAATGGTTTTGCGCTTATGGGACATATTTCCAAAATTTGCATCGATAACGATGTAGCTTATCTAGCTATATGTTGTTACTTATAACGATTCTTGATTTGTATGACTTCTTTGCTTGTTTCATGAATGAGTTATGGACTAATGAATTGGACTTTCCGATTTTAATCCTTGAATAAGTGATTGATACCTCAACCTTACTGATTGCCTCAAATGGTGTAGTCAATATGTTCATGAGCTAACTATTGTTGCAAAGAAACTTGTCGATGGAGAATGTTTTGCCTAACCATTTCTAGAAAGTCATCTTGGCTTGAGCATATTATCTAATGTGGAAATTGCTCTCTAGCTCTAACCATTGAATGAGGATAGTAGGCGGTAATCATGTCTGGTAGGTTTCATGGAAATCACGAAATGACCGTCGTGATCTAAGGTGAATCGAATAGCTTATAATAGGTACAATGGAATTGATACCACGTGTCTCGTGTTAGATTTCAAACTGTTAAATCTGTCGGAAAGGACCTTATTGAAAAGAATAGATTATAGATAACAGTTGCGATTCCTCGCGTTTCTAGTCCTAGCGAATGTCATGACCTGAGTCTTACTTGCCTAAGGTGCCTAGTCTCTATGACTAAAATGTTTATTGTTTGATTATCGAAGTGTTTCCATGCTCCATGTAGTAAAGTCACAAACCTTAAATATTTAAGTGAGGTGGTGTAGTGGTTGGTTTTCAAGATTTGTTCCGATATTTAGTGCTTCCAGAAATAGTTCATCACTAATATTGTTATCATGCTAGCAAGAAAATAGATATCAGCTTAAACTATGTCGAAGAATGTTTGTTCTAGTTTCACTTGTAGATGAGGAGTCATTGATTGTCCGACATGTTCAAACCTGTGGCATCTCTTGATATAGAAGTGAGGTTACTTGGAATTTCTAGAGAACACAATGCCTTAGGGGAAGTTTATATCGATAACCTTAATTTAACCAAATCTTCCTTTAAGGGACACTCATTGTAGGGAAGTTCATATTGTTGAGGCCACGTTTATGAATGTTCTCTGACCCGGTTAGAGACTTGGTATATCCCTATTGTGTTGCTTCATGGGTATTCGCCAGTATTAAATCTAAGTAACTCGGTCTAGCTAGTACTTATGGAATGATAGAGTTTGGATTCTAATTCAAAATAGTGGTTCGGAATGTCTCGTGATGTCTTAAGATTTTTGTTGAGTTTTGAATCATCCTACCACCTAGTTCTAGTCCTTGTTGGTAATTCCAAAATCCTTTCATTGTTTTCTTGTATCGAGGAATCCTCCTCACAGATGGTATAGGAAGTCTTTCCTAAAAGGTCACTCGTCAAATCCTAACTTATCGGTTGAGTGAGAGATAAATTGCGTAAGCATCTATAGAGTGTTAACAAAAAGAAATATTTATGCACGATTTATCTGATTATAAAACTTTGCTTTTAAATGAGAATTGTTTTAGGAGATTTGAAATGATGCTTGTTAATTTCATGACATAATTCTTCCTGAATTATACATAGGTGATCGTGCCATGTATAATCAAGGACAAATGATGTGATGCTTGTTTTTGTTGAAATAGTATTATGTTCCTCCAAGTTTTAGATGGTATTCAACGTTTTGTTTTGTAAGATAATGGCTCAATGATTTTTTATTTTTTTTTTTTTTTCGAGTAACATGAAAATCGTTTCGCATGAGGATATTAAATAGTTGATAAAATGACCAAACCAATTGATAAGTTGGTAATAAAACAACTTGCGTTAAAACTTTATGAAACAACGTTTCTAAGATGGTGATAAAATAGTTTGAAATAAAATCAAGTGAAATAATTTCATGAAATAGTAGCAGGATAATTTGGGATAAAATTTGTTGGATGGTTTGTAGGATACATAAGAGAACCTTATCGAGTAATAACAGTCTACTAATTGGTCGAGAATAAAGTTGGCCTAAACCCTAGTAAGATAGTGATGAATCGTCGTGAAATGATGGAAAATTGGGCAATTGGAGTAAGGAATGAAATAAACAAGGTGGTGATTATCGTAGAGATAATAAATGATAAAGATTACATTAGCTAGAAAGGTACTTATTATCATTCTGTTTGTGGTCTAATCGTGTTTCAAGTGTAGGAGTAGTAGGCGGTCTAGCAACAATAGCCCTAGAACTCTCACAGGTCCTCAAACCTATGAGATGGTGTAGTGTCTATAGTCTTAGTGGTAGATGGTAATGGTGTGTCAAATCATGCACGCTTCCCAAGTACAAGTCGTGTGTATGAGTATCGTGTATGAGATGTGATGGTACGGATGGTGCTCGAAATGATAATGATGATGAAAATAATGACAATGATGATAATGGAATCCTTGTGGTGAGTTAAGAAAATAGGTTCATTAGGACTAAGCCTATAAGTTCTACCCAATGGTATGATCTGTCCCAACCGAGTGATAAAATTGTCATGATCCTACCGTGAATCAATAGTGATCGTGATGGTGTAGGTGCAACCGTCCTCCCTAAAGGTCTCGGTGTCATCATCTGATGTTACCGGTGTTGAGTCAACTGATGTTAAAATTGTGATAGGGAATGACAAGGCATTCTCCATGTCAAAGTGATATGAGTATAATGGGATGGGTATTTGAAGGCATCTATGTGACAATCGAGTTCGAAATGAAAGTAAATAACTTCATAAAATGTGCGATAAAACCGCATGTATAGTGACTATGTATTTATGATGAAATGATGAGATGCTATGTTGATGTAGTTATAGTATAGGGTCAATGATGCAACCTAGTTCTCTATAACCGAATCTCGATACCAATCATCACACCCCAATTTACTGCTTTGCGGTGAATGGAATTCTCGGGATTGATCGTCATAGCATCACAATCACAAGTTATATTGAACGACCTAAAGTGTCGTTTGGAAAATACATCGTTTGAATTAATAAAATAATCGAGTTACAAAATATAGGTCCCAAAAGTTTATAAAGTTTATGGAAATATAAATATATTACAAGTCCAAATGATGTTTTGAAAGAAAGTGCCATAATGTACAATGATATAAGTCGGCGCCACACTCAAAAGGTTCCTTAACCATGCCATGATGAGTATGTCTTAGTTACCGAAAATACATTGCTAAAGCGGTCAACAATAATGTTGGTGAGAAATCATAGGTTTGGTAAATGTTTTATACGACTATGCAAGTATAGATCGGTATGACAATCATGTCACATAAAATGTTACAGGTATGACAATCATGTCACATAAAATGTTACAGTATGACAATCATGTCACATAAAAATGTTACAATTGCTTTAAGCCCATGACACCGAAACTAGACTGCTCATAATGTAGGCCCCAAAAGAGTGTTTGCCGACAACTCAATAATGTTATTAAATGAAATGCATCCGTATTACTAGTTGGGATTCACCAACCCGGATGGGCGTCACCTCGATAGATCTATCCACTCACCTTCGCTTCAAAGATTAACGGTTCATGTTCGGGTAAAGGGACTTTCAATTGGCAATGCGGTAACTTAAGCAATGTAAATGAATTTAACATACTTGGTATCGTAATAAAATGTTGTGCAATGTATTCTCCCGTAGGTTTGAAATAAGTAAAACTTGAATTAATCGGGCTATGAAAACTCACTTGATAAACGGTATGATGACAAGAGTGAGTACACCGAGGTATAATGTGAAACTTTAATCGGACCTATTACGAATGATATGATATGTAATGAGTTATAATGTAATGATATGCATGCATTTAGTATGTTATTTATACCATTTGCGAGTTTTGAAAATAATACTTATCGTCGAAAATACTCTTTTGACGTCTTAACCATTTTAAATCACTTTACAAGTTTTTACGTCAAAATGTCATCCTACAATGGTTTCGTAATGATTTATAGTGAAATTTTAACTTTTAAATCAAAATAAAGTCGTCGGAAATTTCATGAAATTGACAAAATGGCTTGAAAAACTAGTCGTAAAATAGTGTCGTCGATCGTTAGGAAACGAACTCGACAGTTTTAGAAAGTTTGTATCAAAATCTAGAAGTTTCAGTTCATGAGTTTTTGTCATAGAGGTCTCGAACATAAAGATAATAGGGGTTAAAGATGGTGATTTTGGCTAAAATGTTGGTTAAAAATGAGTTTCGGCAAAGTTTAAGCATCCGTAACTAATTTATTACAACTCCGCTATACAAACGGTCGATCGTTTTGAAAAATATGCTTGGTGATCTCGATTTTATTAGAAGACATCTCGTTACGAAAAGTTCTACATCATGGTTAAAAACAGCCTTCAACATGGTCGTTTTAGTTACCGTAACACTTGTCTCGTAAAAATAATATAGTTTTTCTGAAAATAATAGTTACGGCAATCTTATGAAAACGTGCATATCTTAGTCGTTTCAAATCCGTTTTCTACTTATAATACGTCCTTAGCTTCGTTTCAAAGTATACTATTATATTTTTGATAAGTCGAAATAATTTGTAAAGCTTAGGACTCGTTTTTGACTCGTACAAAATAAAAACATGTTCTTTGAAATTTTACGAAAATGTATATATCGTCAAAACTTGAAAATTCATAACTTCTTCGTTATAACTCCGTTTTAATCCGTTCAAGCGGCCAAGGATTCGTTTTAAAGTATATTTTCTAAATATCAAGGCCAAAATTTCGTGCCTACTGTCGGATTTTCCAGAAAAACAAAATAAGGACAGAACACTTTTATAACTTATCGAAAATAGTTTTTCTCGTACTAAACCTATTCCAATCCCTTCAAATCAACTCCAAAGCTAATCTAATCCTACCATACACCTTCTTAGGGTGTCATGGGTTCCTAAACATCATCAAGACCAATAACTAACAAGGGAATAATTATAGGATGACCTTTATATATATAACACTAAAAATCATGTAAAAATGGTATAAATCAACATAAGTCTTGCATGCTTGCTATGAAAATGATAAAATACTTATGAAATGAAAAGGAAAGATGTAAAATGAAGTGATATGCTTACAAGTTAATATGATGAGGTGCAAAGAACAAAGGTTTAACCTAAACACCCTAGGTTTTTATTTCAAAACCTTAATAAGAGTGTGATCTAGATTGTAATAAACTTGTGCTTGAAAGATTTTTGATGATCCCTTGCTAACTCCTCTAGGGAGGCCGGTTTTTGAGAGGAAGACAAGAGAGAAACACTTTGCTATCTTTGAAAAATGAGATGAATGAAGTAAATGAATGAAGTGATACATGGAGTGTAGATTTATACATTCAAAGAAGAAAAAATCTCCAAACCATAAATGCTAACCCCTATGGCCGGTTTTTAGGGATATTGTTTCCCAATTATATAATTTTTTTTTTTTATAAAATGTGTAAAGTTGTTAAAAATATAGGTAAAATGTATAGTTAAGTAAAAAGTGTTGTAACTTGTACATAGTTGTGAATTTAGAGTAGTATAGACTAAAATAAGTTTTAAGAGATCAAAGTAAAGTATAATGAGATCATAAAATTGTAAAAATACATTCCTTGTAAAATTTGAGTGCTATAATAATTATCGTGTAGTTTTTAAGAAAAAGCGTCAGTAATAATATAACTATAACGATTTATATACAAAATAAATTCATAACACTAGGTAAACTCAAAATATTGTTTTATCAACTAAATGTAAGTATAAAAATATGTCGGATCATTTTGGAAGTATCGGATTAAATGTTCAAAATAATAACTCACGCGATAAAGTTTATTTAATATAAAATTTACGCGTTAAAGGTGAAATGCAATGTCATGAATGAACTAACATGATGCAAATGATGCTAATGAAATGTAGACTAAACTTAGTCCATATGAAATGTTCGTGATGATATGATCATGAATTCGCCGCTAAACCATAAAGGTTACGCGAATTTGGAACACGTAAACCTAGTTTACGATAAATGTTGAAATTGTAAGGCATAAATTGTTTCGAGAAATGACCTGGAAGTACGGGTTGTCACACGGTGTATGTTATTTGTGGTCAAATGTCTTGTGGTCTTGGGTCTTGTTAGATATTCATCTTTTTCATCATTTCTGTACCAAGTCGCTAGCCAAATGAGTCAAGTCGCTAAGATTAGTAACAAGTCGCTACTGCTTTTCAAAGCAAGTCGCTAGGGTCATGAGTCAACTCGCTAGATAAGTCAAGTCGCTAGCTAACTGCTACTGATTGTTGACTCAATAGTCAACAACTCGCTACCAGTACAAGTCGCTAAATATAAGGTACAATGAACACGGACACAAAGACAAGTCGCTAACTTGATAAACAAGTTGCTAGTATGATTTTTGAAATTTTCCGATGAATTTTCCGACTAAGTTCTGACCAAATTCATACTAACCCAGAAAAATGCATAAAAACTGCTTCTTTTTTTACTGTTTGACCATGAAAAGTTACCAGATGACCATGAAAATATGCACGGGTTTGGTACAATAAAGTCAATAAAAAGTGATAATACAACCAATGTTAAAACTTTGATAGCATAAAGACTGTTTTGACCAAAATGAATACACAACCAATGTTAAAAACTGTTTTATCTCAATATTCGAAAAAGAATTTCCGACCAAGATAAATAGTACAACAAAAACAGTTTAACAAAACAAAAAACCAAAAGACCACAATAAATCAACACAACACAAAAAACCTTGGCTCTGGTACCATTTGTAGGATCGAAATATTTATTGTGTTTGATGATTCGGGTGGTCTTGGATGATCAAAATACATGTTTGCCATTAGAGAGAGAAGTAGAGAGTTGGGTGTTTTCTTGCTAGAGATTTGGTATACAAAAGTATGGAATGTTAGATTGAAAAGCACCACCCCTTCCATGGATGGAAGGGGTATTTATACTTACAAAATACACGACCTCCTATCGGCCTGTGGATCAGGCATACAGTGGGTAAAGACCGGTCCTTCCTACACAGTGTTACACTACGCTAAACTAAACTAATATCTAACTAATAAACTGATAAATAATGTAACAACGATATGTCTACGAGCTAACTTATGCTAGATAATATTTGGGGTGACCGACACTTTACTTATGGAATTTCCAATTCCTAACAATAAATATAAACAATAAACATCAAGTACACATACAGAAGCGTATATGAACATATAATGAAAAATTAATTAACTAAAAGATAAATAGTATGCGTACCTTTTGATTCTAGCAAAACAAGAATCAATCCAAGTAACTCTTCAATAAAGATGAACCCTAATTAGGGTTTATAAGGATTATTAGAATTGCCCCTTACCAATTTTGCAATTCAATCCAAGATACTAACAATAACGTATTAGTACCACGTTCTTGTACACACGTACTATTAACGAATTAATGTAAATGCTAGTTTAGAAAACACAAAACGTCTTTATTGGAAAAATCAAACCAATCGACCCTATAAGGGTTATAATTGATCAATCACCAAAAGAGAAGGAAACGAAACCAATTTAGGGTTTAGTGTGTGTACAAAAGTCCATCAAACAATGACCCCTTGTGTTTGTTTATATAGGATGACAAAACTTGGAGAACAAGTTGAGATTGGGTTTATCCCTAACAAATTGGATTTAGTAAACCAGAAGGATTTCTAGATCTTTCTTGTTTCCTATTTTTCATCTATAGTTCTTTCCTTATTTTACTTAACGACCGTTAGTCCATTACATTTAATTACTTAACGTTCATTAATCGTTTTGTGTAATTAATAACTAGATATAATATTTTATATTTAATTATTAAAACTTTAATTTTCATACGTAAAGTGTGCAATCCCGTGGTCTCGAGTTCGATCCTAACACACATCTATTATTTTATGTCCATTAAACAAACAGTTGGGTGACATCGTGAATGTGAGTAAAGGTTTTATAAACAGGTATCCGCTTTTACTCTTCTATTGTAGAAATGTGAAAGATGGATACAATACTCTCTTTTAGTTAGACGCTTGAGCGGGGGATGGGGTGATTTTAGAAGATAAGTTCCCGAGACTATTTAGTTTGGAAGAAAATAAAAGTTTATCGCGGGAGAGATGGAGTTTGTGGAACGGGATAGGGTGGGAACGACATTAGGCATCTCAAACAAAGGTTACTGGTCCTAGCGTGGCTTTACCACCTCGGTTTGGTTCTAAACTCAATTCTGTGCCCACATTGTGAAGATGAGATTGAAACATTTGATCATCGCCTCCTACTTTGACCTAGAGTCGTGAAAGGATGACAGCGCGTCTTCAAGTGGTAGAAAATCAGTACTTGTAACGTTGGGTCGATTAAAAACTTATTAAATCAAAAGGCTAAATATAATTTTAACATGAATCAAGTAAACACGCGCCAAACGATGTCTGTAATAAAAGGGTATATGAAAACAAGGGTATTTAGGCCTTATAATGTGGTTAAGTTTCTCAATTTAGCGACAGTAGCTTCACGAGTTCCCGTCCAAGTCAATAAGACACTTTTGGTTTTATACGTCTTAGGTGGTATTGTGTGTCGACTACAACTCTTGTAACACTTATTGGTTTGGTTTATACAGTTGTCTTTCAAAACGCTAAACTCTCAGTCACTGTTAATATCAAAAGTTAAAACAATTTTGAAATGAATAGCAAAATAGAGATAATTTGGCTTTTTCATTTGATACATTAGCTTGACATTATATTATATCTATATACTAAATATCAAACAAACGGATTTCACTATTGTAACGGTGTTAGTGGTGTGGCACTTTGTGATTGGTTATAATACATGTGTTGCCTTATTGCTATTGGCTAAGAGCCAATTGTGAGTGATTTTCTACAGTTGAAAACAACTATAGAGCGTTAACTCACCGTTTCCTCTCTCCCAAATATTCTAGATATGTCTTATTTCTCCCAATTGATACCCAAAAAAACCAACGACCCTGTCTTATTTCTCTTCTTTCTCAAATCAAAGGATCAACACCCCTGATTTATCCTAATTATAATCTCAATTCGATTGGAAGTGAACGATTCATAACCCTACCGGTTACAAAAATGGTTTGTCGATTGATTGTACGGCGATCTCTTTCTTTGATTCCTTTTCGAGGTATGATTTATTGTAATTACTCTTTTTTTTCCCACGGTTTAATTGAATAATGTTTTTTTTGTACGATCTGTTTAGGTTTTATCTACGATTCATAACCCTACTGGTTACAAAAATGGTTTGTCGATTGATTGTACGGCGATCTCTTTCTTTGATTCCTTTTTGAGGTATGATTTATTGTAATTACTCTTTTTTTTTCCACGGTTTAATTGAATCATGTTTTTTTTGTACGATCTGTTTAGGTTTTATCTGTTATCTTCCAAATATTTTGCTTCTACATATGTTCTCAGTAATTTATTTTAATTGTTGTGGTTTTTAGCTTTCGTTAACATAGGTTACTTTGTATTAGGAGATAGAGGCATTTTCGAAGAAACATTCATGATGTATGCTGGATGTAGGTTAACAGTTTAGTTATATATTTTTTTTCAGTTTAAGTGATAATTCACTGTATATTTTCTTTTTTAGGAATTTTAACATGCAATTTTCTATGTTTTAAATGGTTGTTCACTTATGGTATCATGGGGTGTTCGCTTTCCATATTAGTTTCTGTAACAACTGCCACTTGCATCAAAGAATATAACGTATTACTTTGAACTTTAGTATAAAAGTATATTGTCTCGGGTAGGTTAGGTTTAAAATGTTCGGTTGGTTTTATGAGATGGATCTTTTGGTGTTTGTAATTATTTAGGTGAAAATGTCAGAAATTTCAGTTTCGTTGTTGCTCAACTTATTCCGTTTTTTGGGTTTCAGGCTATCTTTGGGAAAATAAATGTAGTGAGCAATATTCGGCCAAGAAAAACTAATCCTACTACGGATGTACTGGGATTGCTTTTTCTTGGTCGAATATTGATCACCGCTTATGATTTCTATAAAGCATCCACCAAAAAGCTTGGTCTTTCATACAAGATTACAATTTTTACGGCCGTAGGTATTTACTTTCAAGTTGAATTTTACATATTTAATGGAATAATATTACTTAGGGATGTTTTGATTACCTTATATGTATACATCCGTTAGCACAAACTTGCCAAGTGACTCTCATCTAACATGCTGATTGGCTAACAATTGTATTAATGTTTCATTGCTTTTATGGAATAGCCTTATTTGCTATTTTTAATAGTTTATGTGAAAATATGATTGTGTAGTTTAATTTAGGTATTCTAATGGTTTTGAAAAAAAGGATGGTATATTTTGCATCATTTTTATGTTGATGTTTATGTATTCCAATCAGTAATATCAACTTTGCGTTTCGTAATTGCTAAATTGATTGTATTTTTTTGTTTCAGGCTATTCTTGGGAAAGCGAAAGTGGTTATCAGTCTTCGGCCAAGAAGAAAATACTCCTGCTACTGATGTACTGGTAACATTTTTCTTTGTCGAATATTGATCACCACTTATGCTTTCTGCGGAGGTTTCTTTACGTCTTTGGCATCATGCACCTGCCAACAAGTTTGCACTCCGGTACAACCTTTCACTTTTTTTTGGGTTGCAGCTATTTGATTTTACTTGGAATTATGAGTATCCATTTGCAAAAATTTGGAAAGTAACTTTAACCTAAAATGTTGATGACCTGAGAGCCATATTGACAGTGTTGTTTACCATCTTATTTTAATGTGTTTTAACTGTTAAGTAAGAATCTGATTACTTTTCGGCTCTAGGGGTTGTTTCGATGTGTTTTAACTGCTTATGGGAACATTGACTACTTCTTACTGCTATACAACATTACACAAATTTACCACAACCATTGAAATTTAGTTGACCATCGCTCATGATGATAATGTTTAAGATATGAATATTCTTAGCTTATCAGAACATAGTCCAAATGCTTATTCGGTGCTGACGATGCACATTTGATTGTTTGGGTACCTTTTTATGCAGCATTGGAATTGGAATGGACATGGAACAAGAGTTGTAGTGGAATGTTGTGCAAAATATTAAGATGACTAAAGATTTTATACCTACTGGTAAGGATCGTCTTCGGTGTTACTCAATTGTAAGCAACCATCTGTGTCTTTATGAACGGCAATGCTTCGTATGAATTACGTATAGCTAAATAACCAGTTTAAATAACCAAGATCAAATAATTCATATTAGTTACTTTAACAACTGGCAGTTGCCTCAAAGAGTAGAACCTAATGGGTCAGGTAGGATAGGTTTGCATGTTTAGTTAGTTTTATGAGATGGCCCTTTTGGTGTTTCTAATAATTTATGTGAGAATGTGACAAACTTAGGATTTTTAGCTATTCAACTAATTACAGTTTTGTGTTACAGGCTACCTGTGCCAAAAGAAATGTGGTGAGCGTTATTCGACAAGATTCCTTTTTTTGGGTTTCAGGTATTTACTTTCAAGATGAATCTTACATATTTAATGGAATAATATTACTTAGGGATGTTGGGTACCTTTTTATGCAGCATTAGAATCACAATGGACATGGAACAATAGCTACACTGGAATGTTACGCGAAATCTTAAGATGACTGAAGATCTTATGCTTATTGGTAAGCATCGTGTTCATTATTTTCTCAATTGTAGACAGCCATGTGCGTCTTTATGAAGGATAATGGTTTACGTGAACTGCATTGTTTGAAATTTATCAAATTTTGGCAAAGCCACTGTCATACAATTACAGCCATTGCGGTTTGGTCCACTTTCTCACAACTCAAAATTTGCTTTTAAGGTTTAAGAATGCCTTTTTATACCACCGGCTGGTTGCAATGGATTCAATTAGTCCAGTCTATTGTCTGGCCACGGGTTACTTATTTGGTAATTTTGCATCCATATACGTCTATATTGGCATGCCATACCATCCTATCCCTATGAAATAAACTTCCGATTAAAAGATTGGCGGATAATATCGGTTTTGCCATTATGATGACATTAGTGTTGTATGCCATGTCATTGGGTATAATTGTTATGCTGCCTTAGTCTTATTGGTATCGTTGTTTGTGTCAGTGGTTTTCTACACTTGATTCCAATTGTCACAACATGTTTGCATACGTGAATCACTCTCATCTGCTGTAAACGTGCTCTGATGCATTAGATGAACAAATATTGTGCCATTTATTTGATGGTTTCATGCCAACCAGGAATTACTTTATATTTTACTACACTTACATTTACCTATTAGTGACACCAACTATAGGTTCCCATCTACTGATTCCATATCTATTTTTATTGCAAGTATGTATATGCAGACGGCTGCAATCAGTAGCTGTCGAGATGAAATATGTAGTTGTACAAGCTCATTGGAAGAAGAAAAGTTCCTGATTTATTCTCCGTTTCTGTAGCCTAAAGTAATCATATTAAACTGTCTATTTTAGTATACACTTTACATATTAAATGATAACTATGCGTACTGACCCAATATTCTTAACTTCCCACGAGACTGATCGGATCAGACACCCGAGTTACCTCTTCGTATGTTTCGGATATATCACGTTGTGACACTTGGTAATTTTTCACTCATATTTAAATAATAAATGGTAATTTGTTATTACTAAACCTAGTCATTAAGCATGGATAAGCTTTGCATGATCATTTGAGTAGATAACTCGCATACAGTAGCCTATTGCATCACTTTTGCATTCATTTCATTATATGAATATTATGTTATTGTCTTATGATTAAAATTGTAAGACAAGAGGTTATCTCATTTTCCCCAGTGATCGACACTGCACGCGTACCGACACTATGATAAGGGCAAATGAAACAAATGATAAACTCCCGTAATGGAAAATATTACAAAAATAATAATATTTCCGAAACGTATCTATAAGATACTACATCATAACAATTATCGTACATTAATACTTCAGTCACGGCGTTAATATCGCGGGACACCAAAATGCTTAATACATCTTTCACTTAAATACTAACTATTACTAGCTACACGTATTAACTCAAAGTATATATTACACATAAAACAAAGATAATAATAATACTTCTTTATAAAAATTAGAGATTTATATCTCTGTGTCTCCTCCCCCACACGACAAAAACACCAAAAGCAGAAAAAGAAAAGAGCACCTAGTCTTCATCTTCTACCTCTACTCCTGCGCCTTGTGTAGGTCAAACATCTCAAAAGAGTATACCAACACACTCCTTTCATCATTCTCAAACTTCCCTCACCAAAATCATGATTTACTTTGTCTCACAAACCCTCCCCATGGAGGCGTTCACTGCCATTCGAATAAGTCCAAGAGCTTCAAGACAAAGCCACCAAAGAGAAGCACACATCTACATCAATCCACCTAGAGTCAAAGACTCAAGACTCCCTAGGTTGTAGGGGTTTAGCTCAAATCGGCTTCACACCAAGACTCAAGAGGAGAAAGAAGGTCAAGGCTTTCCTAAAACACTTCCTTTATCTCTAATAGAGTGTGAAACGCCCCAATTCAGTTTCTTCATCACTTGTACCAAAAAAATTAAGGTTTGTGAAACTTAGGGTTTTCAATAATTGATTTGGGGGTTTTGCAATTGGGAGTGCATTTGAGCTAATTCAAGTTCCATTTGGTTTGAAACTCTCGAAGTAGCTTCGTCCTTCACACTTTCGTCTCTCGAGTTGAGGTTATAAATCTTCCTTGTTATTATGTTTTGATGTTGTTTATGTAAAGTTAAGTTGGTACTTTGTATCAAAATTCATTATATACTTGACCATGTTAATCTCATTCTTTCCTTGTTGCTATGTCGAAATTAAAGATGTCATTGGTTTGTGTTGTTTGGGTTTTTCTGTCGTGATGTATGAAATAAGAAAACTAGATAAGTTGAGTTTCATAAATCCTACTAGTAACGTTAGGTGTTGAGTCCAGAAAACTATTGTTAGTTGTGACATTCTCGTCTAGTGCTCAAACTTGCGTATAAATCATAGTATCCTGTACCAACTTGAATTCATAACTTTCGGATATAAATGGTTATCTTGGTTAGTATCGAGTCATTAATCGACTCGGCTGTGAGCCTTTGATGCTCACACCAGGAGACGTTTAAGTCATGGGTTGTCCGTCGACGAATCCCTCGTCAAAGAAACTTCACCTTTGTAAGTTCTTGTTAACAACATTCAAGACTAGGATATGTGTGGAAATGAAATGGGTTATGTGTAGTTATCACGAAATAAAATCATGATTTATTAGCCTACATGTTGATGTCGAGATGAAATCGGATTGAGTAGTACTCAACTAGTATAGGCTTGTCATTTCCTTCCTTGTTCTATCGTGTAAGGATTTATGTTTTGGCCTCGGGGATCACATGGGTTTGTTATGGTCAAGATGGGTGTCGAAGGGTGTTTTGAACACTCCAGTCACGACACCCTTAACTTGAGCTTAACTTCGAGTTGTGTTTCGAGTCAAGACCAGTTATGTCAAATTCCTATCTCAAAAGCAAATACATTAGTATTAAAAGTCGGAAATAAAGTGTGATAAAAACCAAACTTTGCAAACTCTACTTCCTGTGTAGCATTGGGCCGCAGCCCAGAAATACATTCCAAGAAAATTTCCATTTCATCCTTGGGCCGAAGCCCATTCCTCATTGTATACCATGTCAAACTCGGACTCAATGTGTCATTTTTCTACCGGGCCACAGCCCATTCGCTCGTCATAAGTTTCGGCTGAACAATTTAATCGAGTCATAAAATAAAACCCGAGGTGTATGATCGAAAATCAAATATAAAACTAGACTCATTTACCACGTATTCGAAGTCTCACACTTAGACTTAATAATATTTGTGTCAAGTGCGAAAGTGTTATTACACGAAACAAGTATTGGAAAATATAATCTACTTGATAAAGTCTACGTCAAAGTTTAACGTCAATGTGTAAACAAGTGTATGTCAAGTAAAATTCTAGTTGAGAACTATATATATTAAGAACAAATTTTAATAAATAAATGGAGACTACTATATCATTTTGTCAACTAATAAACTTGAGAGTTTTCAACTTTAACTTAAGTATTTTCAAAATACAATTAGAAAATAAATAAACTAATATTGGTTTTGACAATACTATTATGTGTCAACTTAAATAAGTGTATATACATTTATATACTTACTAATAGCACGTCGTGATTATTTTGAAACAACTTTAATGTCGACAACACTGTTATAGTGTCAACATGAAAAGTATATATACTTTCGTATACTTACTAGTGAAACCATTTAATCATTTTTACAAACTAAAGTTTAGTTTTAAATACAATTATAAAAACAATTGAACTAATTTAAGCAAGTGATATGCCCTCCTTATCTAGGTCGCGTGTCGGTGCCGCTTCACAACATTCACTAAATCCCACTTTTGGATTGCACATTTGCTAAGGTGAGTTTTCATAGCTCCTCTTTTACTTGATAAATTGTTTTATACATTTTGGGGTGAGAAAATATGCAAAACCTTTTTATGGACCTAAACTATTGCATGATTACTATTACGTGGTTTAGCCTAAGCCCTTATGTCCCTAGAAATGCCCCTTTTTCATGAACCGTCAGTTCCCCATTGGAAAGCGCGAATGTTATAAATAGATCTATTGAGGTGACTCCTCCGTTCGGTTGGCCATGCTTAGGCCAAGGCGAAACGTATACCAGTCGAATCGAGTGTTGAGGACAAAACACTCGGAATGGGCCTATATATTGTATGATATCTTTTAGCATCTGAAACCGTCGTAGTATCGGTTGCATGAACTTAGAGCTAACGTAATCGACATTCATCCATATATCATTATATTCGTTGTAATGATTATATGACTTTGATTATGGTCCAAACTTACTGCTTTTAATCTAAACCTATGAACTCACCGACTTTTAGTGACCTTTTAGCATATTTTCTCGTGTGCTTAATTTGTGATCATGGATGCAAGGAAAGAGGCGGTAAATGGTCGTAGTAATATCTAAAGAAGTGTTTTACACAAAGCGATGTTTTAAATTGGGACCATCAACTTATGGGATGTACCCATTTTATCCAAACAATGTTGTAAGATAATATTTTAAAACTATTTTATGAAATCAAACGGAGTATGTATTCCGTTATTTATTACTTGTGTTGTGATCTACGATTTCGTAACATTCCCATAACACGTATGCTTCGCTTAAACCAAATTTTGGTGTGTTACTGATTGGTATCGAGCCTAAGTTATAGAGAACTAGGTACATATAAACCCTAAACTATAACTACTTTTACAAAACATCATACTACGACCATCGATTCTCATTTGCCTTACTTGCCATTTTACTTAGAGCTCATTTAAATAGGATTGCATGTTTTATTTCCTATTTACTAGTGCACTATTTCATATTCATCATGAGTACTTTTCCACTTACTTACACATATGCACCGTCTTGTCACAGACCATGCCTTCACCGACCTTCCATCACGATGTTCGGAGAACATCCTACTTGCTCATTCACCTACCATCCATCGCCTTGCACACATGGCCACCGATCCGTACATTCGTGCCACACTAGCATTTCGGCCCACGCACCTACTCCATCTATATCGACCCTCACTACCACTCCATCGGCTTTATTGACATGCAGGCGCAAAGCCCGCATGATCGTGAGAGTGCTTGGATATCGTGAGCGATATTCATTCATGCATGCACTAGCTTCTCAGATGACCCGCATGGCCTACATGGGTCCTTCCACTACTCCAGAGTCACTGACACCATCATCCACTGAGTCACCACCCCACCAGAGGCTTAGGAGAGCTATCGATTCCTACTCAGAGGAAGACCCGGAAGAGGATCCGGAGGAGGAGCTACCAGAGTCTATGCCGATTGAGAGTGTTCCTGGACATGTTAGTACAGTAGAGATATGGATACTGGTCCGAGAGATTGTCCAGTATTCGTGAGATAGGACGAGTTCGGGATGGCTCGGAGGTTGAGCTAGGACATGGACATTGATGCACCAGTTGGGTTAGGTCGAGAGTCGCTTTCCTCCGTAGCTGGAGGAGAGTGATGTGGTTGCTTGGAGGATATTGATTGTTTGATCGCCTACGTACCACATGTCGCGAGCCCGAGCTCTGATCCATCATCACCTTCATTCATACCATCTCGCATCGGATATGGGCGCCTTGCTCACACTACTAGACAACTTGAGACTATTGAGGTAGTCGCACCGAGTGAGGCATGACTGTGCGGACCTATCTGGATCTCCGATAATGACGAGTCGATCGATAAGGTTTTAAAAGGTACCATTTGAGGGTCGTTTTAGCCCTTATTTGATCACTTTTGTATCTGTTATTGCTTAATATCGTTCCTTTTCACTTTTAGGTCTCTTGAAGGCAAAATCTGGAATGGCACTTATTTGGATGAAAAGGCGCGAATATCTGAAGAAAATGGCCAAAGTCAAAATCGAGACACTCAAAGTCTTTGAAAATAGAAGGCGACGTCATCGCTAATCTGCGAGGTTTGGCGCCGTCGCAAGGTTAAGAGGTTTGGCGTCGCAAGGTTAACGTGGCCAAGACGAAACCCTAATGACGGCGACACGACGGCGTCCACGAAACATAAGGTGGCGCTCGTCGCATATGTAATCTTATACATAGAATCCGAATTTTTCGCTTTTAAGAGAGTCTTTTGGGTGAAAACCTAAAACCGAACCTAAGGTGTCTTGTACAAGATTTTAGGGTTCTAAACCCTATTTTACATCAAGATAAGTATTTACTTCATCAATTCAACTATGTCTTTGATTATTTGTGTGTATGCTTACATGTTCTCCATGTCCGCTAATTTATTTGTGTGTTTGCTTAGGAAGTATGAAACTTAATTATTGAATATTGATTGGTTGTTTCTTATCTTAGTTGATTAATGATCTAGTAGTGCAATAGGTCATTCGTTGTGTACTTAATGCTTGATTCATCTTTGTGAACATTAGAATATGATTACACGAGTAGTCGAGGCTAAACCATCCCAAGAGTGCCTTAGAGTAAGAGTTTATCATCCTAGTGGGTTTTGTAGACGAGACCCTTTGGTAAGTTCAAAGAGTTAGGGAGAAACGCATACCCTACAACTTTAGACACACAACGCAACTAAGAATAAGGACGTGACAACTCAACCATCAATAGGAGATAATTAAGGAGTAGTAAAACCTAAGTAAACACATCTTTAAACTATCATACGAGTACACATAATTTAGACATAGACTCCCACAACCTTAGTTTAGATAATTAGATAATAGTAGAGTAATCGGTAGAAATACCAACCCCCCAAATCCAATACCCGAGATTCGTACCTTTCAATTTTATAAAATATAAAAATACAAAAAATAATCTTCCTCAACCTCAACCTTAGCGTAGTAACTTCTCACTAGCATTCCTATTCCCCTAGAGAACGATATCAATACCCGTGGCTTACCCTAATTACTACACTACAACGATTAGGTTCATTGCCTAGGGTGTTATAAAACTTGCTCGAAGAAAAGGAAGTTTCCTTGACCCCGAACGACGCGTGTGGCGTTATCAAGTTTTGGCGCCACGGGAATAGAATAGCTAGTTAGTAGTCCACCTCGTTTAGGTTCTTTGCTTGATTCCTATCAAGTAAATTTTTTCTCATTTTTTAGCTTTCTCTTGGTCTATCCCCTTCGTGACCTTTGTTCAGAACCCCATCACTTTTCATCATGGAGGATGATAACCAACCACCACTCATCAACCCACCGCCAAATGACCCGCCAAGAGCCCGTACTCTTGGTGAATACTCAAGACCAAGCCACCTAGGCTATAGGAACACCATTGAGCTTCCCGACCAAGCCCAAACTACGGCCTGCGATCCGACACCATCCGGTTGGTGCAAAGCGGATGTGCATTTCATGGACTTCGTTCAAGATCCAAATCGACATCGAGGATTTCTCAAAATTGTCGATTCCATCGACCTTGATGCTACTACTCGGGAGACCACGCTACCGCGTCTCTTCCAATTCTCTCTACGGGACCAAGCTAGTAATTGGCTTGAGCGACTTCCCGGCTCCATCTCAAGTTGGAATGATCTTACCTCTCGCCTTGATCAATTTTTCCCACCGAGGAGAACCACTAAGCTTAGGAATGACATCTTGATGTTCCAACAACGTCAAGGTGAATCTCTACAAAGCATGGACCGATTCAAGGACTTACTTCATAAAGTCCTCATCACGGCATTGATCTTTGGCTCCAAGTCCAAATCTTTTATGATCATGTCAACTTCCCCACTAAGCGATCCATTGACCAAGCGGCCGGTGGAAAACTTAGTGATCTCACCGCGGAAGAATCATGGGGTGTCATAGAGGACCTTGCCCTCTACGATAACGAAATTTGGGATGACCCCCGTGAGCTACCTAAAACCGTCAAGGCAATCTCCTTGCCTTCCATCAACTCACAACCTTCCGACCGTAGGATGATCGAACTTGAAGATCAAGTTAACTTCCTCATGAGTTCTTACGAAAATCCTAAGTCTTCACACCATATGAACAAATTTTCTTCCTCGTGCGAGCCGCTTTGTGATCCTCATAACACGCCAAGACTAGCACCGATCCCCGAACATGCTTCCGTTGACTCGCATCCTCGCGTATTAATGGAACGGAGGAAGATTCCTACAATACCCGGACCTAGGAATTTCAATGAAACCCGTGAGGCATGGAAAAGCAAGCCCGACTTTTACGGGGACAAACCAAAGAATTCACCTCAATGATTTCTCATGGCCCCACCTAACGGTCCTAACCAACAAAATGTCGAAGGGATGTTGCAAAACCTAGTTACATCCCAAGAAACCCAAATGGTTAAGCTCTCGGACCGCTTTAACCATCAACAAGCCGAGATGGATAGGAAAATAGACAACCTTTTGAAAGCCATAGCTAATAGTGATAAGAAGGTTAGTGCTATCTCAACTCCCGAGCCTTCAGGTATAGAGATTAAGGATCCAAGCAAGCTAATCAAGCACGTCCAATTCGTCAATACCATCGCCTTAGTGAAACCGGATAGAACAGATGACGAAGAAGACTAAACACTTGTGGATGATGAAACACCCGAGGAAGTAGATGAAGTAGACATTGACTATTTCAACAAATTTCCTACGGAAGAAGAACTATCCCGCCACCCTCACTTAGTGCGTGACCTCCGTCACATGTATGTTAGGAAAAGCCCTAGAATCAAGTTTGGGAACCCTTGGAATCTTAACATACCATGTTGCATAGGACACCTTTTGTGGCAAAGGCCTACATTGATCGCAAATCCCAATTAACATAATGACTAGCACCTACTACAATTGGATAATGAAGAAGCCTATCCCAACTAGGCAAGACCCCGATAATCCTAGTGATAAGTGCAATTTTCTTGGTAGAGTTAAGGGATTGCCTGCTCATGTAGGTAGTCTCACGTTCCCTACGGACTTCATAATTGTGGATGATATTAGCACGACCATGACCCTAGCTTGTCCCACGTTATTCTAGGAAAACCTTTCATAGAAAGCACCGGATGACCTATGACCCCTCGTTAGGAGTAGTGCGATTCAAGGATGAGACCGACGACATAGCTTACCAAATGCCGTTTAAGATTGAGAAGTTTTCATCACTCTAATGATGAAAAGGAACTTAAACTGTTGGTCTATTACAGAATGATGAGGATAGGGAAAAGGGAGTAGATTATGTTATGGCTAAGATTTTCGGGTTCTATAAAGATTGTTTGAACTTAGGACCAAAATATAGGACCGAGTGGGGAGAGGACGAACTCTTAGAGAGGTGCATCGTAGGACACTTCTACAACATGGAATCCCACGATAGAGACCGTCAAGAGGGCGGTGATGCAAAAACGTAGGAGCACGACTTCGAGTCTAGCTACAAGACTCTTAAATAAAGAAAAGCGCTTAGTGGGAGGCAACCCATGCTTAATTGTTTGCTTGTTAGTGTCATGTATCTTTTATTAATTGTTTATCCTCATGTTTAAATTTGTAAAATGCTTTATTTTGTTTTTAACCTCGTCTTAATTGCATATAAAGGTATTTTACATAAGGGATAAGTGTAGGGAGGATTACACACGTTTTCAAAAGAAACGTAAACATGAGAATAACAATTAACTAAAAGATATATATGTTTGTTTGTTCGAGTCAAATGCTTGTATCGAGTCATAATAGATGTTTTTGTAGAAATTTTCCGATTCTAAAGATGTAAATTTTCCGAATTTTTCCGTAAAATCGCACACCGCTTTTGTCGGATAACTCGATGACGCCGAAGGAGTAAAACATCGATTACTTTTTCTCGCTTTCGAGCTACTTATAAATTTTTGGAATTTTCGGTCTTAATTTTCTTAGAAATTCAGTAAACATCCATTCCACAAGCATTATATCCTAGTTTAAATCGAGTCTTATATATATTATTACCGTCGATTTTACGCGAAGGTTTCGTTTGTTTTCTTCAAGTGTGCGAGTTTAGTTTGTCAAGAAGAAGTTACATAAGATTGGAAGTAGCTTTTCACGCAATAATTCTTCTTGAAAAGGATTTAACCACCACTTTACACGGATCCTACCGAGCTAATCGGGAGTATTAGTTTCTTTCGCTTTTAATTACCTTCCATTATCATAACTTTGATACTTTCGGGAACATTAGGGACAATGTTCGGTTTAAGTGTAGGGAGGAAAATAAAGCGGAACTTTGAAACTATGCTTATCCTTGACTATTTGCTTTGTCCAATTGTGATTGTGTAATAAACCATGAGAAAATGTCGGTTAGGGTAATTTTGGCACCAAATTTAAAATTTTCATGACATATAGGAGTGGGCCATTAGTCTTAACAAAAGCGTCTCATGGATAGGAAGTTACATGACTAGCACAAAACCCTTTACCACTTAAATTCCACCCAAAATGTGAGGATCACCCTTAGATTAGTAGGAATTAAAGCATTCATCTTCAATGCTTAGAGTGTGAACCGGTAGTATATTAGATTCTAGAACTTGTTTTATGATGCATTTCGAGATCGCAAGTGAGGCTACACTTGTGTAGTTAGGAATAACTAAATGATAAGAGGAATTAGGATAAACCCTTGTTTGATACCCGTAATATAATTACTTCTTCCACATCGGTTGAGTAATTCCCCCACACCCTTTGCGTTGTACTCATCTTTAGTACACGATACCCCTAGTTAACCCCTCAAAGCCTATCCTTTTCGCGGTTCTCGTGATGTTTCGGTTTTCGAATATCAATGAAGAGCATTGTTTACACCCCACCCCAAATATACACCCAAATCGCCTTAGCCTACCTTATGCACTCACTTTTAGTGCATTATTGTTATCACCAAAACCCTTAGTTCATTTATCCGGTTGCTTGCATGAGTTGCTAAGTCGAGTCATATCCCTTGTATATTTTGGGAAGATTGGGATTCATGGGAAAAGTTAAAGTTTGTGAAATGACGGAAGGGCGTTAAATTCAAATTCCCTTTGTTTGCATAATAATGTACCCCAAGTGTTTTGATCTTTTCAATTCGGGTCAAATTAGTGTTAGAGTAATAAAAACTCAAGTGTAGGGATGTGCCTATAAATCCCTATCATTTTGATGTTACCGTAGAGGATGGTAGAGTAAAAGTGTATGATTAAAAAAAAAATCGAAAAAAATAGAAAAAGAGAAAAAAATAGAGTGTAAAAAAAAATACGGGCTACCATCCTACATCTATCCTTTAAATTTATGTTTGTTTATTTCGTTACCTAGAGTTTTAGAGTGTCGAGTCTTGGCTTAGCAACGCCATTCTTCGTATGCTTGTAACATAGAGATTTTGACTTGTCACCACTAAAAGCCTATCCCACCAAACCCTTTATTTCCCTACCGTAAGCCTAACATTACAACCCTTTAAAAGACCTCTTTGATAGTCTTTCCTAGGTGCTTACGCCAACGCGATGGAGATTTGATCTATTCTCAAGCCTATGGTAATCTATGTACTAGGACCGGTTAATGAGTGTTTATCTTCCATTTCCTATTTGTTATATTTCATATATACACCGAGAGAGATGTGAGTATCCAAACACCCCATGTGAGGTGCTAGTATGTAATTTTCGTGCTTGTTATGACTTTTATGGGCTTATATGTGTTGTGGACCGTTTGAATCAATGCTTCATGACCCCTAACTTATAAATTAATTGGCTAAAACACATTTGCTTGAGGACAAGCAAATACCAAGTGTAGGGATATTTGATAAGGTTTTAAAAGGTACCATTTTGAGGGTCGTTTTAGCCCTTATTTGATCACTTTTGTATCCGTTATTGCTTAATATCGTTCCTTTTCACTTTTAGGTCTCTTGAAGGCAAAATCTGGAATGGCACTTATTTGGACGAAAAGGCGAATATCTGAAGAAAATGGCCAAAGTCAAAATCGAGACACTCAAAGTCACGAAAATAGAAGGCGACAGCGCGTCGCTTAACTTCTGCGACGCGTCGTGGGATTTTGTGACGGTCGAAGACAAAACTAGTATTTTCAAGAGACGGCGGGGCTTTAAAGGAGTAGACCGTCGCAACTCGGGACGGCCTAGATGTGACCTAGACGGGCGCCGAAGTCAAGAGGACGGCGCGGGCATAAGGTGACGTCGTCGCAAGGTTAACGTGGCCAAGACGAAACCCTAATGACGGCGACACGACGGCGTCCATGAAACATAAGGTGGCGCCGTCGCATATGTAATCTTATATATAGAATCCGAATTTTTCGGTTTTAAGAGAGTCTTTTGGAGTGAAAACCTAAAACCGAACCTAAGGTGTCTTATACAAGATTTTAGGTTCTAAACCCTATTTTACATCAAGATAAGTATTTACTTCATCAATTCAATTATGTCTTTGATTATTTGTGTGTATGCTTGCATGTTCTCCATGTCCCGCTAATTTATTTGTGTGTTTGCTTAGGAAGTATGAAACTTAATTATTGAATATTGATTGGTTTTTCTTATCTTAGTTGATTAATGATCTAGTAGTGCAATAGGTCATTCGTTGTGTACTTAATGCTTGATTCATCTTTGTGAACCTTAGAATATGATTACCGAGTAGTCGAGGCTAAACCATCCAAGAGTGCCTTAGAGTAAGAGTTTATCATCCCTAGTGGGTTTTGTAGACGAGACCCTTTGGTAAGTTCAAAGAGTTGGGAGAAATGCATACCCTACAACTTTAGACACACAACGCAACTAAGAATAAGGACGTGACAACTCAACCATCAATAGGAGATAATTAAGGAGTAGTAAAACCTAAGTAAACACATCTTTAAACTATCATACGAGTACACATAATTTAGACATAGACTCCCACAACCTTAGTTTAGATAATTAGATAATAGTAGAGTAATCGGTGAAATACCAACCCCCAAATCCAATACCCGAGATTCGTACCTTTCAATTTTATAAAATATAAAAATACAAAAATAATCTTCCTCAACCTCAACCTTAGCGTAGTAACTTCTCACTAGCATTCCTATTCCCTAGAGAATGATATCAATACCGTGGCTTACCCTAATTACTACACTACAACGATTAGGTTCATCGCCTGGGGTGTTATAAAACTTGCTCAAGAAAGGAAGTTTCCTTGACCCCGAACGACGCGTGTAGCGTTATCACCGACTCTCACTTAGAGAGTACTTATTCGCTTGGATTCTCATGAGACCTTACTAGGGGTCCATATCGATCACTTGGAGAGTCGATCCAAGACGCTTGCGAGCTTCGAGCAACGCGTTGAGGGTCTGAACCGCACTACGATGTGTTGTTTGAGAGTATGGAGCTAGAGGCATGAGAGGATCCGTTGGGTTCTGATTTGAGGCTCGGTTGAGGATGTTATAGAGTTGGACAACAGAGCACGCAGGCGTTGGAGGTCGCCCTCGGATGCACGGTCGACTTGAGGAGCTAGAGCGCATCCAAAGGATTGCTAGGGATACGCCGCAGCAGAGTGGCGAGGACCACAGTTTGGAGTCCATGTTAGCATCTCAAATGAGGCGCATCGCGAGTTTAGAGGCTACGACTGAGAGTTGGTTGCTAGCATTGAGCGATTTCGTGCCGAGCGCGGACATCCATAGATCTTATTGCATGATGTATCATACTAAACTGGATTATGACAGTTAGTGTTAGTTATGACTCTTGTACTTCAGTTTGTATTTCAGTCGTATTTCAGTTGTATTTCAGTTTGTATTCCAACTAGTATTTCACCTTGTACTTTACGAACCCTGTAACCGAAATTCTATCTATGTCAAGCTTATTTTCCTATCCAATTGTCCTTTCTTTCATAGATTACTCATGTGACAACCCGTACTTTCAGGTCATTTCTTGACACGATACATGTCTCATTAATTCAACATTTATAGTAAACTTGGTTTACTTGTTTCAAATTCGCGTAACCTTGGAGGTTTAGCGGCGAATTCATGATCATGACATCACGTACATTTCATATGGACTATGATTAGTCTACATTTCATGGACATCATGTGCATTTCATTAGTACATTCACGACATTTTATTTCACTTTATACGCGTAAGTTTTATACTTAATAATTTTTATCGCGTGAGTTTTACTTTGTATATTTAATCCATTACTTTCAAAATGATCCCGGGTATTTTAAACTTACATTTAGTTCATAAAAACTATATTTTTAGTTTTCCTAGTGTTTCAAATTTATTTGGTACATTAATCGTTAAAGTTTAATTATTACGTCGTTTTCTTAAAAATTGTACGATAATTATTTTATCACCAATTTTCACAAGGAAAGTATTTTACAATTTTATTACCTCAATACATTCTATTTTGATCTAATAAAACTTACTTGTACCGAAATTCTACCATTTACCTTACAAGATTTATTTAACTTACACATTTCTTAATATTTCACATATATATATACACAACACATTATAAAAAAAAAAAAAAAAAAAAATATATATATTGGGAGCATGATCCCTAAAAAACGCCAAGGAGAGGGTATTCCATAAATGTGGCATGGCTCATTAATTTTATGTCTTCAATCTTGCATAAAAGTCTACTTGACTCAATTATTTCTCATTCACTTCACAAGTATTTTCTCAAAGTGTTAAAAGTTTCTTTCTCTCTTTTGTTCCTCCTCAAACCGCCACAACAATAAGAGCAAGGGATCAAGATTTTTGCAAAGTTCAAGTGTTTACAATCTAGTATATATCCTTTATATGGTTTTGAAATAAAACCAAGGATATTTAAGTTTAATCCTTGTTACCTACACCTCTTCATTTTCACTAGTAAGCATATTCTTATCATTTTATGTTTCCTCTTCATTTTCATGAGTTTCTTATCATTTTGGAGCTTATATGCATGTTATGTGATTTATACCATTTATTTCATGATTTTAGAACTTATATATATTTATAGTCATCCTATAATTATTCCCAAGTTATTCTTTGGTCTTGATGGTGATTAGGAACCCATGACACCCTAAGAAGGTGTATGGTAGGATTAGATTAGTTGTGGAGTTGATTTGAAGGGATTAGAATAGGTTTTGTCCGAGAAAAACTATTTTCGATAACTATATTTTACGTTCTGTCCTTAATTCGGATTTCTGGAAAACCAACAGTTGATACGACATTTTGGCCTTCATAATTAGAAAATATACTTTAAAACGAATCCGTGGCCTTTGAACGGATAAAACGGAGTTATAACGAAGCCGTGGTGAATTTTTAAAGTTTGGCGACGAAAAGTATTATTTTCGAAAAACTCAGCTTGCTGTTTTACATATTCGGGTCAAAAACTAGCCTTAAGCTTCACAAATTATTTCGACTTCTCAAAAATATATTAGTTTACTTGATACGAAGCTAAGGACATATTTTACGTGAAAACGGTTTAAAGCGACAAATATATGCACGTTTTTATAAAGTTGCCGTAAATATTATTTTCGAAAAATTATATTATTTCTACGTAACAAGTATTTCACTAATTGAAACGTCCATGTTTGCGCGTGTTTTAACCATGATGTGAAACTTTTATAACGAAATGTCTTCTAGAAAAATCAAGTTCATCGGCCATATTTTTCAAAACAAAAGCCGTTTGTCAAGCGGAGTTATAGTGATTTAATTACGGATGTTCAAACATTGGCGAAACTTATTTTACGCACAATTAGCAAAACCACCATCTTTAGCCTTTGATATCTTTATGATCGAGACCTTTTGAACGAAAACTCCTGAACTGAAACTTCTAGATATCGATACAAACTTTCCAAAACCGTCGAGTTCGTTCTCTAACGATCGACGTACACCATTTTACGACTACTTTTCCGAGTCATTTTGTTGATTTCATGATTTTTCCTACGACATTGTTTTGCGACGAAAAGTGGTAATTTCACCAAAAATCATTATAAAACCATTGTAGGATGACATTTTGACGTAAAACATGTAAAGTCATTTTGAAGGGTCAAGACGTCAAAAGAGTATTTTTCGACGACGAGTAATATTTTCAAAACCCGTAAATGGTATAAATAACATACTGAAATGCATGCATAACATTACATTGCAACTCATTACATGTCATATCCTTCACAATAGGTCAAGATTAACGTATCACATTACATCTCGGTGTACCCACTTTTGTCTTCGCATCATTCCACCAAGTGAGTTCCATAGCCCTACTTTTACTTGTTTTCATAATCTGTTTTGGGGAGATACATGCTCATCATCTTTTATGACATTCATATCTATTTGCAAACTACATGCTTAATCGAACTTAATGTTTGGTCATATCCTGTATCATAAATCATTGAAATTTGAATGTCTTGGGATTATCATTGACCGAATGTCTTGGGATTATCATTGACCGAATGTCTTGGGATTATCATTGAATTTGAATGTCTTGGGATTATCATTGTCTTTGAATGTCTTGGGATTATCATTGTCTTTGAATGTCTTGGGATTATCATTGACTATACATATCTTGGCAATGGGTTGTGAACACACAGTTGCAAGTTTTGTATGGGCGGGACTTGGAACCGAGTGGATTCACAATGCCTTTCTTTGCATAAACGATTTCTAAAGGCTTTACATTTCAAAACAAACTCTATGAACTCACTCAACCTTTGTGTTGACACTTTTAGCATGTTTTTATCTCGGTATCTAAGACATTCACTTCATGGCATGCATTTGGACACATCATGGAGTCGTGATGACGACGTCTCCCCTGGGTTTCGTGCTTTAAAACATCGTTTGAATTGTAACAAACTTATTTCCGCACAAGTTGATTTTCATTTGGGACCTACTTTGTAAACTCGATTGTTTTATTAAATCAAACGATGTTCTTTTCAAACGACACTTTAGGTCGTTCAATATAACTTGTGATTGTGGTGCTATGACAATCAATCCCAGGAATTCCATTCATTGCAAAATGTAATTTGGGGTGTGACAGATTGGCATCGAGCTTGATTATAGAGAACTAGGTTGCATCATTGACCCTAGACTATAACTACATTATCATAGCATCTCATCATTTCATCACAAGTGCATGTTCACTTTACATGCGGTTGTTACGTACATTTTTCGAGTTATTCACTTTCATTTCACATCGATTGTCACATGGATGCCCTTAAATGCCCATTCCATTATTCTTTCTTCATACTCTAACGTGGAGAATTCCTTGTCATTCCCTATCGCAATTTTTTTATATCAGCTGATTCATCATCGATAACGACGAATGCCGAGATAAACCTTTATATAGGCTAAGTCGCTCTCACCCTTTGTTTCACCACTAACATGTCGAGTTACACTTTATTCACACACTAAGTCACTAAACCACCATACATTTGAAGCACTTACAACACATCATAACCCATCTTTTGGAACCCGTCGATCATTTTGAAAGATAGCCTCAAACTCATCGTTTCTTATCACATTTCTTTGAAGCGCTTATTATTAACATCGGATTTTGCTACGTCTCACATTTCCTCTTGTTTTGAAGAAGATATGGCAATCAAGAAAGCTACAGTTGAAATGACCCAAGCGGCTATTCGGTTAGTGAATGATAGCATTGCTAATGCTCTAAGAGTTGAAAGGAAGCGGTGGTTGCTGCTTCTTCGAGGAGGCATGATCGTCAGAGTAGCTAGGCTAGTCTAGCTGCTCTCGGAAATGCTTGGAGGATCCGGAGTTAAGAAATGTTCGTACAAGAATTTCAAAAGTTGTGAGCCCACGAAATTTAGAGGTACCGAGGGAGCTACAAAGAATGGTTCGATGGTTTGAAAAATTGGAATCGATGTTTTGCTATGTAACTGTCCGGATGATAGTAAAGTTAAATTTGCTACGAGCACATTACTCGATGGAGCATTATCGTGGTGGAATTCTTATGCTCAACCGATTGGGATGGAGAATGCTTTCAAGCTTACTTGGGAGCAATTTAAGGGTTTGGTGACTAAGTTTTGTCCACGTCACGAAATCAAAAAGTTGGAGACGGAGTTCTATGAATTAGTAACCATTGAGTACGATATTGACACTTACATTCGGAGATTCCAAGAATTGGGCGTGTTATGCCCGTCCATGGTTTCGATAATGAGAAGTTGCTAGAGGGTTTCATCGGGGACTTCCAAATTATTCAAGGCGATGTGACTTCTTCCGACCCAAAACGATTGAGGAAGCTATTCGATTGACTCAAAAGCTAATGGCCCAAGTAGTGAAGAGAGGCCAAGACCCCAACACCAACCAAAACAACAACAACCCCAACAATCGCACCAATTACTACAATAACCAAAACAATGACAACAACACCGATAACCAAATCAACAACAACAAAAGAAAATGGGAAAATGACCGAGGAGGTTACAATAACAACAATCAAGACCGTAACACTAACCATCATCAACAATGTAATAGAGGCAAGAGACGCAATGGTTTATGTTCTTTGCACCAATAGAAGGCGAGAGGTTATCTTGGAACCTACCCATTATGTAATCGATGTAAGTATCATCACACGGGACTTTGTCCTGTTAAGTGCTACAAGTGTCAAAAACTAGGACACCATGCCAGGAATTGTAGAGGCAAGACCATAGTTACGTGCTTCGGATGTGGGGAGCAAGGACACTATCGAAGTCAATGTCCTCAAAACCAAGGTCAACAAGTCGAAGGTGCTCATGGGAATGTATATATGTTAGAAGGAGGAGGAGGAGCTCGTCAAGGTATCAACGACGCGGAAGACTGAAGAAGTTCGGGAACTAACAGTCTTATTTCTTTTTATGTGCTATGTCGTACTAAGTTTATGTTTTCCATCGTATCCGAATCTTTATAACCTAAGATGTACTACTTTTGCTAAACTACCCGTTGTAAAATATTCTCATCTATCGTACTTTATTTTCTTTCCGATTTGTTATCATTTAAGTGGGTCTTTATTCTTGTTACTTTAACTATCATTTTAACGACACATCTCCATGTCTTCTCTCCTCGATGTTCATCACAATTTTAACATCGCTTGACTCAACACCAAACAACATATGAGTCGATTAGTCCAAGCATTGCATAGTTACTCCTAAATTATACATAGCACGATCACCTATGTCTAATTCGGGAAGAATCATGCAATGAAGGGAGTAGTAGTCTTATATGAGTAAGCAATTCAGTAATCGAGCCAAATTTTCAAAAGATTTTTTTCAAACCACTTGTTTCCAGTTTGATCCGCGTGGCAGTTCTTGTTTGATGAGTTGCAAAGATCGAGCTAGAAACAAGTTGTTACCTAAACCGATTTAGCCTAATCTCATGCGGTTCTTGTTTGATGAGTTGTGAGATTAAGTAAAATCGGTTACCAAAAAGTCTTTGAGGGTTTTGCTCGGGAATGGAAAGTTTGCCACATCAAACCCTAAACCCGATAGACTAACAACGATTGAATTCGAGGATTGAATTCCTTTTGGATGGGCGAATGTGACAACCCGTACTTTCGGTCATTTCTTGACACGATACATGTCTCATTAATTCAACATTTATAGTAAACTTGGTTTACTTGTTTCAAATTGCGTAACCTTGGAGGTTTAGCGGCGAATTCATGATCATGACATCACGTACATTTCATATGGACTATGATTAGTCTACATTTCATGGACATCATGTGCATTTCATTAGTACATTCACGACATTTTATTTCACTTTATACGCGTAAGTTTTATACTTAATAATTTTTATCGCGTGAGTTTTACTTTGTATATTTAATCCATTACTTTCAAAAATGATCCCGAGGTATTTTTAAACTTACATTTAGTTCATAAAAACTATATTTTTAGTTTTCCTAGTGTTTCAAATTTATTTGGTACATTAATCGTTAAAGTTTAATTATTACGTCGTTTTCTTAAAAATTGTACGATAATTATTTTATCACTCAATTTTCACAAGGAAAGTATTTTTACAATTTTTATTACCTCAATACATTCTATTTTGATCTAATAAAAACTTACTTGTACCAGAATTCTACCATTTACCTTACAAGATTTATTTAACTTACACATTTCTTAATATTTCACATATATATATACACAACACATTATAAAAAAAAAAAAAAAAAAAAAAAAATATATTTGGGGAGCATGATCCCTAAAAAACGCCCAAGGAGAGGGTATTCCATAAATGTGGCATGGCTCATTAATTTTATGTCTTCAATCTTGCATAAAAGTCTACTTGACTCAATTATTTCTCATTCACTTCACAAGTATTTTCTCAAAGTGTTAAAAAGTTTCTTTCTCTCTTTTTGTTCCTCCTCAAACCGGCCACAACAATAAGAGCAAGGGATCAAGATTTTTGCAAAGTTCAAGTGTTTACAATCTAGTATATATCCTTTATATGGTTTTGAAATAAAAACCAAGGATATTTAAGTTTAATCCTTGTTACCTACACCTCTTCATTTTCACTAGTAAGCATATTCTTATCATTTTTATGTTTCCTCTTCATTTTCATGAGTTTCTTATCATTTTTGGAGCTTATATGCATGTTATGTGATTTATACCATTTATTTCATGATTTTAGAACTTATATATATTTATAGTCATCCTATAATTATTCCCAAGTTATTCTTTGGTCTTGATGGTGATTAGGAACCCATGACACCCTAAGAAGGTGTATGGTAGGATTAGATTAGTTGTGGAGTTGATTTGAAGGGATTAGAATAGGTTTTGTCCGAGAAAAACTATTTTCGATAACTATATTTTACGTTCTGTCCTTAATTCGGATTTCTGGAAAAACCAACAGTTGATACGACATTTTGGCCTTCATAATTAGAAAATATACTTTAAAACGAATCCGTGGCCTTTTGAGCGGATAAAAGCGGAGTTATAACGAAGCCGTGGTGAATTTTTAAAGTTTGGCGACGAAAAGTATTATTTTCTGAAAACTCAGCTTGCTGTTTTACATATTCGGGTCAAAAACTAGCCTTAAGCTTCACAAATTATTTCGACTTCTCAAAAATATATTAGTTTACTTGATACGAAGCTAAGGACATATTTTACGTGAAAGCGGTTTAAAGCGACAAATATATGCACGTTTTTATAAAGTTGCCGTAAATATTATTTTCTGAAAAATTATATTATTTCTACGTAACAAGTATTTCACTAGCTGAAACGTCCATGTTTGCGGCTGTTTTTAACCATGATGTGAAACTTTTTATAACGAAATGTCTTCTAGTAAAATCAAGTTCATCGGCCATATTTTTCAAAACAAAAAGCCGTTTGTCAAGCGGAGTTATAGTGATTTAATTACGGATGTTCAAACATTGGCGAAACTTATTTTCGCACACAATTAGCAAAACCACCATCTTTAGCCTTTGATATCTTTATGATCGAGACCTTTTGAGCGAAAACTCCTGAACTGAAACTTCTAGATATCGATACAAACTTTCCAAAACCGTCGAGTTCGTTCTCTAACGATCGACGTACACCATTCGACTACTTTTCGGAGTCATTTTGTTGATTTCATGATTTTTCCTACGACATTGTTTTGCGACGAAAAGTGGTAATTTCACCAAAATCATTATAAAACCATTGTAGGATGACATTTTGGCGTAAAACATGTAAAGTCATTTTTGAAGGGTCAAGGCGTCAAAAGAGTATTTTTCACTGACGGTAATATTTTCAAAACCGTAAATGGTATAAATAACATCTGAAATGCATGCATAACATTACATTGCAACTCATTACATGTCATATCCTTCACAATAGGTCAAGATTAACGTATCACATTACATCTCGGTGTACCCACTTTTGTCTTCGCATCATTCCACCAGTGAGTTCCATAGCCCCTACTTTTACTTGTTTTCATAAGCTGTTTTGGGAGATACATGCTCATCATCTTTTATGACATTCATATCTATTTGCAAACTACATGCTTAACTCGAACTTAATGTTTGGTCATATCATAAATCATAAATCATTGGGTTGAATGAATGTCTTGGGATTATCATTGGATTTGAATGTCTTGGGATTATCATTGATTTGAATGTCTTGGGATTATCATTGACCGGAATGTCTTGGGATTATCATTGTCTTTGAATGTCTTGGGATTATCATTGTCTTTGAATGTCTTGGGATTATCATTGACTATACATATCTTGGCAATGGGTTGTGAACACACGAGTTGCAAGTTTTGTATGGCGGGACTTGAAGGCGAGTGGATTCACAATGCCTTTCTTGCATAAACGATTTCTAAAGGCTTTACATTTCAAAACAAACTCTATGAACTCACTCAACCTTTGTGTTGACACTTTTAGCATGTTTTTATCTCGGTATCTAAGACATTCACTTCATGGCATGCATTTGGACACATCATGGAGTCGTGATGACGACGTCTCCTCCCTGGGTTTCGTGCTTTAAAACATCGTTTGAATTGTAACAAACTTATTTCCGCACATGTTGATTTTCATTTGGGACCTACTTTGTAAACTCGATTGTTTTATTAAATCAAGCGATGTTCTTTTCAAACGACACTTTAGGTCGTTCAATATAACTGTGATTGTGGTGCTATGACGGTCAATCCTAGAATTCCATTCATTGCAAAAGCAGTAATTTGGGGTGTGACAACTCACATGATCTATCTGCGATATTTACACTATTACCGGCACTTACCTTGTTTAAAGGTTCTATATCTCCTCGCCTTTCTTCTGCGAAATGCCACCAAAGCGAAGATCAAACCGAACCAACCATGGTGGAGCTTCCAATGCTCTATTCCAAAGAGGTTACCATGAATCGAGTATGAACACCGCTATTCCAAGCAGTGGTCACACACGATCAAGCTGCGAAGCCACTTACTCCTGCTAGGGCTACTCCAATTCAACCTACCATGAATCAAGCTATGATAGACCAAGCGGTCAATGAGCGAGTGAATGCGACTCTAGCTATGACAAACCACTGTCTACTAATCTTGGAACTTGAGACCAGCCACCCATAGCCACACTTGTACCTACCAGGACTTTCGAAAGACTATGACTGGAGGCTATAGTGGAACCGAAGGAGCTGTCGGTTTGACTAGATGGATCGAGAAGCTCGAGACTGTGTTTCGAATCTGCAACTGTGAAGAAGAGTCTAAGGTTAAGTATGCATCGTTCACTTTCACGGATGCTGCCTTGACCTGGTGGAACAATTTCTTGAAATCTGCAAGTATCGATGTTGCCTATGCCATGCCATGGGAAAGCTTTAAGGAAATGGTGCTTCGAAAATACTGCCCTCGTGTAGCATTGGGCCGCAGCCCAGAAATACATTCCAAGAAAATTTCCATTTCATCCTTGGGCCGAAGCCCATTCCTCATTGTATACCATGTCAAACTCGGACTCAATGTGTCATTTTTCTACCGGGCCACAGCCCATTCGCTCGTCATAAGTTTCGGCTGAACAATTTAATCGAGTCATAAAATAAAACCCGAGGTGTATGATCAAAAATCAAATATAAAACTAGACTCCTTTACCACGTATTCGAAGTCTCACACTTAGACTTATTAATATTTGTGACAACAAATAAAACAAGTGCGAAAGTGTTATTACACGAAACAAGTATTGGAAAATATAATCTACTTGATAAAGTCTACGTCAAAGTTTAACGTCAACGTGTAAACAAGTGTATGTCAAGTAAAATTCTAGTTGAGAACTATATATATTAAGAACAAATTTTAATAAATAAATGGAGACTACTATATCATTTTGTCAACTAATAAACTTGAGAGTTTTCAACTTTAACTTAAGTATTTTCTAAATACAATTAGAAAATAAATAAACTAATATTGGTGTTGACAATACTATTATGTGTCAACTTAAATAAGTGTATATACATTTATATACTTACTAATAGAACGTCGTGATTATTTTGAAACAACTTTAATGTCGACAACACCGTTATAGTGTCAACATGAAAAGTATATATACTTTCGTATACTTACTAGTGAAACCATTTAATCATTTTTACAAACTAAAGTTTAGTTTTAAATACAATTATAAAAACAATTGAACTAATTTAAGCAAGTGATACTTAAAACTATGAACTAAAACATTGCCCTCCTTATCTAGGTCGCGTGTCGGTGCCGCTTCACAACATTCACTAAATCCCACTTTTGGATTGCACATTTGCTAAGGTGAGTTTTCATAGCCCCTCTTTTACTTGATAAATTGTTTTATACATTTTGGGGTGAGAAAATATGCAAAACCTTTTTATGGACCTAAACTATTGCATGATTACTATTACGTGGTTTAGCCTAAGCCCTTATGTCCCTAGAAATGCCCCTTTTTCATGAACCGTCGGTTCCCTATTGGGAGCGCGAATGTTATAAATAGATCTATTGAGGGTGACTCTCATTCGGTTGGCCATGCTTAGGTCAAGGCGACGTATACCATGTCGGAATCGAGTGTTGAGGGACAAAACACTATAATGGGCCTATATATTGTATGATATCTTTTAGCATACAGAAAATGTCGTAGTATCGGTTGCATGAACTTAGAGCTAACGTAATAGACATTCATCCATATATCATTATATTCGTTGTAATGATTATATGACTTTGATTATGGTCCAAACTTACTATTTTAATCTAAACCTATGAACTCACCAGCTTTTAGCTGACCTTTTTAGCATATTTTCTCAGGTGCTTAATTTGTGATCATGGATGCAAGGCAAGAGGCGGTAAATGGTCGTAGTAATATCTAAAGAAGTGTTTTTACACAAAACGATGTTTTTAAATTGGGACCACTGAACTTATGGGATGTGCCCATTTTATCCAAACAATGTTGTAAGATAATATTTTAAAACTATTTTATGAAATCAAACGGAGTATGTATTCCGTTCTTTATTACTTGTGTTGTGATCTCCTATTTCGTAACATTCCCCATAACACGTATGCTTCCGCTAAACCAAATTTGGGGGTGTTACACACGTCCCCTTTCTTTTTTACTATATGAAATCCATACTTTGACACCTGAGATTCCGTAACGAGTAGATACTTCCGCAGGAGCATAATCTATTTTCTGGCAGTGGCAGAAGACATGACAGGGATCTTTGTCGATTATATGAAAAAAAAACACGATATCCTTGGGCTGTTAGGTGTTATTTTGTGAAACATAAATCTACTAAAACATGCGATTTGTGTATCACAAAATAGCATTTAACAGCCCAAAGATATCGTCGTTTTTTTTCTGCCTCGTAAAGTGAACGCCTTAGTATCTTACTGGTACGTGTTATTTACAAATTAAATTATGCGTTGTTGCTAAAAGAAAACTAATATTAGTATCGTTAGTCGGATAATTGTTAGGATATTTATTGTATTGTCACGCTTACAGCAGGTCACATGTCTAATATGATTATCGCATATTTTTATGATGCAGGTTATCTTCACAGCAATAGTCTCTCATGTGAATTCAGTTCCAAGACCTATCTATGATATGAAGATGGCCGTGCCTTTAAAAAAAAGGCAAACAAATAAATTAAGAACCAATATTGTTGAACTATTAGATGCTATTTTATAAGACGTCAATCTTATGTCGAATACAGATCTATGCGTTATAAAATAGCATTTAATAGACCAACAATATTGGGATCTTTTATTTTATACGGCAATTGGTTATGCTATCGATAAATTCCTGTGAATAGTCATAATAAGGTATTGTAACTTTTCCAACCACAATTGTTATTGATAGCTAATATCCAATATAAAAACAATAGTATTTGTTCATTTGAAAATTTACATTCACATATTTATATCTTAATCATGTGATCTACTTGCATTAACAGGTAAACAGGTCCACAAAGACAGCCGCTCAAACAGATTTAATCTTGAAACAGTGGAGACAATGTTCTTTCAGAATGGATCATGAAATGCAGTCACAATAAAACGTGAACATCCTATAATTATTTAACAGAAAGAATGGCTTTTATTTAATCAAATATTTTACAACCATTTGCCAAAGCCTAGACCAATATATCACAATGCCACTCAAACTAAAATTCACCACAAATACATGACTACAAATACAAAGACCAACCTAAACAAGACATCATCACCACCATCAAAGTCGACCATCTGTCCACACACGCTTACCAATCCATTAAGCCCTTAAGTTTCTGGATAAACAAATCATTGTTACGAAAGTTTAGTTCCAGTTCAGCTGCCACAATGCGCATTTTCATGAGCTTTTGTTCATCTCTTGCCTGTACTTCTCTTAGATATTCTGCAGTTTTCTGGCATAAACATTCCCGACTGTTTCCAGTTCCTGAATAAAAGTTAGCCTCTCACGAGTAACATTGGCTAAGCTAGCGCATAGGCCATTCATTTGCTGTGACATTTGAATATCTTGGCTTGCAGCTTGGCGACAGTACAAGACTAGCATATCAGACCAGTTATTCGAATTTGCTTCACTTCTAAGCTAATCACACTTAGGCCGCCTAGACATTCTGTTTACTTCCTTCTTTATTACAATTTATGGCCAAATAGATATCCACTTACTCTCTCTTAAATAGCAAAAACAAGGCTATATGTTTTGCATAATGACAAACACAATGCTCAGATGTATACAACATAATTACACATTGAATACTATTTGCATAAAAACAAAAGACAGAGAATCGATACTGTTTTTTCAGACTTCTACTTTATTTGCTTGTATGGTATCTAGCACAAATAATTCATGCGCACCTTTTATTATATGTTTTCATTAATACATTGTTTTGCAATAGCATCTTATATCACAATCTATGCCATGGATTAGAGATGCAGGCCACTTTTAATCTTTAGCCAAAACATACAAGCAGCACAACCATCTTGCTCTAACTCATATATTAAATTATGTATAGAATAGACGCTAGCCGACAGCTGATATCATGTAGGTAAACTAATTTCAGAACACCAAATATACCAGAAAAATATTTTTTTTTCTACATATACTTCTCCTCCACAGATGAAAAAAGTTTTTCTCACATATACTACTGTCAATATATGCATTTTACTTATACAATATGTGACCTTAACATTTCATAACTAAAATCCAAGTTTCATACTATTTGCATATGTCCTTTTAGTTCACTACAAAGACTGCACTGTGTTTCCATGTATTTTTTACATATGTTCATTTGCTTGCTTCTTCCTAATATTGCAGTCACAAAGACAGCCATACATGTGTCGTTAGAGGTTTTTTCTACTTTGTTCGTTGAAGACAATAAAAAAATATATGCACCGGATTCTGTCTCAGAAGGTATAACCTTAATCTATCTTTTATGTTCAACTATATAATAAACTTTCTATATGCACTTCTAACCCATGACCACAAACCTACACTTTACCAACGTAGATTAACCAGTCACACAAAAAAAACATCCATAATAAAATCCACAGTGGTCCTAAAACTACTTTACAAATTTCAAATGGTTACACAAACTAATACAACCATCCTCTTTTTTTTACATGTATACCTTATCATCAATATAAAACAACAAAGACTTAGATTTACTATATTTAACTATCTAGCTTATTAACATATTCTTAAGTATTACATTCAAATTAAAAGTCCCCATTTGAATCGCCTTTTACATTTAAACTATACGGTTTCTGTTTATTTTTCGCTTCAAAGATAGCATCATTTATATTTATTCACTAATACCAGTTGACATACCAAATCCTACGAAACTATTTTAACATAAGATATTATAGAAATTAAGAAATGATTATCAGTTAATTTAGCTTTATGCCATCCTAACTTCCTCTCTATGTTTTATATCATAAGACTGTTGATGTATTCTAAAAACAAATCTGATGTGATGCTAAATCTTAGCACTGAAATTTATAAACTAACTTGAAATTACTTTGCAAACTTATATGTAGCTAAATTTTATTAATGATTTATAATCAAACACATGTAAATTTGGTTAGAAAATTATTACTATCAATTTATTTGCTGATTTTTGTAAATCGACTTCGTTTACTGTATTTAAAAAGTAACGCCATGCCTTTGGTGTCTATCACTCTTTTTCAATGTATTCACCACATTCTCTTCTCATTCTCAGGTTGCGCATACCACTACCTATAGAGTCAACTACCTATGGAACAAACCAAAGGCTACCAAGATCAGTTTGACACTACGTAACTACAACACGGCTATACCAAAGCAGCAATCTACAGCATATATCAAAGAAAGGCATGTTCTAAAAAATATGTCACCATAAACCTAAGATTCATTAGGTCTTGAAAAAAAAAAAAAAAAAAAAAAAAAAAAAAAAGGATGTTCAAAGATATAAAATTGTTAATACAAATAAGCCGTAAAAACGTTTATTTATATTTTGATAGTTCTCTTGTTGATAGTTCTTTATTCCTCCCTAAAAGTGTTGTGTCAAAGGCATTAGTGAAGGATGCCGAAAGAGTCAAGATGAAGGCATTAGTGAAAGGTGCTTAACGTCTGTGTCAAAGGCATTAGTGAAGGATGCCAAAGGAGTCAAGACGAATGCATTAGTGAAAGCTGTCGAACGTCCGTGTCAAAGGCATTAGTGAAGGGTGCCTAGAAGTCAAGTCAAGAGGCATTAGTAAAAGATGCCAAGGGTGTATAATCGATGAGGTGTATCGACGTACAAATAGAGATAAGTTGTGTCCAAGGATATTAGTATCCTTGATGATGTTATAATAAGGAGTGGGTCTTCTTTGGGATAGGTATTGTGTAGTGTTGGGTTGTAGTTCCTCCTTTGTAATGGAACTCGGTATCTAGCCTTATCCGGATAAAGTGTAGGCGACGTTGTGATAGGTGTGGTTCTACCTTGTGGAAGAACCGGTGTCTAGCCTTGTGCGGAAAAAGAGTAGGCGGCGTTGTGAAGGCTTCTTCGCCATAAGGAGTTGTGTCGTTTAGTGATTACGAACTCCTGAGTAGGTGACTCGGGAGTGGAGTAGGGCGAGGAAAGTGTCCTTGTGGCGAACCACTATAAACACTCATGTCGTGGTTTTGTTTCTTTCTACGCCTTAGCATTTCATACTTACAAATCTATCTATCAACATCCAACATACAGATCTGAATAGATTGACATAAGTCGATCTAAATATTTTAAAACAAAGTTTTAATTGGTAAAACTATTCAACCCCCCTTTAGTTTTCCACAATTGGTATCAGAGCCTCGTTACCAAGTTTCTTAGAGTATGTTGTACTTTAAAAACTTGATACGATCCGTGTATGATTAAAAACTAAATTGTTTCTCTTATGTTGGATAGTAATAGATTATTCTAACATTGTCTTTTTAAGAAATCTTCTTGCTAGGATCTCTCCAAAGTCTTCATTTCTATTCAAAGAAAAATGAAGTCAACCTTCAAGGAAGAACCTAAAAGTAATCGCAACCTACTTGTACTTAGTATAACAGATTACTTTAAAAGCTCATGAAGTATTTCGGTTTTATGGTTTCCATAAACCATATCAAGAGTTTAAAGGTATGTTCACTTATCCACAAATTAACTAATTTACGTTTACATGGATATGTTGATATTATTTCATTAACTTAGACAATAATAATTGCTAGCCTCTAAAAAGTCTCTTTTCGCCACTTTCCCGACTTACTCATCATCGGGAATAGTATTCCTCCTTGATTTTCTAAAGATCGTCATACTAACGCCACCGTCACAAATAGATCCTTGATAGTTAACCTATCAAAACACGTTGACCAAACGTCTATTCAATTAGGAACCTCAAAGCTATTTTTGTACCATAAGCTAGTGTATAACTTATTACAAAGATAACACCAAACACCCTATTTCTGTCCACAGTAGCCGGATCCCATAAGTTGTACTAGCCAGATCCCAATTACAAGGGATCCGGGGGAACCGTGTGATAGATACCAATAATACGTTTTTCAAAACCAATTCTGCTCTTTTCCCTCTCCTCACAAAACACAAAAACGACTCAATTGCTGCTTTCATCTTCATAGGGCTTCACATCCTCAAGCATCTCCTTCTAGAACATCATTTTAAGTAATTACACTCATACGTTCTACTCTTCATCATCCTCATCCTAGGGTTTATTGTTTTTATTGTTTTTATTTTTTTTACATCAATTGATGAAATTAGGTTTTGCAAAATTGATCACTAGAAAAGGTTTTCACATAACTAAGATTCTTTTGTGTTTACAACATTGTTAATACAAATAAAAACTATAAACCCATCTCAAAAAAATTTACCTAATTGGAATATTTGTTTTTTCTAGGACCAACCATGCCTAAAGCTACCCAACAAGACCACCATGATACCGCTTCACTACCTCACTAAATACTATCGAAGAGGGTTTTCAAAACCGATCGTAAAATCTTCAAAAGACTTGAAAATGACTTATCCACGAAGGTCGTATGGTCAAGGAATGTTTCCTTGAAAATACCGACATTCGTCAAGTCTTCTCGGCAATCAACTTTTATTGTCTCCTTAATATTGATGAACAAATTTGTCCAGTTTTCATCTTTGAATTTTACAAAAGCGTTAGGATCATACGAAATAGTGATGATAGCATCTCAATCACTTTTATCATCAATAATCAAAACCTTACTCTACCCCTTAACACATTTGCACAAATCATCCGCATTCCTTGTGAAGGAATTTGTATGTACTCCCAAGATTGGGCAATATCCACTAAATCTTTTGCACTAGATTCTAAACAAATCTAACGCACTCCTCTTGATGACCCCGCAATTGTTCGAGACACCATTTTCCAAATTAGAGCTGACCAATCTCGCTTCAACCGCAACAAAGAGCTTATTCACCGTGATCCCTTTCAAATGGAACTCTTCGAAATGCATCCCATCTATAGAAAGTGGGAAGAAATTCTTAGGGAAAAAATCATTAGTTTGGTCGGAAACAAAGACCATCCAAATGCATGTCTTGTCCAAATGATATATTGCCTCATTCACTAAAGGCCATTTAATCTTGCCTATTACATGGTGAAGAGAATAGCCGGTGTGTTCAAAATTGCCAACATGGTACGTACTCCCCTATGGTATGCTCCTAACACGACTCCGTGAGTATGTTAGTGCAATGCAACCTTCTCCAATCAACGATGATCATTTCCTTGCCGATCACGTCATGGTACCACTCACCAAACAACCCTCTAAATGGTTCATGGTTAATAGAAGAAGACCTCGGGCTCTCCCGGACTCCTCGGACAAAGAAGAAGTAAATGTCAACCCCGTTGCCAACGTCAACTTGGACCCCATAACCTACTTTGAACAACTTCCAACTCTTCCAAACGAGACCGAAGAATTCAAACAATTGAAGGGTATGATCCAATGCCTAACTAACTACGTCGTGAAGTCGGAAAAGAGGAAGAGAAAAGATTGACAAAAGAGACATTAGGATTATGGTTTTTTTTAGACATTTTGTTTATCATTTTGCAATGGATGCTTATGTTTGTGAAATGCTTTATTTTGGTTGTTTGGATATTATCACTGCCACTCTTATTTATGGTATGGTTTATGAGATATCTTGCTTGTTTTGTTGTTCTTTTAGAGTAAAGACCAATAGCAATTGGTATGCATTGTATAATACAAAATCTGCACTTTTTCTGTGGTGCTTCTGATCTGCAGTTTCCGGATCCCTAAAGTTATACTAGACGGATCCCTCCTTTTAGGGATTCGTGGGATCCGGGGTGACATATTTACAATGAAGACCCCCACACAGCAAACCAGCTGACTAGATCACTTCACACTAGCTAAACATTATGCCTTAGGACCACTTAAGTCTTCCTCAAGCTCAGTAAGCTTCACACTCACTTATAGCTCACTTAAGATCACACTCAAAGTGCTTTTCAATTTATCATTTCACTGAAACTCATCATCTTTCCGTTCCTATACTCACACATCATCTCTCACATGTCAACACATCTAGTTTTATAAATCTCTCAATTTTAGCAAATTGACTTTAGTCATCTCTACCTCAAAATGGGTCAAAAACTAGCTTTTCAATTCTTATAATTTTTAAGGAATTTTTAAATTTTATCCCAAGTTGACATCTGATCTCTAGGATCATTTAACATCACTTAACACTTTCAAATTTCCTAGTGTCATCCTTGATCACCCATTGGTGGTCATAAAGTCCCATTTTCCCTCCATAAAAGGCAATCATTAGCTATCATCACTCATTACACTTGATCATTTAAGTCACATCTCATTTAAAACACTTAAGAAGAATGAGACACTCAAGATATATAGGTATTAGACTCTACCAACATCATTTTCTTCTTTTCTTGACTGCTGATAGCCGGATCCTTAGGATTAGCCTAGACGGATCCCTCATTGGAGGGAACCGTGGGAACCGGCTGGCAGATTCAGCAAATCCTAGCTAAAACAATCATTTCAAGCTCTCCTTGCTAACTTGAACACTCCATCTTGTCTTAATTAAACTCCTAGATCAGTTAAAATCTGTAGTTGACTCTTGTGCATGAAAATCATCACATTTCAAAGGATCTTAGTAGCTTAAGTCTTTAATGCACTTCCCAAATCCTTCCTTTTATAAGTCATCATGTTAGAACTTCTTAGTCACCAACTACAACTCTATTCTCAGAATTTAGAAACCTTCACATCACTAATCTTTAGTCATTTCATCATGAGGAAAGCTCCTAATGCTAACTCATCCACCAAAGGACCACCCAAGAAACTTGCTCGTGTTATACACGAAATTTCCTCAACCGAATCATCTCCCGTTAAATCCACAAATGCTAGGATTTCTCCTCCACCGACTCAACCAATCAAACCAATCCCCAAAAGGATTGTTCCAACAAAGATATCATCACCAAACACCACAATTCCTCCTAAACCAAATACACCCATTTCCACCTAACCATCACCTTTGGTGCCTAGAGCCAAATCATATACCACTTCAAATTCATCTCCACATCTCTACAACTTGGAGGACTTGCCTCCTAGGCCATCCCATCCTCCACCATTGCCGACACTCTCTTCACTAGTGAAGATTGTGCAACAAAACCAAGGTGTTGAATCAACACTTGCACCGGCATATTTTTCTCCATTTCCCTCAAATGGTCCATTTTGGATTATGAGGAATTATCAAAGTCAACCACCCGACCACATGGAAGTTGACACCTCCCTACCTCCACTATCATCCTTTGTTGAGCCATCTTCGAATGTGCCTTCGCCAATTCCTCCTTCTTTTAAGGATCATCAACCCTCTTCACTTGATCCTCCACATCAAGCCACTCCATTCCTACCACCACCTTTTCCAAGCCATGACAAAGATTGCTATCATTGTCAACACGTTGAAGGCTTGATACATGAACTACGTCAAGAGCAACGTTTCATGCTTTATCACCTCCTCGAACGTTTCGATGAGGTTAACAAACCTAAGCAACCGTGAGCCTAAAGATTCAAGTGGTGTCCTAGTCTTAAGCTTAACTTAGATCGTTTAGGAATCACATTTCATGTTTAAATCATTCTCTTAGTTTTAGATATTTGTAGATCATTTCTCGTATATTTTATTGAATGAGATTACATGTTATATGCCATATTGTCTTGAGAGTATGTTTGTTGCCTTAATACATATCTTATTTTGATGTTAACATCATTTGTTACATCACCATTGCTGTATTTTGTCTACAGTTAGACGGATCCCTCCGTTTTCCTAGACGGATCCTTCCAAAGAGGGAACCGTGGGATCCGTGCAACAGAAGACTTGTTTACTACTAATTTGAGTCTTATTTGCAGGAAATTATGCATTATACACTTGTTTTCTAACATTTGTTTTGTAGATTTTCAATATACACATGAAGACTTTGACACCCTTAGTTAGGGGGAGTTTCGTGTCAAAGCAAAATATTGCAAAAATCATTTGCAATATCATTCACATAGGATTACATGACGTCCTCCTTGCAAAGTTGCAATCATCAAGGGGGAGCATAGTCGTGAAAAAGACGAAACCATTTGCAAACATAGTTGCAGTGCACTAGTTTAGTATTTCTTCTTACTTGATGCCCTCACAAAGGGATGGACTCGTTAAGGGGGAGCTAAGACGAGAACACTTGCTCTCTATATTTTTTATATCTTCTTTCTTCTTACATGTTTTTCTTAAAACAATGTGTTAGTTTTTTTTCGACGCTCTTTTTGTTTCGACAAAAAAGGGGGAGAGAGAGTAAACTCAATTCAAACTTTACAATTTTAGTTTTCCTTGAAATAATCTTATGTTTTGTCATCAAAAAAGGGGAAATTGTTATTACAAATAAGCCGTAAAATGTTTATTTATATTTTACGATCTTACAATGTTTTGTCGATAACAAACGTAAGATCATTTTAACGAAACAAATAAAATAAGTAAATGGTTTGAGCCAATAGTTTACTAACCCACTTATATTTTTCATATAAAACACTAAACAAGTAATAGTGCTTTTATGATTTAGTAATGCATATGTACAGCAACTAGTGTTTATATATTGGGTAGATATATACATAATTAGTATGTATTATAATGGGTAATACAATGGGTAGAAGTTTAAGTATTTGACCCATTGACTAAATAAATTGAATGTAGTTGGGTAAAACCCAAAGTCCATGACCCATACCCATGGAGCATAACCCATTACCCATTGCATGACATCATGCATAAATCACAATGGGTATTATACATGACCCATGGAGCTAACCTATAACCCATGGACTAGATACATTGCATCTACTAGATACATTGTATCTACTTGGATACCCATGATCCAAAGTCTAGGACCCATGACCCATAACCCATGACCCAAAACCCATGGGCAAAGAGGAGCGTGTGACAACTCGTAATTTCAGGTCATTTCTCAAAACAATTCACGTTTCACAATTTCATCATTTATCGTAAACTAGGTTTACGTGTTCCAAATTCGCGTAACCTTAATGGTTTAGCGGCGAATTCATGATCATATCATCACGGACATTTCATATAGACTAAGTTTAGTCTACATTTCATTAACATCTTTTTCATCATGTTAGTTCATTCATGATTTTGCATTTCACCTTAAACGCGTAAATTTCATATTAAATAAACGTTATCGCGTAAGTTATTATTTTGAACATTTAATCCAATACTTCCAAAAATTATCCCGACATATTTTTATACTTACATTTAGTTTATAAAAATAATATTTTGAGTTTACCTAGTGTTTTAAATTTATTTTTATATAAATCGTTAAATTTATATTATTACGACGCTTTTCTTAAAAACTACACGATAATTATTATATCACTCAAATTTTACAAGAAATGTATTTTTACAATTTTTATGATCTCAATATACTTTACTTTGATCTATTAAAAATTACTTTTAGCTAAAACTACCTTAAATACACTAATGTATATACAATGTTACAAGTACCTTTACTTAATTTCATTTACTTACACTTTTATATACACATTTATACATACCTTATAAAGAAAAAAAATATATATATATTTGTGAAACACTCCCCAAAATCCGCCAAGGGGGTTAGTCAAAGTGGTGAACATTTTCTTACACATGAATATTTACACTCAATCTTATACATACACACTTCATTTATTCACAAATAATACAAGTTCTAGTCAAGTTGTTTTCCTCTCTTGTTTCTTCCTCTCCAAACCGGTTACACCTAAGGGATAGGAGATTTCATCAAAGTTTTTCCAAGATCAAGTTTTAACAATCTAGTTACACTCTTAATCAAGGTTTTGAAATAAAAACCTAGGGTGTTTAAGTTTAATCCCTTGTTCTAATCACCTCATCAAGTAACTAGTAAGCATATCATTTTCATTTTACATCTTTCATTATCATTTCATATCTATTTCATCATTTTTGAGCAAAGCATGCAAGACTTATGGATGTTTATACCATTTTAACATTGTTTTAGAAGTTATATATATATAAGTCATCCTATTATTTATCCCTTGTTATATATTAGTCTTGATGATGTTTAGGAACCCATGACACCCTAAGAAGGTGTATGGTAGGATTAGAATAGCTTTGGAGTTGTTTTGAAGGGATTGGAATAGGTTTAGTACGAGAAAACTCTTTTCGACAAGTCTAAAAAGTGGTGCGATCTTATTTTGTAATTATGGAAAAAGCGACAGTGAACATAAAATTTTGGCCTAGATATTTAGAAAATATACTTTAAAACGAATCCGTGGCGCTTGAGCGGATTAAAAGCGGAGCTATAACGAAGAAATTATGAATTTTCAAGTTTGACGAAATATATATTTCACGAAAATTTCAAAGAACTGCTTTTTTGTTTTGTACGAGTCAAAAGCGAGTCTTAAGCGTTATAAATTATTTCGACTTATCAAAAATATATTAGTATACTTTGATACGAAGCTAAGGACGTATAATACGTAGAAAACGGATTTGTAACGACTAAAATATACACGTTTTCATAAAATTGCCGTAACTTTATTATTTACGAAAAACTATATTATTTTTAGTTGACAAGTGTTACGGTAAACAAAACGACCATATTGAAGGTTGTTTTTAACGTTGATGTGGAACTTTTTGTAACGAGATGTCTTCTAATAAAATTAAGATCACCAAGAATATTTTCCAAAATGACCAACCGTTTGTATAGCGGAGTTGTAATGAATTATTTACGGTTGCTTAAACTTTGCCGAAACTCACTTTTAAACCACATTTTGGACAAAATCACCCTACTTAACCTATGTTTTTCTTTATGAGCGAGACCTTTAGGATAAAACTTAAATGCCAAACTTGAGATTTTGATACAAGCTTTCCAAAACCGTTGAGTTCGTTTCCTAACATTCGACGTACACCATTTCGACTAGCTTTTCGAGGCCATTTTTGTCACTTTCATGAAATTTCCAACGACATTATTTCTGACGAAAAAGTTAAAATTTCACAATAAATCATTAAGAAACTATTGTAGGATGACATTTGACGTAATACTTGTAAAGTAATTTAAAATGGTCAAGACGTCAAAAGAGTATTTTTCGAACGATAAGTATTATTTTCAAAACTCACAGTGGTATAAATAACATCTGAAATGCATGCATAACATTAAATCATAACTCATTACGTATCATATCATTCATAATAGGTCAAGATTAAAGAATCACGCTTCATTTCGATTGTACTCACTTTTGTCATCGCATCATTGTACCAAGTGAGTTTTCATAGCCCCATTTTCAATTGTTTTGAACTATTTTGGGGAGATACATGCTTAACTATTTTCACAAGTACTTTATCTTTTTAAGGATAACTTCTATCATGATCATCATTGTTTCAAACTGAATGTTGTACTATATTAGTTGTTCTTGTTTGTTTGGTATAGTTCTCGTCGTATAAAGTTCTATGTCGGGTTGACTCCGATACATCGTCGTATAAAGTTCTATGTCGGTTGACTACCGATACATCGTCGTATAAAGTTCTATGTCGGTTGACTGCGATACATCGTCAGATAATGTTCTAAATCGATTGACTACGATACATTGACTCTAGTCCTATTGATTAAGTGCTATTGTTCTACGTCGAGTTAGGTACTATTGTGAATTCATTTGACATCATTTGTTTGAACATAAACTATACATATTTTGGCGTTGGGTTGTGAACACAGGTTGCAAGTTTTGTATGGGCGGAACTTGGGCGGGTGGATTTACAATGCCTTTGCCGATAAACGATTTTGAAAGGCTTTACATTTCAACTCAAACTCTATGAACTCACTCAACCTTTGTGTTGACACTTTTAGCATGTTTTTATCTCGGTATCTAAGGCACACACTTCATGGCATGCATGTGGACACATCATGGAGTCGCGGTGACGACTCGTCTCACTTGGGTTTTACGCACTTTAAAACATCGTTTGAATTGTAACAAACTTATTTCCGCACAAGTTGATTTTCATTTGGGACCTACACTTTATAAACTCGATTGTTTTATTAAATCAAACGATGTGTTTTCCAAACGACACTTTAGGTCGTTCAATATAACTGTGATTGTGATGCTATGACGGTCAATCCCGAGAATTCCATTCCACGCAAAATGTAATTTGGGGTGTGACAGAGCGTCCCATGGTTCCCCAGTTTACGGGCGGATCCTCAAGTAAGGGATCCGTGGGATCCGTGGAACAGTAGCTTATTTTCTTCTATAAATAGTGAGCCATTTCTTCATTTTGGGTAACCACTTCCACACATACTTTCTCCTAGTATTGTAAACCTTCTAACCTTAGATCCGAAGGATCTCTCTATGTAGGTTGTGTTTGTTTTTGTGTGATTCTCTAGGTTCCTCTTAAAGGCGAGATCACCACCTCTTGAAGTCGAGCAAGCTCAAGTCCATGAGTTGCCATGCTTCATCATCATCAAGACTACTGAGGTTCTCTTGTTGATAGTTCTTTCTTCCTCCCTAAAAGTGTTGTGTCAAAGGCATTAGTGAAGGATGCCGAAAGAGTCAAGATGAAGGCATTAGTGAAAGGTGCTTAACGTCCGTGTCAAAGGCATTAGTGAAGGATGCCAAAAGAGTCAAGACGAAGGCATTAGTGAAAGGTGTCGAACGTCCGTGTCAAAGGCATTAGTGAATGGTGCCTAGAAGTCAAGTCAAGAGGCATTAGTAAAAGATGCCAAGGGTTTATAATCGATGAGGTGCATCGACGTACAAATAGAGATAAGTTGTGTCCAAGGATATTAGTATCCTTGATGATGTTATAATAAGGCGTGGGTCTTCTTTGGGATAGGTATTGTGTAGTGTTGGGTAGTAGTTCCTCCTTTGTAATGGAACTCGGTATTTAGCCTTGTACCGGATAAAGTGTAGGCGACGTTGTGATAGGTGTGTTTCTACCTTGTGGAAGAACCCGAGGTCAGCCTTGTCTGAAAAAAAGAGTGGCGACGTTGTGAAGGCTTCTTCGCATAAGGAGTTGTGTCGTGTAGTGATTACGAACTCTCGAGTAGGTGACTCGGGGAGTAGATTAGGGCCAGGAAGGTGTCCTTGTAGCCGAACCACTATAAACACTCGTGTCATGGTTTTGTGTTTCTTACTTTCTACCTTAGCACTTCATACTTACAAATCTATCTATCAACATCCAACATACACATCTGAATAGATTGACATAAGTCGATCTAAATATTTTAAAACAAAGTTTTAATTGGTAAAACTATTCAACCCCCCTTCTAGTTTTCCACAAAAACCATAAACATTACCAAGTCTTAATTAACATACCATAACAAGACTACCCATTTACAAGACTGCTTAAACCCAAAAGAGATTTTGGAAAACCAAAATAAACCGAATCAGTACACCATGCCTTTCAGCTTCTCTATGAATGACAGAAGCTCATGTGCTTGCTTCTGCTTCTTCATAACATTAACCAATATCGCTGCGGCTTCTGTCAGATCTTCGGTTTGCAGCTTGGGTAATTCTGAAATACTTTCCACACAAGAATCAAATGGGTATAAAAGCTCCAATTCTCCAATAACATAATCCCTCTCAGCTACACGAGCTCTGATTTCTTGCGCCTTTTTCATCAACTCTGCTTCATCCACCATGACAACACTCACCTCCCTTCGAAAACGAACAATCATCATGTCCCTGACAAAACTAGATCCTGCAACAGCATCAAGTTCTTCACAAAATGGCATAGGTGTTGTCATCTTTTTTTCTGTTTTCTTTTGTATGTTTTTGGTTTTTTTTTCCCCTTTGATTATAAACTAAAACTGATTTGCGATGTGTGTATTTTAAAGAGAAGATTTAGTTTAAGTTAGTAATATAATTGGTGTAGTCTTATTGTACAAACTTGATGTGTACTTTGATTTGACAGCCACCCTATAGTCACCAAAGCCAATGGAGACTAATGATGCATTTGTCTTTCCCAAGAACTAGCATTAAATGAACATCCTTTCACACACTTGCCTTTTCTTTTTTTCTTTTTTTTTTCCCACATACAATTCCCTATAATTTCAGTTTGCTACTATTAAAAAAAAAACAAAAAAAACAGGCAAAAAAAATTTATTTGTATATATATGAAACCAGGGAAAAATAAATAAAAATCTGGAAGCATGAGAATTCAAGGATTTACCTTCCTTTTTTTTAATGACACTTATTTTAACTTTTTTTTTTTCCTTAAATTCTGCATGTTTTATTTTTGGGTATAAGAATACAAGAAGAGGGAACATGCCATAAAATTATTCCAAACGTTTATTAATTGAAAATAGTTCGATAGGAATATTGTATATTTGTTTTACCCAATATGTATTGTTGTTAGCATAAATGGAGAAAATATCGTGAAGTCGGATTCGTTTTCATGTATCAGTAGAACGTACACATATGTGACCAGTCGAGCCAGTGCCAATTTGTTTGAATGAAGTACACCTTGATTATAAAAAACACACGCATACTAATCGTTTTGAAAATATCTAAATAGAAATGACAAAAAAAAAAAAAAAAAAATTATTGCAAACCGATATTATAAAAACAAAAGGTCAAACTAAACTGCATGAACGCTACGCCACCTTCATTCGTTTTAACTAAACTTGATTACGTAAAATATTAATAAGAAGATGAGTAGAGAAAGAACAGTAACTAATCCTATCTTTGGTCTCAGTAAAACTTTTATTAATTTATAACACAACAAATTGTAACAAAGAAACACAACATTTAGAAAAGCCGCATGCCAAAGGGGCAAATGTGTCAACTGTCCTAGTACCGTGGTACGTATGTTCAAGCTTTAGGCTTAAGAACCTTGACAGTCTCCCATGTGAAATCGGGATCGTCACGGCCAAAATGACCATAAGCAGCAGTCTTCTGATACCTAAAATTACCACCTCGTTTTAAGTCCAGGTTAATCGACATCATCCCAGGCCTGAAGTCAGAATTCTCCTTAATTAAAGCAAGGATATCCTTATCCGGGATAGTTCCAGTTTTGTAAGTGTCCACAAACACAGACAAGGGCTCAGCCACACCAATAGCATAAGAAACCTGGACAATGCACCTGCGTGCAAGACCCGAAGCTACTATACTCTTAGCCGCTTGCCTAACAATATAAGCACCACTCCTGTCCACCTTTGTTGGGTCCTTTCCGGAGAAAGCACCACCACCGTGGGCCCCCCATCCACCATAAGTATCAATAATAATCTTCCTGCCGGTCAAACCAGCGTCACCATGGGGACCACCAATGACAAACCGACCCGAAGGGTTCAAATGAAAAATGGTTTTCTCATCAAGATATTGAGCAGGGATCACGGGTTTGATCACGTGTTTTTTAAGATCAGCTGCGATTTCATCGTTAGTCACAGTCTCGTCATGCTGGGTTGAGATGAGGACGGTGTGGACTCTAATTGGAACCATAGCACCATTATCGTTCCTGTACTCAACAGTGACCTGGGTCTTACCATCAGGACGAAGCCACGCACAAGTTCCATTCTTTCTAACCTCGGTTAGTTTAGCCCCAAGCTTAGTTGCAAGGACATGGGTTAGCGGCATAAGCTCTGGTGTTTCATCAGTTGCATAGCCAAACATATGACCTTGATCACCAGCGCCGATTTCCTCAGGCTTCTTGGTCAAGTGACCATGTACACCCTGAGCAATATCGGGACTTTGTTGTTCAATGTTGACTAGAACCTTACAGTTGTCAGCATCGAGCCCAACTTCAGGAGATGTAAACCCGATGTTCCTGCAAGTAGTACGGACAATCTTTTCATAGTCTACATTAGCTTTGGTGGTGATTTCACCAAAGACCATGACCATGTTAGTCTTTGTGCATGTTTCACAAGCTACTTTACTGTCGGGGTCTTGCTCTAGACAAGCATCGAGGATGGCATCCGAGACTTGGTCGCAAAGCTTGTCTGGGTGTCCTTCGTTGACTGATTCAGATGTGAATAGAAAAGTCTCCATCTGAAAATACATAAAGAAATCTTAGCACAACTTAATTGACTTACAAATAATTAGATAGTTTGGATAAGCATAGGCAATCTGATGAGGCCATGAGGGTGTTTGAAATTGTTAAGATACAGTTCGAGTGATTAGTTAATATAAACGTAATAAGCAAAGCACTCCCAGCCCAGGCACCCCTTTGAGCAAATAGGTAATCTACTAAAGTGACTAAAGTTTTGCTAATCTAAAGGCTTTTAGCTTTTCAGACTTGTTCACATGATCAAACCAAAATCTTTAAATCTCATTCTTATGCAATGTATCAAAAAGAACAAACCAAATATGTTCAAGTAATATCTAGCCAAATACTAAAATCAGAACAAAAAAGTTAGGATTAAATGGAGTATTTGGAGTGAATCAAAGCATACCTTTGATTGGTTAGGTGTTTTAAAGAGAAATAGAGAGAAAGATAGGTGTGGTTCAATTTGAGTGGTGAAAGTATGTGTGAATTTATAGTTGCGAATGTTACGGGGATGTGCTTGTGAAGTTGTACTTTATTAATTCAAACTCGTGCAAATGAGTCGCCAACAACTTCATCCTCTTGTTGGAGTCTCACCAACCCCACACAACGACTTTGACTTTTTATGGGTCCATTTCACCAACCTTGTACGACCTTCATGGTCCCTTCTCTAACGGGAGATGATTTTATCATTTTTAAAAATAATTGGGACATTCACATTTTGAGTGTTTAACATTTATACATTTACAGGATAAACATAACTAAAAATAATGTGAGGGTATAAGTGTTCAAACACTCAAAATTGAGTGTCGTCATTTTGGGTGTCATCAATCACATCCCTTTTCTAACACCGTTGTTCTACAAAGGTGTAGATTGGTAGAACACCCCGACATCAAGAGATTTTTGCACCACCATTGCTCTACCCGAGAATAATACGGCAAGACTCTCTTTACCAAGTAGGGCACTAACCTGGAGTGAAAGACGCCCAAGACTGAACCAGAGCTCTTATTCCAAAGTCTCCAGGTGTCCTGCAGGCTTTGCGGAGGTGGGTACTTATAAGTAAATGCCATGGATGAGACTTGAACTTGGGTCGACTTGACTCAAGACAAAGACTCCAACCATTGGACTAATCCTCCATTGGTTCTCTAACACCAGTTGTAATTAGGGGTGTCTTAAAAGCCGATTCGACTCGAACCCGATTCGACCCGAACTTGAATATAGCTTTTCGGGTCGGGTTAATCGGGTCCAAAATTATATTCAGGCAAATCGGGTCAATCCGAATTGACTCGAGTTCTAAACAGGTATAATATTTGTCTCTTACTCGGGTTTGGGTCAACCCAAGTGACCCGAGTTTCATTTTTTTTTCTTTCTAAGTTGTATGTAAAACACCAAAATTGTATAATTTTTAAACGACATAGACAGGAACCCTAGCTGACCCAGCCCGAGTTGGCCCAAACCCGAATTGACCCGACCCCGAGTGACCCGAGTTCTAAACAAGGTCGGGTTCGAGTATTTTTTTTAGCCTTGACCCGAATTGACCCAAATCCGAGCGGGTCAATCCGAATAACACCCCTAATTGTAATAAGGAAACCCAAGTGATTTATATCTCTTCTACCACTTCAGCTTTCTTTTTAAAAAACTACTCGCTTCGTCCTATATTAAGTGTCCACTTTCCACATGCACAAAGTTTTAGGAAATTCCACTAACTATACTTTCCACCAATCAAATATCATTTTCACCCACTAAAGTCTCATCTCATTGGTTGGAATACATTATGGACAATTAATTTGGGACATCTCAAGATTCCATTGTGGACACTTAATATGGGACGGAGGGAGTACTTCGTAACAAACTTAGTGTAACAAGGAGACCGACAACACAAAAAACATACCCCACAAAGTACATTTTAAATAAATAATCACTCATACAAACGTGCACACAAATCGGTCGGCCAGGCGACCTTCTTCTCCATTTCGTCATTGACCAACCGAGTATGTGTTATAAGGCCGACCGAGTGGGGCTAGTCCATTATGAGGAGACCGATCAACATTTTCACCCTTATTACACTTAGCCTAACTATGATCTTGACATGGTTAGGTCAACGTTTGGTTTGTGACGCTCAATCGAAAATTTATAAGTGAGAACTTAGTCAAGGTCTGCAATATGAACCGAGGGTATTTGGTTGATTTGGTTCTGATTATGAAGCAATAACCGCTTGCTCCCGTGTTCGAGGTGTGTTGGTTTCTTAGGATGTGGCGAATAACGTCGTCAATGCACCTGACACATATAAAAGACATGTGTTAGTTTCGCCTTGATCCCAAGACCAAGCTAATTTTTTTTATCTCTTTTGCGTCTCTCTTCTCCTTGCTCGGTCGAAAACACCGAACCACAAACACAATCCCATTCGATTTTGTCCTTGGTTTATTTGATCATTTGTTGGTCGTACATTGTTGTGGAGGTGACTAGCAATCATAAGATCTTGTCAAAGTGTTGGTGTGTATTCATCATAGAGGTTGAAACATTTGAATCAATAAGTGTTTGTTCACCAAAAGGATTTGGTCTAGTGGTATGTGAGTTCTCCACCAACTTAGAAATTGTGAGTTCAAGCTTCGATTGAGGCATTTGAGAGACTAGGCGAGTACCCGCGCCTGGCATCAGCGGTTCCTAGCGGTAGACAATTAACGATATGCGATATTATGGCAAGTGTTTCGTTTAACATTCAAAATTGAACGTGAAAGGATCAAAATGTAATTGCAAACGGTTGTAACATCCGATAATTCAACCACAAAAATTTTTAACATAGTTTGACATTCACGAATGGTATCAGAGTATATGGTATGCCAGTTTTTTTTGCAAACAATGAATACTTTCGAAAGTTACCATGCAAAGTAATAGAAATCAAGTTTGACATTCACGAATGACAGTTTTTTTTGCAAATCATGAATACTTTTCAAAGTTAACATGCAAACCATATTTTCCACTTTTCACATTTCATTTTTCCAATTCTTGATTTGTTGACCATTTTTATATTTTATTTAGTATAGAAGATAGATAATATATAGCGGAAAAAATTATTGTTCAAAAAAAACAAATGTTTATTCTTGGGCATTGAATGATTGATTTTAGGTTAGTAATCTGGCAAATCAATCACGTTCATCCAAAAGGAGATATACGTCCTTATTTAACTTTATGTCATTTATAAATATGGTTTTAGTTATGAAATGCATATGTTAATAATTAATGGTTTTGTTAATCATAACTCGTAGAGTTGTGTTTAATCATACCTTAATTAAATTTTTTTTTCTTAAATAAATATTAAACATTTCATATTTAACATCACATTTCATGTTAAAATGAAAAAATATATAGGGGCAATAGCCTATATACCCACTAAAACTTGCATATTTACATATATACCAAAAAAATGCTTAACTTGCATTGTATATCATGCATTGAAAACTTGTATTTTGAGAAAATATGCAAATTTTTAAGTTTTAATGTGTATATATGCAATTCTCCCAAATATATACAATTATAGAATATACCAGTTCATTAAATGCAAATTTTCTAATTAATGTATGTTTAAACACAACTCCATGAGTTATGATTAACAAAACCCTTAATTATATGAGTGTAATTATTATTTTGCTCGTGATTAATTAACATGTTGAATAAAAGATCCATATATGAATTCTGTGATATGATTTATAATGTGTTACAACTCCATGACTCGATCTATCTAATCTAAAAGCATCTATACATGATTTTCCATTAATATGAACTGTCATGCCTTTTACAATTAAAAAAAAATGCTTTCTAATATGCTAACTGTCACGTTAGTTAAGTTTATCAGCAGTAGACAATTGTTGTAAGTTATAAATCAAAATGTGTACCAACAAAATAGGGGTCGAAAAAAAGATAAATACCACAAACATTAATGGGTCTTACAAAGAAGATATCACAAACAAAGTACTAACTTTTCAAAAAATATTCTATATGCTCCTCGTACTCCAGAATTTTTTTTATTTCGTTTAAAAATATGCAAAACATTCTCACATTCATCTTCAGCAATTTGGATTTGGTTCCTCTTTCTTTCTATTTCTACTATACGCAATTGATAGTCATAGAGAAGAACTTACATCTTGCCTTTTTGTTTGTTAATTCGACTAATATGCAAGTCAATGCGTTTGTGCGTCATGTCATTCATGCACATTTTCTGGATGTTGGGTGGGAGCGGTGGAGGTAGAGAACGCAGAGAGGATGAAGAAGAGGTTGTAGCCATTGTTTGGGTAAGGAAATGGATGAGCGTGGAGGTGATGGTACGATTATATGAAAAGCTATAGGATCGTGTATTTTATGTTGTTAGATGATTCGGGTGGTTTAGGATTATGATGATACAAGAAAGCCATTGTTAGAGAGATGAAGAGAGTAGAGAGGGTGTTTCTTGAAAGAGAGTTGTTATACAAAATGAAAGGTTAGATTCAAAAGCACCACCCCTTCCAAGGATGGAAGAGGTATTTATAGTTACAAATAATACGCCCTCCTGTCGGGCTGTCGATCAGGCATACAGTGGGTAAAGACCTGTCCTTCCTCCACGGTGTTCTACTAAGCTAAATTACGCTAATAACTAACTAATAAACTAACAAATAACGTAACTAACGATATGTCTACGAGCTAACTTATGCTAGATAATATTTGGGGTGACCGATACTTCACTATGGAATTTCTAATTCCTAACAATCTCCCTAAGGGAGGTCACCCCATGTTTTACATTTCAATCCTAGCATTCTATTTAATCTTGATCTTGAGCTCGTAGACATTAATTCTTCAACATCTGCATCTTTGTGCATTAGCGTGAATTCTTTAAAGTCCGATAACTTTGTACTTTAAGTGGAGGTCTTTGAACCGATCCACATCTTGATGATCTTCGAGCTTTCTTTGAGATCATCGGCACAAGAAATCTCTAGATCACCCTTTATTGTGTTGCCTTCATGTGAATTTGTGACTTTTGGACCGACATGCTCACACTTTCGGATCATGACATCTTTCCATCGAGTAGCGGAAGCTTCTTTGGTTCATGATATTTGCGGCGTAGTAGCGTAAGCATAGTATAAAATATCAAAGCCGGGTTATGTAGATATGCACAAGTCATGATTTCTTCAATTAAGTGTGGATCTTGTGAGCATGCGGCTTTGGATTGACTTCTCAATTTTGATCACCGCAACCGTCTAAATGTACCGCAAACAACGATTAGCAATAAAACACACGAAAGTGTCTTTGATCACTTCGTTGAATTGAGGTACACGCCCACGGTTCCCGTTGATCGACAACAATCTTGCGTGATCGGTATAATTCGAAGAATCTCCTTGATGGGTTTCGCATTGTTCTAGTCGTTCTCAAACCGAGCATCTCAAAGAAGACAACATGGAGTGTGAACCGGTAATTGAGATTCTTGATTGATGAAAAATTGATTTGAAGACAATCGTATTGCTTGAAGAAAGAGTTTTGCAATACGATGAAGGTTTTATAAGAAAGATCAATTTTCAATCAAAAATACTTTTGTATTTGAAAAGAGTACACATTCGATGTCTATAGAAAGAAGAGATTTGCACATCGAACGGTTTTCCAAAAGTATTTTTCAATCGAGATACTTTTGTGTTTGAAAACATGAATACACATTCGACGTGCTAGAGAAAAGAAGATTTGCACATCGAGCGGTTTTTCCAAAAGTATTCGTCAATTCATTTCCTGGACCAAGGTTGATTCAAGAATGAATCGCCCCATCATTTCTATCCAGTTGTCACAAGCTTGATCTTTAGAAAAGATCTCACATGTCACCCACCAAGAGCTTGTTTGATGTTGGCTCTAGAAGGATTTCCATCTTTATCGTGAATACTTTACATATCACTCGGATGTTCTGGCAAATATCACAAGGATAATGCGTAGGACTCTCAATATATTCTTACTTTCCACATTGTGTGAAACAGCAAGTCTTCATTGATTTTGTGTCCTAATGAGATATTGTGGATGATCTCTTGGCTCTAGACTCAATAGTGCATATTTGGTTTCCAATGCCGGAGACTAGGGAGAGGTCTCCTTCTTCAATATCAACAATGTCTAAGAGAAAGTCGATAGATTATGTAGGTTCCCGTGAGAATGAAACAAGTCCTTTTAAGAGGAACTTGAGTAGCTTGGGAAGTTAGGTGCGGTCGTCCACTGGGTCCATGACGCCTTGTCTTCAATACCAGTGTTACCTTAGTAGACACCAAGAGTATATGTATTGAACCCGGTTTCGCCTCTAAGGTTGAATTAATGGAGGCTATTTCTTTTCACTCTTTTCACATTCAATTATTTTTCATTCTTCAACCCTTCGGTTTACTGAGACTTCATAACTAGAACCTTGTTGGGTTTATTCGGTTCTAGCTCTATCTCATCCGCACTCTTCCCATATTCTCACTTTTCTCCTTTTTCATCATACCTACGGACTCTACACTATCTAGTGGATTGTGCTCGGTAGATCCCTCCTGTTACGGTGGGATCGTGGAACGAATACCTAACCTAACCATCCTTATAACACCATGCATAAAGTAAATTGGTCGGTCTTTTGGTATAGTTCTTTCCTTCTCGAAACCAATTGAAAAATCATTGGAAAAATCAATCAAGGTACTTGTGATATAATATCAAAACATTTTGTACCTTAATTGTTTTTGAACTTTTAGAAATGATCCCCCTCAACATGTGCATATGATTTTGAAATTGTTTCGCACATGGAGGCAAGAGTTCTTTTGAAATAAATTCTTGGTCACAATTTCCATGGAAAAAGCCATTTGATTTTCTTTGGTAAATTCTCACCCTCAATATGTGCATAGGATATTTGAAATCATTTTATCACATAGAGGAAAGAGTTCTTTAAAAGTACATCCACGATCACAATAGCTATTAAGAAACCATTTAGAAAATCAATCAAGGTACTTGTTAGTCTCGCTTTTTCTAAAGATAACGTCACTTACGTGAAATGGACTAGATGCATAGAATACTTTGCCCTTAGGGACTAGTATCGTTTATGTGGCAAAGTTAGGGCCTATATATACCCCTCATGACTCTCTATGAGGGGAGGTGAAGCATTTGGTCATTGTATTCTTTTGTGTTTATCTTAATAAAACCTTGTTTTCTCCTCCCTCTCTCTAACTAAAAAGGATGAAGATCTTCATCTTCTTCCACCAACCCCGACCTCCAAACCACATAAATCATATGTTATTCGGTCCTGACAATTGGTATAACGAGCCAAGGTTGTTGTTTTATTGATTTATGTTTGGTTTATACATGTTTTTGTACTGTTTTTATGCTTAATCTGTGGGTCGGAAATTTTTTTTCCGTATAGGTGGAAAGCAGTCTTTAACAAAGTTTTTGGTATCCTTATCTTGGTAACAAAAAGTCCTAAACTTTTATGTACATCTGTCTTGGGTTTTGTCCAAACAGGTCATTTTTATGCTTTTTGGTACCAATATTTCTGTGAAACAAAGTGGTCAAACCTTCATCTTCTCATGGTTAAATGGTAAAAAAGAAGCAGTTTTTGATGTTTCTGGGTTTTTTATGAAGACTAGTCGGAATTTTTTGGTCGGAAAAACTCGCCGGAAAAAGTCAAAGGGTCAAAACCCTTTTCTACGATAAGGAGAATCTTCAGAATATTACGCGTGAATGTGAAGTTACGTGTAGAATTGTTACGCGTGAAGTCTTTACGATAAGCCGTTAACTACGCATAAACCCCGACCGGGTTTACGATATGCAACTGGCTTACGCCAGAAGACCAAGCAGATTACACGATAAGGTCCGACCAAAAGTTACGCGTAGCTGATATTTTTTACGCATAAGGAAATGAAAGGAAAAGTTACGCGTAGACTCGACCATGACCACTATACCGTATACCAAATCACAACTGACTTCAGTCTCAAAACATCATCAGTCCTCAAAAAATTTAACAGATCCGATTCAAAACTAAAACCAATCCTTGACCTAGACTCACTTCAAGAACCCTCACATCACTCCCCAACACTCATTCAAGACTCAAATCGAAAATTACATTAGATCTCTGTTTCAATTTAATTTTTTTGCAATCTTTTTAAAGATTGTTTCAATTAAATCTTTATCATCATAGATCTTTTATGAAGTCGAAGCTTCATTTAATATCCGAAACTGTTAAAGATGGAACAAAACAAATTGTTTTATACCATTCGTTCGTTTTAATTTAAACACAACAAACGAATATACAACAATTACACCTACCCGAGACCATATTCTAATGATCTTGAAGTCATTTTCTATGATTTCGTGATTCGTATTAAGTAGCATATGAAGACAAGGGTCGGCTTAGGATGTATTTGTGTTTGGATGATTCGTTTATGATGATGAAATATATAGGAGATGAGATTTGTTTGAGAATGAGTGTGGATTTGTATCAGGAATGATCTTTTTTTCCAGATCTGTCTTTGGGTAGTGAGAGAAAAAAAACGTATGGTAGGCGTTTTTTATCACTAGTATGTTTAGGTCAATGGGTGGATTAGGTTAAAAGGAATATAACGTTCTTTTTATAACCAGTTGTGAGTTTATGGCACTTGGATTTGGATCGTGGGATATTCATATCAGATTTGGGCCGAGTTATTTCACAATGGGTTTGGGCTGTATGATAAGAGCTAATGGGTTGATGGTTACATGCACTTATCCTATATCTAGTAACAAAAATTTGCACTCCGAAAGTCTGTGTTAATACTAGTTTTTGGATACAAATTTTTCGTTGTATTGGTATATTGAATGGTATATTTGGTTATTGATAATTTCACGGAGGGATACAATATTCACGGCTTGAACGATAATTGAAAAAATGGCTACGGAATTTTTGTACGGTATTATTGACGAGGAATAGAAGTGACATTTCACGGGTGGACTTCTTTATCTTTGAGACGTTGGTTGGTTGGATGCATGTCTCAAGATAACTTGTCTGGGCACATTATGAAATTTGAAAATCTGGTTATAACTGGTAAGGAGTTACGTTGTAGTGCTCACAGTGTGTAACCATCACTTTAAGGAGTTACGTTGTTGTGCTCAGTGTCACACGTAGTTGTGGATTGGTCAAGAATTTAGAACAAGCAGTAAGTCACAAGTTGGGATGTTTACTTCCTTTTCAAGTCAGTCGTATCGGGTTATCTCCATATGTGGTCATTACTATTAGCCGGTGAATTCAAAGGAGGTTCGTTTTCAGGTTGGTTAGAGAAAATTTATTGAGAGTATTTGTGCGACATATTCTCATGGAAATTTGATCAAGCTATGATGTTAATATTGCATCAAGAAGGTAATATGGTATGTACGCAACATTATGATGATTCCGATAGCTCGCAACCATCAGGAGGGAGAAGTTGGTATTTCATCTTCCGTGATTGGATTACGAAGGATTTTGCTTAAGATCGAAGAAGGAGAAGTAGTGTGGTGTACATCGGGTCTTTTACCAACTTGGATGCAATACTAAGTGAGTTATGTTGATGTTCCTAAGCGACAACCATTGTGCTTCAAGAGTTTACTTTCTCCATTGCGTGTCAAGATTAAAGACGTGTTGGAAGAGTGTTGTCGGTTCGGGAGGGAGCAATGAAAGAAAAAGGCTCACTAGTTGGGAGGAGTAATAACCTAACTAGACCGTTACGCTTGAAGTTCGGAGCTACAAGAAGATCATTTGCCGAGGTCATCGGAAGGAGAACTTCAAGTTTGCCTCGTTATCTAGATTACGAGACTCAAGGCTTCAAGAAAGTCAACATTGTTCATTACTATTGTAATTTACTTTGTTTTGTATTTATAGGTCTCATTGTAACCATTCACGTGTGACGCTATCTTGGAGGGAGATTGTTAGCCTCGCTTTTTCTAAAGATAACGTCACTTACGTGAAATGGACTAGATGCATAGAATACTTTGCCCTTAGGGACTAGTATCGTTTATGTGGCAAAGTTAGGGCCTATATATACCCCTCATGACTCTCCATGAGGGGTGAGGTGAAGCATTTGGTCATTGTATTCTTTTGTGTTTATCTTAATAAAACCTTGTTTTCTCCTCCCTCTCTCTAACTAAAAAGGATGAAGATCTTCATCTTCTTCCACCAACCCCGACCTCCAAACCACATAAATCATATGTTATTCGGTCCTGACAGTACTTTATTTTGAAACATAGAAATCTTTGTACCTTGAAAGTTTATTTTCTTTTTGAAATGCTCCCCATCAATATGTGCTTCGAGATTCGAAAGCGTTTAGCACATATAGGAGAAAGAGCATGCACATTTGAATCAAAACGATCACCTTTATCAAATTTCATTATTAAATCACAAATTCTCCCCGATAAAAATATCAAACCCTTTGAGATTTTGGATCCCAAGTGATTTAATAAGGTTTAGAAAACATGGGAGAATATGTGCCTGATTTAAAAGCTCTTATGGTTTATGGTTAAATGCTCATCCACAATCATGTGCATTATGTATTTGAAATCGTTTGGCACATGAAGGAAGGAGTGCTTTTGAAACAATCACTCTTTAAAACCGATTTGAGATTTAAATCACGATCTCTCCTCCGATCAAAAATTTCAAACCACTTGAGATTTTGGATCCCGATTGATTTAAATCATTTGGAAAATTTGGGGAAAGACGTGGCAAGATTTAACTTTTGAAATTGACTGAGATGGACCAATTATAGACATTAAAGATTGTTAGTGTCAGGTATGATAGTTTTTAAGAGATCTTTAAGTAAAATAAAACAATTTCACAATCAAACAAGAACATAAAAAAATTCATTTTGTAAGATCTTTGGGTTTTAAAGAAAATCATACCATGACATAACATTAAATCTTTAGATCACCACTTTATTACGTACAAACGGACTTTTATGAAAGATATCATTTGAAAATATTTTATTTAAAATCACTCTCCCCCTCAATCGATGACCGTAGTCGATGATTGAGTGACTTAAGTTTTGATAAAATGAAGTCCGGTGATTTTCAAAATTAAGTTCAATTTATTTTCAAAACAAATATTTTTCCATTTTTCAAAACAATATTATTCAAAAATTGTTTTTAAAAAAATGGTATCATCACAATTGTCCTGCACAAAGATACGTTAGGTGGTTGAGAAGCTTACGTTGTTGCTTTGTAGGGTCGAAGAAAACCGTCTGCGATGCGGTGAGACCTCCGACGTTGCATTTGTCATGCCAACTCTTCATAGAGGTCCACTAAGCTCGCTTTCTTCATTTGATGATGAAGAAAACCATCTGTGATGCGATGAGACCTCTTACGTTGCATTTCATGCCAACTCTCCATAGAAGTCAAATTAAGCTCCGTTTCTTCATTTGTCGACCCAAGATATAGTTGCCCTTTCCTTTCGGCATCCAATCATCATATTATGTGGGATCCGGATCGGGAACATTCTTATATACCAATATACTTGCATACGTTAGTGGACATACATACAGATATATGGTGGTCGACAACACCCAAACAGCAATCGACTAATAAAAGTCTAACCAACATATCAATCAGATCATATAAGGTATGGGATTTATGTGTTCATCAAACTCTAATCATCTAATCCTAACAATCATATCCTAGGCACCTAGTCCTTCAACGTAGGTTAACATCATTTTTCAGTTAAGCATTTAGGATAATTAGATAAGCTCGTTAGATGATGTAAATTTGAAAACATTCTCCCCTCAATCAATGACTTATTTTTCTGTGAAGTTTAAAAGCGCTGAAGTCATTGATAGAGTTTGCAAATTTATGAACATTCTGATACTGATTGTTTTACAAGCAAGTCATTTTCCACCAATTCAGTTAAAACAAATATTTTTCTGAAGAATTTTAGAAGGAAAAATATTTGAGTAGGAACAGCAGTCCTTCGACATACTTTCCTTAATTTGTTTTAGGATAAGTGCACGAAATTTTGAAAATTTGTTTAGCGCATCACTTTCCTTCCTTGAAGAGCGGGTTGCTATCACGAAATAATAGCAAACCATGGTTAAGCGCTGGTTACTGATCAAATAACAAAGAAGCCATAGTTTAAGCACGAGTTACGATCAAATAATCGTAAGCCATAGTTTAAGCACGGGTTACAATCTGAAATAACGTAAGCCATAGTTTGTGACATGTTTTGAAAAGAATATTTACACTCCTGCTCGAACTTCATCTATGGTCCCGTGCCATTATTGAATGACATTTCTAAGACCCTTAGATGTTATCGATACCGAAGACATGTCTTGAGAAAACATATTTTGGTATTTTTCAAATTTTCGATTTTTATGGGTTTTGTTGGTTTTATATTTTTATATTTTGCTTTTTGATAAATATTTACAAAGATAGAGTAGATGATATAGTTTAAGAAGATGATGATACGAGTACCGAGATAAGGATATCGAGCGACGTCGTAGAAGATAGAATTCGTCATCTCTTAAACTTCCACCACCAAAGCTTCCGAGGCTCCGAATAGAAGATAGAACATGAGCCTTTGAGAAAGAGACTTTGCGCTTCCCCCAAACCGAAAATCCATTAGATGAGCAGATTCAAGCTCTATTTCAAGCTTGCCTTAGCCAGTGCAGGAGAAGCACACCATTATCATAAACCCATCTGCTCCTTTTAAGAACGATGATCGAGATTCTTCGTTGGGGTTATATCATCAACAAGAACAAGAATGTATCATCCCACTCTTTAAATTTCTTCTCATATTTCATTACCACTCAAGTCCGAGCTATCCATTCCAAAAGGTGTCAAGAGAACAATTCCATCAAGTAGTTGAATTGATGCGCCGACCTCTTTGTATAATGCTCAAGAACTCTCCGAATACACTTCATGAGGGAATGAAAACACCTTCCATGTTCACATTTTCTTCCACGATGATCGTGTATGAAGCTCAAGAACCCGGTACACCAATACCCAAGAGCTCTCCGGCACACCAATACCCAAGAGCTCTCCAGAATACACATCATGAGAGGAATGAGAACACCTCCCATGTTCACATTTTCTTCCACGATGATCGTGTATGAAGCTCAAGAACCAAGTACACATTACCAAAGAGATAATAATTGATAACACCTCCCTCATGTTACACATTTATCTCCCCTGAATATGTCATACTTGTGTACCTCTTTTATCTTCAGAAACTTTCTCTTACATCACTTCCCCCACATAGTTGGAATAATAACACTACAAGCCTCGATGAGTAAAACCTTGAGTTTCTCTGCGGTCATGACATTTGTCTTCACGGGATATCTTCAATCACTTAGAAGAATTAAGTTCATCAAGTTTACTCGCTTTGTGTTTAGATGTGAGTCTCCTTTCCCCTTGCTGGTTTTGATGCTTCAGAATCAGCAACACATTATACGCCCGTATACTAGAAATCTTTTGAGAAGAACATCATTAGCTCAGATGTGTCTGTGAGAATCAACTTGCTGAAGAATGTGAGCAAGTCTAATTGGGGATTAACTTTGGCTTTTCACTCTCCCCCAATTAGTGCTCTCCCCTAAACCGACAATCTAATACAACTCGTCTTTAGTCTTCTAACATGCATCAGAAAATCTAGAACAGACTGTAGACTCGACCTTCTTCAAGATTGTCCGGTTGGGGAATAGATAGTTAACATCTTCATTTCACCAAAAAGCATCCCAATTAACTTACATCTTGTAATTCCCCTTAACTAAATTCTCTCCCAATCAAACAAGAACAGAAAGATGTTCATCAAGGAAATTAACAATCAGCCCGCAACGAACACTTGAAATGGTAACACCAAACAAACAATCACATCAAACAAGAACAGAAGGTTGCCCGGAATCATCATGTCGATGTGTACGTGAAGCATTAACTGGAAGCACTTTGTCGTTAAACTCATAAGTCCGTGAGAAGATGTTAACCAATGGCTCTTAGAAGAAACTCCATGTAAAGATGACCCGATAAGAAGAAGCTCGGTTCTTACATGAGTTTGGAGCCGTTTGACCATTTACTCTCAGATATCAATCAACCATGCAGTAAATTCACACTTCTTCTCCCCCTCAAGAATTGCATACGAAGTTTCCATTCTTGATTTAATAAGTGAAAATCATCCAAATGCATTCTATTCACACTTCTCCCCCTCAAAGGTAGCATATGATGCCGCCATCGTCATTATAATTGAGCAAGTGGAATAAGAAAACAATCAACGGTAGCCCGGTTCACTTGATAATTGAAAGCGCATGGAAAAGCATGAAGCATGTTGGCGAGAATGGTCATAAATAAGAAGATTTCTCTTGGAAGATAAAGCGCCTTCAAGCGTACACTTTTCTTTTCTTTAGAGAACGAGGCTTGAATCTGTTGTGTTCAAACGTCATAATCTCTCTCTTTCAATCTCTCTTGGCAAACTTGTTATCAATCCCATTATCATTCAAGAGGGCTCTTTGTCGTGACAAGCGATGGAGAAAATCGATATGATGAATTTGACCTCAAGTAAACTAACTCGAACTCGTGACTTAATCTTGCACATATGTAACAAAGAGCGGTGTCGAGACTTCATCCTCCATTCAATCTCTAAGTACTCTATACTCTTCATCCAACCAACCATCAAGTAAAAGACGTACATCACCTCTTGAAAATCCACAATTGAATGTGACACTGAGCACAACAACGTAACTCCTTAAAGTGATAGTTATTTTGTGGTGGTAAGAGCCCAATTCTCCCAAGTGGTAAAAGAAAAGGAAAAAGTCACCCAACAATAACTAGATTTCCAAGTCTTCGTATTTGATAATAAGCTCGAACAAGGATCTTGAAGAATCTTCATCCAACCATCCCTGATACCTTCAGATACTAAGTACACTCGCCCGTGATATTTCACTTCAACTTCAAATAAATAATAGTGAATTAACGCCGTTGTCACATTTTCTGGTTAAAAGCTCACATCTAGCCTCCTTTGACGTTTTAAGTGAACTATGATAATGGTTTTCATCCCGACCATGGTTAAAAGCACATAACCCCGTAAAACCATGTAATAACCAAATATCCAAACACACATCCAATTCATGAAGTACACCTTTTATCCGCTTCTTCAAGTAGAAAGCAGCACCAACATCGGATAAGACCTCGAAATACACTTTCCTTTCTCGGGATGGTTCCATCATTACGAGATTTTACAATTCTATGGTTCAAACCGAGAAATAGTTTCTTCATGGATTTTACAAAACCAAGAATAAACCGAGAGATAGATCCGGACATGCACATTTACTTACACCGGGATGATTCCATTGTTACGGGATTTTACAAGTCTATGATTTAAACCCAGAAATGGATTCTTTCGCGGGATTTTACAAAATCAAGACAAAACCGTAAACAATGTCAGCTTGAATGTGTTAGGACAACTTTGGTTTCGTTGAATATCTGTTTTAGGGGAACATGCAGCGGTTCATCAACGGTTCATTATCCAACATCATCAACCATCCAATAAACACTTTGGTAACCACATCATTCACGCATTATGTCGGCTATTGCAGTGACAACATGGAGAAGTAAACCCGATATGCCAAACTTGATCATGAAGTGAAATTCCCCAGATTTGTTACTTAAACTTGTACTAATCCTTGTGAAGAAGAAATGGTGTACCCAATGTACAAAACCTCTTGACGTATCCTCAACTGCGTGAGACACCGAACTGATAGTTACGTTGTGGGTTAAGCGAGAAAGAATCACAACGGTAACTAAATAGCCAAGTCTTTATCACACTCAATAAATGCCCAAACAAGTCATCTTCGCGAAAGGGTAGATAGAAAGAAGACGAAATAAGTAAAAGAGCCTCGGAAAAACCTCACTTCAAATCCAAATAAGAGATACCGTCCAAACAAACCCGTAGTTAACATTTTCCAATAAGCACTTCAAGCCGCGACATAATAATCTTCGTAAAAATGTATAACCAAAATGTCAACCCGCGTAACAAAACAAATCTCATCAACTCATCAATTCTCATCAAATCTCATTGACGAATCACATCAGCTCATCTCACATTATCCAAGTCTTATAAGAGCGATCCAATTTTGAAAAACCCATATGTTCAACATCCAAGTCATCATATACTTCTTCGGCCCAATCCATCAAGAATAACACCCGGTCCAAAGGTAGTTCCAAAAATTAATCCAAGTTCATCTCGAGAGGCGAAGCAATAATACATTCCAAATCATAATTACAACTCATTATCCAAATGCCATCAAAATGTTAAACAAAAATTCGGATAACAATTTGACAATGCATATAAGCGCATGTGAATTTCAGCCCAAGCATTTTGATTCCCTATTCAGAGGACAAACGATATATGTGACTAAACGATAAGTGTAGCTTATTTATGAAATACATATATCGTTTATTCATATTGCTGTTAACTAACCACACGATAAATGTATAACATGACAGCCCAAATTAAAAGGTTAATACCGATCCAATCATTAAGTGTCATAGGCCCAAGTCCGAAAAGACAAACCGGTTGGCCCATGAAATAATCCCTATATGCTGTACAAGTAATTCGGTTATAAAAGCCTAAGGATTAGGTCATCTCATAACCTTAAAGCAAATGAACCCTAAACATACGCCTTTCTCAACTTCAGTCCGCCCCCATCTTTACATTTCTGCTTCTCAAACCCAAAGACTCCTCATATCAAACCAAAGTAATCCTCTAAAACAAAATACTTAAGAGTATATCAAAATCCATACTTTTCCAATAATCATCAAACTTAAATAATCCCCACGCAAGCACACCTTGACTTTGAAAAATAATTTAGACTTGCCACAGGGATGGCTTTGAGCTCGCTATTAACGCCACAGGGATGGCATGGGTGAGTATTTTGAGAAGACAACGAGATCCTTGGAACAATCTCAGGTAGGTATTTTTCGTATGATTAGTTATAGATTAATTAATACGAGCAAATGAAAAACGGGTTAACATAATTGTTAACAAAGTTTCATCTTTCGTATATTAACCTGAAGAATAGACTTCAAAAAAATACTAGGGTCAGTGATGATTGTGTTTGAGGGTAAGACCTCATGGTAGTATGTAACAATGGCTTCCCCAAACTTTTCTGAGATCGTTCATCCTTTAACATATGTAATTGTTAGATGTACATTTAATGAATCAAAGACGTGATTTAACAAATTTCTTAAAATCAAATCTTTACATTCAGACATTTGTCAAAAAGATTTTAGATCTATGATGCAGTCTTCTGTTTGAATGACCTTCAAGTCTTGATTAACTTTTAGGTAAAACGAGAAATGTGAGCTGAGATTGTAGGACTTGATGTCAACCTTTTCATTTTGATGTTAACCTTTTCATTTAAGACAAAACGAAGAAAAAAAACATCTTTTCATCATTTTTTTTCATGGAGACACGTGAATTTGATATCGAGAATGATGTTGAATGAGTGTTACTGAAGCTTTTGTTGAAAGATTGATAAAGTCTTGATAGATGTAACAGATTGATGATGATATTGTATGTAGTTTATAGTGATTCATGTTGTTTGAGGTTGAGTCTTGATGTTTCATGATGATGATGTATACTGAGGTAAACGTGTTAACAACTCGCATCAATTATCAACTCGCATCTATTATCAACTGTGATAACTCGCATTTGACTAAAAAGTCAAACAGCAACAACTCTCTTTTGATCCATACCAAGTCACTTTTGACCTTAGTTGACTCAAAAGTCAACTCGCATTTTGATTTTAGAGACCAACTCGCTTAGAATACAGAGAATCTGGACTGTATTGAGAACAAGTCGCATAGTACACATTGTATCTGGACATTTGAATAACAACTCGCTTGGAAGAAGCAGTCAACTCGCATAGTAGATTTTTTGATCAAACAGCATACCCATATGACTCAACTCGCACCCAAACATGGTGTCAAACCAACTCCACGAATAACATCAACCATACTCAGCTTTAAAATCAGATTAAATTCTGTATAAAGACGTCATAAAAACAGCTTAAGCTGATAATACAACATGTAAAACCAGTAAGTAGCAACCACATCAGTTTGAAGAACAAAAATTAGGACACGAAAAACAGTTTAGACCATTAAGAGTAAGAAAACAGTAACAATATTCAAAAGATTAACACCCAACAACACTTATCCAATCAAATAACAAGACAACATCAACCACCACACAAATCGCATTCAAGAACCCTTCAAACCGCTCAAAAACCATGAAGAAAACCACGAGAATCAACACAAACAACATAACCTAGGCTCTGGTACCATTTGTAGGATCGTGTATTTTATGTTGTTAGATGATTTGGGTGGTCTAGGATTATGATGATACAAGAAAACCATTGTTAGAGAGATGAAGAGAGTAGAGAGGGTGTTTCTTGAAAGAGAATTGTTATACAAAATGAAATGTTAGATTCAAAAGCACCACCCCTTCCAAGGAAGGAAGGGGTATTTATAGTTACAAATAATACGCCCTCCTGTCAGGCTGTGGATCAGGCATACAGTGGGTAAAGACCCGTCCTTCCTCCACGGTGTTCCACTAAGCTAAACTACGCTAATAACTAACTAATAAACTAACAAATAACGTAACTAACGATATGTCTACGAGCTAACTTATGCTAGATAATATTTGGGGTGACCGATACTTCACTATGGAATTTCTAATTCCTAACAAAAGCAAAATATAATGGATAATACGGTTTTATGAAAAGCATATTGGTACGAACCTATTTATAGAGGAATGAAACATCTTCCTAACACATTCACAAATAAATTGTCATTAACTTGGTAAAAATTGCATATATACTCATCAAAGATGCAAAATTGCATATATATCTAAAGTATGCATAAAAATCATTGTACATGTGCATCAAAGTTTGTACCAATGATATATATCCAATTATTCACCTTAGTAACACATTCGAAATTTAACTGTCAAAAAATATTAAATATATCAATAACTGGTAATAATTACAAGAAAACAGACCGATTTTTCGATACACATAGATTAAATACATTCACAATACATGCGCAGTGGGTTCGCAATGCATTCGCAATCCATATTAATTAAAATAAAAACAAGTACTTTAACATCTTGAGCACCATCTTTAACATTCTAAACCTTTCACGTCGTTTCCAAAACCACCGTTAAAGAAGCATCAAAATTTAAAGGAGGTTTGTTTCACTTGTGAACACCCAGCTTTTGGTTGTAAACTGGTGCACCAAAATAAAGTACTTTTGTGCTGCTGCAGATACCATCAGAACTTGGTGAACACAAGAATCGATGCGAAACTCGTGTAAAAATTGATGGACATAATTCATCTTCATCGGAATCCTTAAAGACCCTTTGAACTCTATTGTTAACCTTTGAGAAAACATATGACATTGTATGGTTTTTAAAGATATTGATGTGGTGAGATATAATCCATTGTGATGACATGTTGAAAGGGCAAGATTTGGTTGTATAAATTATTTGAAACCAGAGACCTTAAATGAGTAAATATTTATACCAAATACATAATGTGTACTTCTAGAGTCTTACTAATAAAATTATTTATTTTTTTATGAAAAAGGTAAGCTCAACCTTGTCATATCTTGGGGCTCACTATGTTCTATTGAAACATTTGTAATCGCTTCGCAGGAGGTCGAAGTCAAGCAGCTGTTAGGTGTGAACGGGTCCCCGTTTTTTTTATCACGTGACACTCACTTCGCAACTGGATTGCAGCATCTTCAACATGGTTCCAGTCAAAATCTGGTTTGCATGAAAACGGACGAGACTGGTGTCATCATGATCGAAATGAGACGATAATGAAGACGATGTATTTTTTTAGAAGAATGAAGATGCGCGCGAGGAGCTATGGCCGATTATGTGATTTGGTGGGGGTGCGTAGTAGGCTATTAAAAAAATGATAAGTATGAGAAAAATAGGTGTGCAACGAGTGCTGAAGGGTGAAACTCGACAAACGTGACTTGATATTTTAGTTTTAGCGATATGCAACAAAATTGTGTCAACTTATGAATAAATATCATCGTAGGTCACGGAAAATGCATATTATGCTAAGCAAATCAGATCGAGTGCGGGTCATACCCATGTCAACCTTTGTTTCCTATCAATACACTTTTGGAATTCATCTTTTTCCTAAAAAAAAGCTTTTTAACTCCGACTAATTCAACAAGATATTCACCAAATGAATTTTGCAAAGGATTCGTCGCGTAAACACTTTTATTTTCACGAAGTAATTCTTTTTGTTGTGAGAAATCGCTTATGGGCAAAAATAAACTTTACTATAATCAAGGTATGTCACGAGTACATGTAACAATAAAAAGATCATTTGACAAAAGTTAAAACAAAATCAGCTTAAGTGATTAACTAATGTTCTAATAATGCTACATAACCCATTTTAGAACAAGCACAGTTTTGAAGTTATAATCCGTACGTATATAGTTAAAGATCATTGTCGGGTCTATCGGTCTTGCATTGTAGTATTGGATATATCTCTTATATAATGAGAGAAGATAGAAATTGGATAAATGAAATTTTCAATTAATTAATAAAAGAACTCAGTTGCAAAATCGAGCGTTTTTATTGACTAATAAAAGTCAAAATTAAATTAGTTTGATATAACTTTTGAAAGTGGTGGAGAAATTTGTTAGAAAAAAATACGTATGGCCTTGTGAGCTCTATCTTTTAAAATTTAAACTTAAATGTGAATAAACATTATACTTTGATTGGATAATAGAATTTAGTATCAATCCCTAAAAAATTAAATTAAGATTATTAATTTTATTGACTTTATAAAATCCTAATTTCCATAATGTTTAAAAGATTTAGATATTTAACAAACACCTCATATACTTTAAACTTTTTTTTTAAACAACTACTGCTATGATTATTATTGTCATTATTATTATTATAGTTAGTATTTTAATTTTAATGATTATTATTAAGTCAATAGTAATACCAAAGATGTTAAAAAAAATATAGTAATACCAAAAACACAATCAAGCGTATACATACATGTTATTAAGTATATGAATGAGATCAAATATAACATATACAAACATTTATATTCAATGAATTTGAATTATGTTAAAATACCAAATTAAACTACTCAAACAATAAGATTATTAAAAAAAATTGATCATATTTTCAAACCCGAACAAATATAGTTAAAATATTATTAGTCTTTTAGTTATAGTTATTGCCCGAACCTAATCTGCGTTTAATAACCTGAGCGTATACGAGTTAAAAACTAGAATACTGATAACGATAAATAATTTAATTGTAACTAATACAAAAAATATGGATGCACAGGATTATAAGGTATTGTTTGTTTGTTAAGAGACTCTGAATCTTAATATGACTCGCACATCTGAATATGAATCTTAATGGAAAACTCTGAATATAAATAAATTAATGTTGTTTGTTTTTTCAAACGTCTAAATGATTAGAATATAAAAAAAAGTAGTTTACAAATCATTAAGAGGTTGTAAGATCTTCTTCCAAAATCTTGTTGGGCAAGAGGTAAAAACCTCTTAACACATCTAAACGAGGGGAAAAAAACAAGGGAAGATTACCAAAATAGATCAGTCGCCTTACGACATATCATTTTCTAGACCTAAAATTTTCAAAAGTCCAAAATAGACCACGAATAACTCTTGTTTTGGGCAACTATTGTCTATTTTTGACACGTGTCCTTCGTCAAATTTAAAATGACTAAAATACCCCTCTATATCAAACTTTATCACAAAATAAAAAAACATTTGAATTTGCTACTGCTACTCAATAAATTATTATTAATTTACCGATAGATAAATGAACCCAGGAAAACCGTTACAGAAAACACAACAATCTTAAAAGAACAAACATTATCACATGCTCATCAAATAAAACAATACAAATTTATGAATAACTTTTTTTGTTGTTGTTTTAGCAACATTAATAAAAGCCAGAAACCGTAACGTACCTTACCACAAATTTTCATCACTCATCTTGAAAGTTGAATAATCGTCAGCCTTCATGAAGAATCAAATTAAATTAACAATAGATATTAACCATCCTCACGATCATTTCCATTGACATCACCCGGAGCGGGATCTAAGATGTTCATGGAGTTTGCGATTAAAATCATCCATGCCGGATATATTTAGTATTCTCATGTGGCTATTCTTGTCCTCCACATGTGGAACATTAGGCTGCATACAGTAAGAGGAGAGATTGACTAGTCGACCGACTAGGTGATCTTTATACTTGATAAGTATTATTTAACGTTCGAGCTAAATGTGTTCCTATTAGATATGTTTAGTATTTTAAACGTAAACAATATAATTAAGCATGTTATCAAGCGCAAATTTACAAAAAAGTATGTTATCAAGTCTTCGCTGCATTGCGTTTTATATCGAGCTTGTTAATTAAAAATGATAGAATGCCGTTATTTAACGGCCGTTAAGTACCGGACGTCAGTAGGACTGTTTGTGTAACGAACATCTAACATGAAAGACCAATTATGTAAAAAACAATTACATCGTTAGTCCCTACAGGACCTATTTTGCAACGCAAGTTAAACCTCAGGGACTCTTGTCGCATTTTGTTTTTTTTAAAAGTATTTTTTTTTTAAATTGAAGGACCAATTATGTAAAAAAAATTACATCGTTAGTCCCTACAGGACCTATTTTGCAACGCAAGTTAAACATTAGGGACTCTTGTCGCATTTTCGTTTTTTTTTAAAAACAAAAAAGAAAAAAATAATAAAAAAAAAATAAAAAAATAAAAAGTAACAACTGTTAGTAGATATAGGAAACACTATTTATTAGTCTATTCTTGACACCCCATTGGGTGTGGCAGCAGCCAAAAGCAGATTGCTCATAGCAATCCTGCTAGGTGTACTTAAGAGTAGGTCTGAGCATATGACCCGAACGGACTGGACCGACCGACGGACGGACCGAGACCGGATTGGACAGGACCGGACCAACCACATTCGGTCTGGTCCTCGGTCTCGGCTTTTGGGCTAATTCGGTCCTTGGTCCGGTCCGGACCACAAACTTTCTAGTTTGGGCTAATTTGGCCTTGTTGGACCGGACCGGGACCGACCACATTCGGTCCGGTCTCGGTCAAAGATTTTTGCCGAAATCGGTCCGGTCCGGTCCGGTCCGGTTTTAGACCGTGAACACCCCTACTTCAGAGTAATATGTCTAGTTTAAATTATTATTTGATCAAATACTTGTTTTTCCATTGTAAAATTTAATCCTTGGTTTGTGAATTATATTACTCTTTCTGTCTCAAAATTATTGTAACGAGACAAAAATCAAGTTAATAAAAGTGAGAACACATCAATTTTCAACTACTCATATGTAATATTCTCGAACTAAATTCTCTATTTATTATTAAAATAGAAAAATTGATGATAACGCCTAAAATGAATATGTTTTTAGTAGCGTTATTGTTGGTTTTGTGCATAATAATCGGCTATATTTACTCATAAGCTGTTGCAAAGTGCAAAAGATGCGTGTTGTGTATGTATATGTAGCGGTATCACAAATGATGAAGAAATGAAGTTTTATGCACATTTGGAAGATTCCCAAGGAAGGAAGTCGAGCAAGGAAGCTTTTGGACTCAATGATTAGGAAGCGCGATGATTTCTAAGTATCTCTGACAAGGAAAGATCAAGTTTCGTCTTGGAAATCATCGGTGAGCAAAGAATGAGGCATGGACCAAGAAAGTCAACAAAAGTCAAAGCGGAACATCAACCGTTCGGTCGTGGCAGTAACGAATCCGTTGGGCAATGGTCAAAAAGGCAACCGATCCGGTTGCGTGTAACCGATCCGGTTGCATGGTGCAGAGTTACACAAAATGCATTTAATGTTGCCTTAACTCCCCATAATCATTGGGCCGATCATTTGTTGATATTAACTTGTTGGGAGCGTTTTAGCCGATTAGTAAAGTCTCTTTGGCTATATATTGAACCTAGACTTAGTTTACTAGGTGTGACACAACCCAAAGTGTAATAGTTTACACCAAAACTATTACCAACCATTTTATTCATCCCAAAGTTTATTATTCACCGTAAAACGTCCGGAGGTTGGAAGAGCAATTCTCATCCATTGGTTTGGTTATTCGAGTTATCGGTTAAGCTAGGTGATTGGGCGTGTGGTTGCTATAAGCCACGATTTCTAGTTCTTGTAATCGCAAAAGTTTAGGTATTCTATGAACTTTGTTATGGATTTCTATTCTCTTGAGTTATTGGAATTACTTTGTTATTTCTTGTGTTTAGTTATTATTATCATGGAGTAGTTTTTGGATATACTTGTGTGTTGGGATGTAGGAAATCATACTAGTGTTCTCATATGTGATGCATGTATATATGATCTTGTTTGAATGAGTTTGTTGGAAAAATACTAGTCTTGGTTTGATTTGTCGGTAAAACATGTTTTAAGAAAAAGGACCGAAAGGATTTCTCTTGTGTTTTATTTCAAAAGGTTAAGTGACAAACTAGTATGGGGATATGGTGATTGACAACCACCATGTTTACTTATTAAAACAAGACTAGAAATATTTTCATCACGAAATGTCGAAGATTAAGTAAAACGAGTTTAATAAGAACATTTTACAAACAAATGGATTTTCTAAAGGATAATCATTAGGATAAAGACCGAAAGGATTACCTATATGTTTTGTTCTTAGAATGATTTTGCAAACATAAACCATGGTTGGAAATCATTTGCTTATGATTTGTGCATCACATCAAGAGTTTACACCAAGCCTTCATGAACACTATTTATGATTGCCTATAGACTACACACAAGTATATATCTTTCTTATTATTGAATTTCACTATAACATCACTTTTGGAAGAAGCCTTGACAAAGCTTTCTTGTTACAAATCTTTTTAACAAATTCAAACACAAAATCTCTTGGGACGATCTCGACTTACCCACCTTTGCTATCGCGGACGAGTATACTTGCTCGTATGTGTTTTTGGTATTAAACGGATAAATCGTGTTTATAAATTTTTAAAACTTGCACCACGGTAAGCATATCAAGTTTTTGGCGCCGCTGCCGGGGATTTTGGATTTTTTAGCAATTTGATTTTGTTAAGATTCTGTAAAATTGGTAGTTTTTAAATTGAATTTCGTGATAGTAAATTTTTTTTTTTTGTTTAGAAGCTAACCGATTCGGTTGCTCCTGCAACCGAATCCGGTTAGTGCTCTCGGAATTATTTTTGTCTTTTGATTTTCATAGTTTTATTTATTCAGTGATTTGTGTTATAGTTTTTAGATTCATTCTTGTCATTTTTTATTTTTATAGATTATATCTTTGGTTGTTTATGTTTTTCTTAGATTTTTAGTTTTTCTCTTATTTTAGTTATTATTAGTTTTATTTACTTTTTAGTTAATTGTCTTAATTTCAGTAATTAGAAATAGTTAATTTTCAGTTTTTATGGTTTTAGTTATCTTAATGAGTAGTTTAATTGAGTAGTTAATATAGTTTTCATTTAATAGCTTAATTAATTTTTTATAATTAATAAGGATAATGAGTAGTCTTCATTAATTTAGAGTTTAAGTACACTTAATAGTTTTTAATTTTTACTTAATTTGCAAGTAATAAAAAAAAAAAAAAAAAATTCAATCCAACCATTCGGTCGCAACCCGTAACCGGATCGGTTGGACGTTTTGGTTAAGTAGTTTACCACCAACCGAATCGGTTGGTGAGCCAACCGATCCGGTTGGAGCTCTCGGTAAAATTTTTCTACTTTTTAGATTTTGAGTTTTAGCTTGTGTTTTTAGTTTTGTTAAGTGTCTTTACTTGCTTAGTATATGTTTCTATAGTTTGATTTTGTTTTGACTAGCTCTAATGCTAATGAATTGGATTTTTGTTTTTTGTTTTGTTTTTGTCTTGTTAGATAGTTATTATGGATAGTTTAAGCGGAATTTCTGAGTACCTTCGTAACTTGGATGAGATGTTCAAAGACACCGGAAGTTCATTGGAGAAGATTGGAAATATCTTAGAAGGGAGTAAGAAATATTTGGGAATTGATATGGTTAGTATGGAAGAAACGGGTGAAAACAAAGTTCAACTTCCTAAGAAGGGAAGAGTTGTGGTATTCACACAAGCACCTTTAACGGAGTATGATTCGCCACTTATGAGGTTCGGTACACCTTGTAGTGTAGAAGGGGTGAGTGCTTGGGACGCGCAACTAAACATGGCTTATGGTGAAAATTACATTGTGGAAAAAGTTCTTGATCAAATTGGTCATGTACGTTTGGATTACGAAGCATACAGAAGAAGAATGGTTAAGAATCTCAAGGTTAACATTCATGGTCACATTTTTTAAACAGATTTTGTTGTCTTGGAAGAAGGGAACGCCGATGAGCCCAATGTATGTTTTGGGCGGGATTTTCTTGTAACAACCAAATGCCAAGTGGATTTTGCCTTAGGGGAAATGAGGATCAATATCACCGATTTGGAAGAAGAAACGGGGGTGAATGAAATGCTTGTGGAGTTATGTGCTAATATGGAAAAGGAAGATGTGGAAGTCGTAAAGATGGGGAAGGCAAATAGGAAGAAAACCTCATCCAACAAATTAACTCCTACCACATCCACCAACAAAACAAATGACTACACACCTTCACCACCTACTACACCAAACACTTTCAAACCTTTAACCGAAGAACAAAAAGAAACTATTTTGGAAAACCTAGAACAAAAGTTTCTTGAGCTAAATGAGAAAAAGCCGGTGATTGAGGTACTACAAGATTACGTTCTCTACCGTAAGAAACTAGATGCATTTATGCTAGCAAGAGCAAGATTGGAGGATAAAGATCTATCGGAGGAGGATAGAGATAGGATTTTGTTTAGAGGTATGCCACGTAAGGAGAAAGATCCGGGGAATTTTGTTTTGCTAATTAAAGTGAATGGGACTACACCAGTTTATGCCTTAGCAGATACGGGTTCAAGTGTTAATGTTATGCCCTATCCATTGTTTATGATGTTGGGTCTTAGTAACCCACAACCAAATCATTCGAAACTTACCATGGCGGATAATTCCCAAGCAAAAGCGATGGGGGAGGTGAAAAACGTAAGAGTTCAAATTGGTTATCAACCCTATTTGGCTGATTTTCTAGTCCTAGACATTCCGGTTGATAAAAGTTTACCACTTCTACTAGGGAGACCATTCCTACGCACATGTGGTGCAATCATAGACATGGGTAGAGGTTCGATGACTATCGATGATGGAATCTCGAAACAAACCTATTATCCCAAACCGGGGGGACCAGCTGTGGAATTTATGGAAGATTTAGAATTGATGGAAGCGGACGAGGACTTGACTTGTTTTGAAATAGGGCGTGATGTCCAAGGAAACCCGATGTATGGACCACTAGCTCCACCATACTTTGATATTGAGGATGAGATGGAGCAGCGCACTAGCGGTGGAAGCATTTTACAATCCATTCAAAACATCCTTGTTTACAAGAAGCTAACCGATTTCTTAGGTTCTTTACGGTTCAACTCAAAATTTGGAATGGGTCGGGCATTTACAAGAGACAAAATGGGGATGGAGAATGGCACGTCAAATTTGATATACTATGTCCGGATGGGAGAAGATTTATAAGGAAGTTCAAAACTTATGAAACATACCGTGAATTGACCGGGAAATTTCTAAGTGAGGACATCTTAAGGCATGAGTATTTCGAGGAATTCTAAGGAGAAGCAAGGCACCATAATAAACAAGCAATTGTTTGCTTGAATTTCATGAACTTTTTTTTAATTTTATGCATTTAGGATTTCTTGTTTTTCATTTTCAATTTTATCTTTATTATTATGTTGAGGTTATTTGATTAATGCATTATGATTATGAGTTTTAGTTTTAGTTTGAGTTCTAGTTTTAGTTTATGAGTATGATGATTTGAGTTATGAGATTAGATGATTGTTGAAATTTTCAAATGGTGGATGAATGTTGTGTGCATCTTTAATAGGATTTTTGAGTAAACGATTGTTGCTTGGAAGGTAAAATGCCTAAGTAACGAGAAAAATGCAAAATTTGGCAAAAATGCAAATCGAAACGGTTGTGTCCATGACTGATCCGGTTGCATACAAGTATATATACCAAAAATTCACTTTTTCCAGAAAAACACACACACACACTAATCCTCCAACTGGGTTTCGCAAAATTCGACCAATAGAAGCTATTTGAAGGTTGTATAAGTGGTAGAAGATCATCATGGCACCCAAACACGTAAGCATCTGCATTCAATTAACTCAATTAAGGTTTAATTAGAGCATTTGATTCGAATTGCAAATTAGGTCACTAATTTGGGGTTTTGATAGAATTGAATTAAGTTGTAATCTTTGAGGATTAAGTGGGTAATTGATATAGGAATGCATTGCAAAAGAATTGTAGTGATTGATTCAACATGGAATGAGTTTTAGATGATTGAATTTTGGTTTAATTAGGTTATGCCATTGAATCAAATTAAGTTGCAATTGGTGATTCCTAGTTGGTAGATGAAGCGTTCTTAATGAATAATAGATGCCACATTGTTGATTAGAACTAGTGATTGAAAGAATTGAGGTCTAATTTCTAGAGTTCTAAGCCAAATGATTAGGTGATGATTAGAGTTTTGGAAGGTGAATTTAAAGTAATTTGAGGATGTAGAAACCATTGGAGACGTTAGAATGCAGTCTTGGAGTGAATTGAACTTAGAAAAATCAAGTGGGAGTTGGATTAGAAGGCAAAGCCTTATGCGAGTTGAGGCCGATTAGGTTCTGAGCTTGACGAGCAGTTGGAGAAGGACAACGAGGCGCCGGTCCGGTTTCTCTGCAACCGAATCCGGTTCGAGTTACGATGTGAGATTTTTGAATTTTTGAAGTAGACCTTTGAGGCTTCAATAGACCTTCCGTTTGTTCTAACACTCTTATATTGACTTATATTTATTATTTCTACAGAGAATTGTTGTAGGTAGTTCAAGTTCGGCATAGGTTCCAATTAACCCGATTGTTACCAAGTTTTGCCAAAGGAACGAAAAGAAGAAAGTCAAGTATAGCTTGAAGACGGAATCAAATGACAACCTAAAGTTCAAAGATCTCACCGACGGGGAGAAACATGCTTTCCGGGAACGATTGTCAAAATTGCAAAATAGGACATGTTTGGTTCCGAGGGTGATTGATTGGGATTTGTTTGTCGAATATGAGTGTGAAGAGGAGTTGCGAAAAATGATGCGAACATCTTATGTGTATCCGGCTGATGGGGATTCGTTCGATGATTTGTCATGGGAAAGAGCATTTAGCATAAATGAAGAGGTTTATCGTGAGTGGTGTATGGAGTTCTTTTCGACTATGTATTTTGAGAGGAAGATCAATGTTGAACTTGATGGAAGAAATTTGTGTATGGTTTAGGCTTTGTGGGGATCATGCCTACACTTTGCGGATTCATTGTTGCTCTTGGATTGTATGAAGCGCATGAGGTTAAGCATCGATTATTTGAAGCTCACTTTTGAGGCTTGAAGGTGCGAAAAGAATACCTAGTCCCACTTATTAGAATCGGTGGGAGATCCTTCTTGTTCTAGGAGGCATCTTGCAACCATTAGGAATCCGTTAATGATAATACTTCACAAGTTGATAGTGGTGGGCGTTTCATAGATATGGGCGAGGACAAATGTCGAAATCGGACTTGTGGGTTATGATGTTATTGGAAGAATCTAAGGACGGTAATGCGGCTTGGCAGATAGCGGACTATTTGTCTAGGAGAGCCCCGGGAATCAAAAGTAATAGCAACATTTGTGGAGGACATTTTGTGACAAGGTTGGCAAGAAATCTTGGGTATTACAATAGTAGTGAGTTGGCTAAGTGTGGGGAGCCAAAGTTTAGTGAAATTTGGAGTGCAAGTGGTTTCGGGAATGCTTTGAATAAGAAATTGAAAACATTAGGAGCATGGATTGAACCACAACAACAACAACAACCACCTCAGCAGCAAGGAAGTGTGCCAATGGGCAATACACCGATGGGGAACGTGCAAACGGGTACGTCCAGTAGTTTTAACTCAGGTTGGGGAGAGTGGAACCAACATTTGAATGAAATTCAGTGTAGGGAAGTTTGGAGAGACTCGATGATGTTGAGAAACAATTACATCAATGATTATTCAATGCCTATTTTTCAACACATGGCTCGAAGCCAATTACGAGTTGCCACCCTACAACCCACCCAATGTTCCACCATATCCTTTCCCTACACTTCTTATCTGGACCTTATCCGTACCCATATCACGGTTATGCACCATTTCCTGACCCAGTACCCGCATATGGTAGATTACCCGAAGTTGGTGGATCAAGCCATGATGTTGGAGGATCTTCATCAGGAGTTGGAGGAAAGAAGAAGAAGAGGAGAGTTCGTTCGGAGCTTGTGGACGAGAACTATGTAACCGAGAGTGATGATGATGATGAGTATGATGATGAAGAAGGTGATGAGATGAGTGAGGACGACGAATGAAAGTGGATCATTCTTGATTTATGGTTTCAAAAACAATGGTTATCATGTGTTAAACTATATCATCTCTATCTCTTAAACTATTTTCTCTAGGAGGATTATCATACTTTGTTTTTGTTTATTTTTCGTATTTTTAGTAGCATTTTGATTGTTTTGTTTTGTTTTGTGTATTGTGTATTGCAGTTTTGTTTGCAGGATGGATTTGTCGGAAGCTTATTGATGGTCAAGTATTTGGAGTTGGATAACTCGCATGCTTGCTTATGACCCAATATGCGTATTGCATATTTTATCCGTGGTATCTTTTGACTATTTTTTTTCCCATTTTCTTTACTTTGAAGTTTATTTTTCTATTACATTGAGGACAATGCAAAACTTAAGTATGGGGGAGAGAAGAAAATAGGAAAAATGATACGCATTTTTAAATTTTTAGTTTAATTTTTAGTTTTTTTTAGATAACTTTTGGATGCAAGTAATTAGCAGGAAATGGCCCTTGATTGTCTAGTTGTTTTCACACATTTTTTATATATATTAAAAACAACTTGGGTATTTTAATGGTAAAATGAGGTTTTTGAAAAATTTTCGATTTGAACCAAATTACGGAAGTAATTCATTTTGGATTCGATAGCATTTTCTAGCGTGCATTATAGCCTTTTTCCACTTAATTGTGAGGTTTCTTTTGTATAAAACACATCTTTTGTTTTATATTTGCTATGAGTGTCTTGGGTGATTATGTCGATTCTAGAACTTGTACTAGTTATGCATTACGGTTAAAATCACTCTTGAGTGATAAAAATATGTTCAAGTGATAAGAGGCATCGTAGGATTTAACCCAAATGGCCTTCCATTTTACATCTAATGATATATTAGCTAACCACATTGGTTAGTTAACCACCTTATATGGACCCATTTGCTAGTGCTCATCTTTAGCACTAGATACCCTTAGTTACACCTTTCGAGCCAATCTTTTCATTTGATAAATCCAGAAAAAATACAAAAAGATTTTACACTTTTAAACCTTAGCCAACCCAAGTCATGTTTATCGGTTTGTTGCTAGTTGTTTGGAGTGTTGGATTGTTTATGATGATTATGAAGAGCTACACTTTGTCTATAGTGTGTACCATTCTCCAACAAAGATGAAGGAGACGTCTTTCTCATTTGTATTTTTTGTGGTGTATGCTTACACTAAGTGTGGGGGAACTTGTTAAAAAAAATGGTTATAGCCAATGAGCTATATGAAGAATATTGATTAGCCAATGAGCTAAATTGAGTTATACGTATGTTTGGAGATCGATATGTGAAGAGGAGAAGTAATCATTTTCGGGATTGTGGTTTGTATGATGGCTAGCAACATGGAGGTTTAGACTTGTCTTTATTTTTCTTTTAACACCAATTTCATAAACCATCCCATGCCTTATCCATACCTTTTATAAACCCGTAGCTTTAACGATATAACCCGAATAAAAGCCCTCTTTGATGAATTTATTTTCTTTGTTTTGATACTTGTACAAGCTTATGGTAAAAAGCATTGATCATGACTAGGCATTGAGTGATTTACATATACCCACCAATATATGAGTGTTGAGTGAATTCTTAAAATCATTCGTGAGGTGTTCTAGTTATGTTATCTAAAGTGTTTGGTTCATTTTAAAAGTTTTTCACATATTAAAAGCAAATTAATGATTATCTCTTTTGGGATGATTGCTAAATTTTCGGAACCACTGTATCAAGACCACTGAAATCGAATTTTGCAAATGTTAGACCAACTCGAGGGCGAGTAGAACTTAAGTGTGGGGGAATTTGATAACGCCTAAAAAGAACATATTTTTAGTAGCGTTATTGTTGGTTTTGTGCATAATAATCGGCTATATTTACTCATAACTGTTGCAAAAGTGCAAAAGATGCGTATTGTGTATGTATATGTAGCGGTATCACAAATGATGAAGAAATGAAGTTTTATGCACATTTGGAAGATTCCCAAGGAAGGAAGTCGAGCAAGGAAGCTTTTGGACTCAATGATTAGGAAGCGCAATGATTTCTAAGTATCTGACAAGGAAAGATCAAGTTTAGTCTTGGAAATCATCGTGAGCAAAGAATGAGGCATGGACCAAGAAAGTCAACAAAAGTCAAAACTGGAACATCCAACCGTTCGGTCGTAGCCCGTAACCGAATCCGGTTGGGCAATGGTCAAAAAGGCAACCGATCCGGTTGCAGTGTAACCGATCCGGTTGCATGGTCTGGAGTTACACAAAAATGCATTTAATGTTGCCTTAACTCCCCATAATCATTGGAGGCCGATCATTTGTTGATATTAACTTGTTGGGAACGTTTTTAGCCAGTTAGTAAAGTCTCTTTGGCTATATATTGAACCTAGACTTAGTTTACTAGGTGTGACACAACCCAAAGTGTAATAGTTTACACCAAAACTATTACCACCATTTTTATTCATTCCAAAAGTTTATTATTCACTATAAAACGTCCAGGAGGTTGGAGAGAGCAATTCTCATCCATTGGTTTGGTTATTCGGAGTTATACGGTTAAGCTAGGTGATTGGAGGCGTGTGGTTGCTATAAGCCACGATTTCTAGTTCTTGTAATCGCAAAAGGTTAGGTATTCTATGAACTTTGTTATGGATTTCTATTCTCTTGAGTTATTGGAATTACTTTGTTATTTCTTGTGTTTAGTTATTATTGTCATGGAGTAGTTTTTGGATATACTTGTGTGTTGGAATGTAGAAATCATACTAGTGTTCTCATATGTGATGCATGTATATATGATCTTGTTTGAATGAGTTTGTTGGAAAAATACTAGTCTTGGTTTGATTTGTCGGTAAAACATGTTTTAAGAAAAAGGACCGAAAGGTTTCTCTTGTGTTTTATTCCAAAAGTTAAGTGACAAACTAGTATGGGGATATGGTGATTGACAACCACCATGTTTACTTATTAAAACAAGACTAGAAATATTTTCATCACGAAGGTCGAAAGATTCGTAAGAACGAGTTTAATAAGAATATTTTACAAACAAATGGATTTTCTAAAGGATAATCATTAGGATAAGGACGAAAGGATTACCTATATGTTTTTGTTCTTAGAATGATTTTGCAAACATAAACCATGGTTGGAAATCATTTGCTTATGATTTGTGCATCACATCAAGAGTTTACACCAAGCCTTCATGAACACTATTTATGATTGCCTATAGGCTACACACAAGTATATATCTTTCTTATTATTGAATTTTACTATAACATCACTTTTGGAAGAAGCCTTGACAAAGTTTTCTTGTTATAAATCTTTTTAACAAATTCAAACACAAAATCTCTTGGGACGATCTCGACTTACCTACCTTTGCTATCGCGGACGAGTATACTTGCTCGTATGTGTTTTTGGTATTAAACGGATAAATCGTATTTATAAATTTTTAAAACTTGCACCACGGTAAGCATATCAATTGACAATTTTTTTGAGACATCCCAAAAATAAATATGGACAATTAAAATGGGACGAACAGAGTACGAGCTAATAGGAAATTGTTTAGGCGCATTTTGTGTTTCTAAAACAAGCAAGACATATTGTAGTGTTGTTGATAAAAAATAATAATAATAAGGGTGAAGGCTGAATATACGTAACAAACTTTCTCAAATTTGCCAATATACGTAACATACTTGTTTTAATCTCCGCATACGTAATATACTTTCAAATCCTTACCAATATACGTAATATTGGCAGGTTACCACTTTAAAAAGTTACAATAATGGTCCCTGCCGTTTGCGTTGGCTTTCACCGTTAATCCTTTGACATTTTTTCACTTAAAAAAATTATAATAATTGTCCCTTTGGTTTGATTTGACTTTTACCGTTAGTCCTTTGACTTTCATTTGTTTCATACACATTTTTTACACATTTTTATACTTGATTTTACATGTTTTATACGTTTTATACACCTTTTTACACACGTTTTTATATACGTTTTTTACACGATTTTATGCACGTTTTTATACACGATTTTATATACATTTTTACGTTTTTATACACGTTATTTACACATTTTATACGTTTTCACACATTTTATACATGTTTTATACGTGTATAAAAACGATATATACTGCGTATAAAAGCGATGCATATATTCATGTAAAACGTATATAAAGACGTGTGTAAAATACATGTATAAAAACGTGTGTAAAAAGGTGTATAAAAATGTGTATAAAACATGTAAAAATCATGTATAAAAATATGTAAAAAATGTGTATGAAACAGATGAAAGTCAAAGGAATAACGGTAAAAGTCAAATCAAACCGTGTATAAAAAACGTGCATAAAATCATGTAAAAACGTGCATAAAATCGTGTAAAAAACGTATATAATAACGTTTTTTAAAAATATGTATAAAAACGTGCAAAAAAATATACATAAAACCGTGTATAAAAATGTGTATAAAAACGTGTATAAAAATGTGTAAAAAATGTGTATAAAAACATGTAAAAATGTATATATATAAATGTGTAAAGAATGTGTATAAAACATGTAAAAAACGTTTATAAAAACGTGTGAAAAACGTATATACAACCGTATATAAAAACGTGCATAGAATTGTGTAAAAAACGTATATAAAAACGTTTTTAAAAAGCGTGTATAAAAACGCGTAAAAATGTATATAAAAATTTGTAAAGAACGTGTATAAAAACATGTAAAAAAAACGTGTATAAAAACGTGTGAAAAACGTATATACAACCGTATATAAAAATGTGCATAGAATTGTGTTAAAAAAAGTATTTAAAAACGTTTTTAAAAAGCGTGTATAAAAACGTGTAAAACAACGTACATAAAATCGTGTAAAAAAAGTGTATAAAAATGTGTAAAAAAATGTATATAAAAACGTATGTAAAAACATGTTTAAAAACGTGTAAAAACGTGTATAAAAACGTGTATGAAAAAGATGAAAGTCAAAGGACTAACGGTGAAAGTCAAAGTAAACCACATGGACCATTACTGTAACTTTTTTAAGTGAAAAAATGTCAAAGGAATAACGGTGAAAGCCAACGCAAACGGCATAGACCATTATTGTAACTTTTTAAAGTGGTAACCTGTTAATATTACGTACATTGGTAAAAATTTGAAAGTATATTAAGTATGTAGAGATTAAAATAAGTATGTTACGTATCTTGGGTAATTTGAGAAAAGTTTGTTACCTATATTCAGCCTTCACCCTAATAATAATCATCAAATGCATCATATATTAATTTGTAGCATATATATCTATACTACATTATAAAGCATTTGGGACTTTCTATTAAAGGAAGTTTTAAAATTTTAAGACAAAAAACATTACTATAAAAGGAAAAGTAGAAAATTAATGTAAAATATGAAAATTTAAGTCTCATTAAAACCATATGTAACCGCCTCCAATAATGATACATTTTAATGGAGTTGTTTATAAGAAAAATTCACTATAGTTAAACCACAAATTTAATGCTAAAATTTGAAAAATAAAAATATTTACCATTTACACTATTAATAATTTAGATATCTACTTTGAAAAACATTTATCTACGTCTTTATAATAAGGAAGTTTAAAATAAAAACATTCTTCGCCACTGAAAATAGTCATAATGATGCCGCCACCGCATTCTTGGCGGTTCTTCTAAGACTTGTATCAATTAACGGAAACACCAAGCAGAAAATGAGACAAAACCCGACTGAAAACTAAAACTTTTTTGGCTTAACACGATAACCAAAAAATATTTGATAGTGCACACCCTCGTACGAATTTTCTGGATCCGCCACCGGTGGCAGGGCAACAGAGATTTGGCTGGCGGATAAAGTGCAACTGCGCGCCGTGTCTTACTCGAGTACTTGAGGTAAATCTGCGTCCTCCTAATATCACTTTTGAGCAACGAATGAGACTTCACCATTATCTTTGCACATTGCATAACTAGCTTTTCGTGATGCCTCGTTTGCATTTTAAATGTCTCATGACATTTATACCTCTTGCGTAATGTAGCACATGTAGCATACCATGCCGCTGCCGCCACTATTGATGGACGGAATCTTGTTACAATCCCGTAGTTCATCATTCCCAATTCCGCATAAAAACACACCATATTCGCCATCTAGAAAAGAAAATATTACAGATAATATCAATATTAAAACTAGAAGTAACAGAAGACTAAACTTTTTGATAAGTATATAAGAAGGAAAGAAAAACTTACGATGGTATCCGAAGTGAGAAAACAATAGGGTGTTGTCAAAGCGCTTAATTTCCAGCCCAATCGATCCAAAATGCGTATCTCCATGGCCAAAACTTCCTGAGGTTCGTAAGCTCCATCACAAAAATACACGAATTCGTTGACATCTGGTCGGAAACCACGACAATTAGTTTCTTGGTATTTTGATGCAATGAACAATGCAGTAACGCCAACACATTGAAATTCTTTTATAGCAATGGTATCAGCCGCCAAGAAACGATCAATGATGTTTATTGTTAGGTACAATGTCTCGTTAGTAAGTTTCACCTCGTCTTGAACCTCACTTAGTCATTCGATCAGCATCCTTCTCGCTCTGACGGTAACTTCAAGTTGCAATGGCATATAGTCACCAATTTTGCTTTCATTCTTCACCATAGCAAGTCCTGCACTTTTAAAGGTTGATCAACCTCTTAAATAAGCATCAGTTAATATAAAGCATATGGACAAATTAACAATATAATCTAATCAAACATATGTTCTCTTAATTTTAAACCAATATAAAATCTTTAAGCAAAGAAACGAGAAGACTAAAAAAAAGTTTCGTACCTGGTAGAGGAGATTATCAAAACAATGAATAAAAGACAATTAAGGTGTTGATACAAAAGTTGGGCGTTCTTTGTTTGGACTCCGATTCCGTATCAATTGAATTTTAATGCTTGAGACCTGCGTACTAAGAAAACAGAAAACACCGTTAGGTTTACCGTGGGATTGTCTCCCACGATTATCCTCCGGCGTGAGAGTAAGTAATCGGTTTTTAGGGTTTAGTTAAGAGTTAGGGTTATTAGATCGTACCTTTAATGAGGGCTGAGATGCCCTTTATATACACACGAAACCCTTATTGATTTCGTGTTCATCAAGCTTCGGCGTATCCGCCTAAGTCGCTGTTAAACGTTTATCTCCAAAACTAAGAGATATCGAGATATCGTATGCCATAAATGACTTTGAGTTTGGGCCTTGTGAGCCCAAATCAAGATCGAGTTAGCCTCGTCTTGGGCTTGCTAATGCTTGATCATGGGTTGGGTTTGTGACCCGAATGCGGACTATACGTCATCACGCCCCTCGCCTAGTATGCGAGCGGCACTGGGATGCTAGACTAATAATTGTAGCCCATAATTCTTTGAAGCGTAACAAAGAAGCCAAAAAATATCCCGCCTTGAAGAATACACGGTGAAACTAGTCAAAATATTTCAAATGTACACCTCGTAAATCGTGGGAAAGTAACTGAAAATGCGTCATGTCAACAGATCTTATCCACACATTTAGAGATAGTGGGATCCACGTGTCTATTATCGCGTGGATGTAAAAAGCTATATAAACCATCGCCTCCTATTTACTGTGTTTATCACAGTAAAAGAAAACGTTTCCACCATTGTTAAAGAACTCAAACTGCAACCTAGAATCCCTTAATATTCCCAAGGTAACCACGCGTGCGCTTTAAAAACTGTATCATGGTCCGTGGGTTGACTGACTTTACCTCTGACCTGACCGAGGATGAACTTCGCGAGTTCACCTCGGATTATTATATTCCGATGGCGCTGCATCCAGTGGTTCCGGCTGCGCAAGCGTCCATAGCGGATTTCCCTGAAGGGAAGGTAGGGGTATACACACGTTTCTTCGAATTTGCGAATCAGCGTGTGCCCATATCCTTATTCCTGTGCGACGTATTAAACTACTATCGTCTGCACATATCCCAGCTGCACTGCATAGGTGCGGCAAAAATAACAAACTTCGAGGTTAATTGCCGGCTATTGGCGATTAACCCCACCATCTACTTGTTCCGCGCGTTTTATCACACAACGTGGTCAACGGGCGGGTTTCGATCACCGGCGCCAAGAGGGTGCAATGTTACACAGATAAACTGGACGCGCTTAGGAACTTGAGGGAAAATTTTTCCTGGTTTGATAAGGCGCTATTTCCCTGGGACTTCGACTTCTATACCGTGGTTATTTGCCAAAGGATGGCGCCCCGAACATACAATGGCGAAGATGCCGACGATAAACACCAACCGTATCCCCATCAGTTCCTACCCAGAGGAATTTTTGGTGCATATGGGCATCAATCGTAATTACTTTGGTAGACACGATGAGGTGCCAATCTTCTTAGACGCGGATGGCGAGGTGGTGCTCGTCTTTCGCATTCCTTTGCTTTATTAATGTGAGCCTTTCTTTTAATCTTTGTACTTTTAGTAACTTTGTTTGTTGTTTGTCTTCATTGCACGTAGATGGATCTATTCGAGTTGTCAGTTGGCGAAGCCACACCAAAGTTACGTGGTGCGCTTGGTTGAGGGGGAGAGCCCATTCTAGAAGCTACATCGGGCGCACCTAGAAATGAAATTGGGAGGCGGAGGTAGTTCCTCCGTCATACCGGGCGACCCCTACAAAGCGTGCCTAGCCCTGTGGTACCTTCCCGTTAGTGGGCCGTCGCGCATAGATGTGGCGAAAAACATGGAAGAAGAGGAGGAGGAGGCCGGCCAAAGATTGAAGCGTGAAGAGAGCGCGAGTGGCGATGGCGCGAGCTCCTCCGGGAAGAAACGCCCACAATGCTTACGGGCGTGGAGTCGTCCTCAGATGATGCCTCGCCCCCCCCTCACCTGATACTGTTTCTCCCCAGTAAGTTGTGTTTGTAAATTCCTTATCTCATTCCCTGTTTATGTTATGAAGCAATCGCTAATTCTCTTTTCTTTATGCGATACGAACACTCAAGAGTCGCCCCAGTGCTAGTCCCGTTCGTGCTGAATCTTCTGGACCCAAGAGCCAAAGCGCCGAGCCATTGGCATCCGGGGATGCACCGATGGATCAGCTTGTTGAGGAGTTGGTGTCGGCTGCTGTGCACCAAGATGCGTTGGTTGCGCGGCTAAAGGCAAGGTATCCTGGAGAAAGTAGCCGGAGCGCACAGAAGGATCAAGAGATTGCGTTGCTAGAGGCACGTTTGGCTAGTGCCCAGGCGGAAGTAGAGGCCGGGAGCTTGTATGCACAAAAACTTGCTGATGAGAAGATGTCCTTGATGACCCAAGTGAGTCAGGAACGTGCCGCACTAGAGACTTATAAGGCTAATTGCTCCTGGGCGCTTAAGTATTTGGACACTGGGAAAAACGAGTTGTTCTCTCAGCTGGGGGAGTTTGGTGCCACTATGAGGCGGCGTTGGAGGAGTAGGAAATGAAGTGCATGTAGCTCGGTATTGAGTATGACGAGGAGTTGTATCCCCACTCATGTCTTTTATTCTTTGGCGCAGTGGCTCATCGGCCATAGCTGCGCCTTGCCGCCTAAGTATCTTAGAGTCTCGAGAGGTGGTAGACAAGTTTCGGCGGTGGCGCGGTGTGCAGCTGCTATGCGTGGCAAGGCGTAGCTATGAGGAGCTCCATGAGTGGTCTATTGAAGGTTCCTGCGACAAGGTGCTGGTTATAATGAGCACGCATATGATGACACAGTCATTGCAATGGGGAAATGAAGCTGCTGGAGCTTCGGCGGTGCAGATTGGAGCGTGACCAGGATTATCCCATAGGGTAATATGGAGGGGCTAACCTTGGCCCGCCATCGTCTTTAAAATGCAGAGGCACAACCTGATTATTATTTGAAGCCTGATGAGTCCCACCGCGGTGCCTGTTTTTGCTCGCCCCCGCGACATCTTGAACCCTTTCGCACTGGAGAAGGAAATCCCTTTAAAGGAATCCTTGGAAGCTCATGCTACGAGACTTGCCAAGAAGAAAGGTGTTAAAGGAAAGGCTTTTTTGTGTTGTTTTGGCGCGGCGCATCTTCCTAGATCTGACGGGGTACCTGTTAGTGTAGCCACGGTATCCCGCCAAGACTCTGATTTGTTGAAGAAGCTAGAGGAAGCTGGCGACGCTGCAGGCCGTGTAGAGGGTTCATCTCTTAGGCGCTGTAATAGTATGTAGGTTATATCTTCGTTGTAAATATCATTTTGTAAGAACTCATGGTCTTTAATGAAATATTCCTTTTGTTGAATGCGTGTTGATGTGGTTGCGACTTATAATGTCTAAGTATTTTTAACATAATCGTGTATGGTGTGATACGAGCGTACTGTAAATATCATAATAAGGAGCCAAGAGTCTTGATCCTGGTTTTGTTAAACGCGCATAGTATGCATTGTTGCGCATCCGTCGTGGAATGCGCATTGAACTTATTCCAACGTCTTGAAAATAAGGTGTTTAACAAGGATGCATAATCCAATGTTGATGGGTTTGCAACCCTCTTACTCAACGAGTTGTTTAGTAGGTTTACTCATCCTTTACACCATCGTGGGTTGTAGTAAGTGCATGCACGCCATGTAGGCAAAAGATAATATAGCAATAATGTTGAGACATAAATATTATGTAAATAACAAATTGAAATGTGTCGCGGTGTTAGCTAGAAACCACGACATTTTATTAATACTTGCAAGTTTTAGTAAAAAGAAAAGAAAACATTTGCCTAAGTAAAACAAAATTTAAATACACGGATATTTATTGAGCAATCGTACTAAAGTGCGAGGAGTGTCCGTCTTACCGGGCCGTAGCTGCCCTAGAGATAGCATCGTTTGAGATTGCAGATGTTCCATGTGCGTGGTAGCTCACGACCATCCATGTCACGCAACTTGCACGCCTTTTCCTAATGCTTCAATGACCTCGTAAGGTCCTTCCCACTTCGGTCCAAGTTTTCCTGTATCTTCTGCGTGGCTCGCATCATAGGCGTGATATACGAAGTCGCCTGGTCTGAATGAAACGCTTCGCACTTTGGCAACGTAGTATCCCTTCATTTTTGACTTAGCTCTTGCTTCACATATAGATGCGCGCTCACGCCTTTCTTCCAACAGGTTCAAGTCGATACGCCGTTCATCATCATTGGTTGCAACATTAACTTCGGCAGGCGAATAGTTGGCATCCCATTTTCTGGCGGTATGACGACACGTCCCATAGACAAGAGAAAAGGGAGTGTCTCCCATGCTGGTTTTGATTGAAGTGCGGTGCGCCCACAAAACATGCGATAATTCTTCCACCCACCTTCCTTTATGTTTGTCTAAGCGTGCTTTAATTCCTTCACCTAGACTACGGTTTGCACGTTCGACCAAACCATTGGTTTATGGGTGTTTAACTGACGCGAAGTGTTGTACAATATTCAGTTTCTCGCACCATTCCTTGAAAGGGTTGTCACAAAAACTTTTTCCGTTGTCTGAAATGATTTCCCCAGACAATCCGAAACGGCATACAATATTTTCCCAAACAAACCGTTTCACCTGATTTCCTGTGATTGTGACGACTGCCTTTGCTTCAATCCACTTGGTGAAATAGTCTATAGCTACTATGAGGAATTTCAATCCTCCTGCTGCAACAGGAAAGGGACCTACAATGTCGATACCCCATTTATAGAATAGCCATGGCGACGTAATAGGTGTTAGCTCCTGTTGTGGTTGGCGTGGAATAGGTCTGTGGACTTGGCAGTCGCCACACCTTATTATTAAGTCCCGCGCATCCCGGTGCATTGTAGGCCAGTAGTATCCTGACCGTAAAGCGCGCGCCACAACGGACCGTGGTCCGGAGTGCATACTACATGAACCAGCGTGGCTTTCTCGTAGTACGTAATCTGCTTGAAGAGGTCCTACACATCGAAGACATGGTTGTAGAAATGAGCGCCGATATAGTACACCGTTCCGAAGTTCAAACCTCTGTGATGTGCGTCGTACTCGTCGGGCCTCCTTCCGTTCTTGGGGTAAACAAGTTATGGCCTATCAACCAGAACCGAAGAAGAACCCTACTCAAAGGAAGGAAAATCCTAAAAAGGATCAAGCATGCCACCACTGCAAAGTCGTTGGGCATTGGAAGAAAGCGTTTCTATCTTGATGAATTGCGGAAAATAAGTTGAAGTATCTTTGGGTCCTCGGTAGCCGGTTCTTGAGTAACTTATTTATGATTGAATTATTTACTCTAAATCATAAAAATTCTGCGATATGATAATCTTGGATGTGGTATTCACATTTGTAATACACTGCAGGGGTTTAGAGTGGAGAGGAAGTCATCATATGGGAGCAATATGCGCATGTGGGCAATGGGCACTGCATTGCAAGCCATAGGAGTGTTTAGTTTAGTATTGCCTTGGGCTTAGTAATCGTTATTAAACAATTGTTATTATGCACCTTCTATAATTAGAGGTGTTGTTTCTTTTCAAGATCGTTGGATTTTGGTTTTACTCATACTATCACACGAATGGAATTTCGCTTTAAATGGTGTATTTTATTTTAATGCTGATTCTTGTGAATGGTGTGTTTGAAATTGATATGATTGGAAATGAATCTAACAACTATAATAATTTGATGTTTAGCATCAATAAGAAAATGAAGTTGGACTTGAATTCTTATTATCTTTGGCATTGTAGACTTGCTCATATAGGCAAGACTCGCATACAAAAGCTACAACGTGAAGGGATTTTGCAAAATATCAATGATGAATCATTTGATAAATGTGAGTCATGCATACTTGGGAAGATGATGAAGAAACCTTTTCATAGCAATATGGAGAGGGCGTCTGATCTACTTGGTTTGATTCATACTGATGTGTGTGGACCACTTAAAAATGTTTCAAAGAGAGTGCTAGCTACTTAACCTTTATCGATGATTTCAAATTATGGTTATGTTTATTTATAAGCATAAACATGAGGTGTTTGAAACATTTAAGGTTTTCAAAGCGAAGTAGAGGTACAATTGGGAAAGAAGATTAAAGCTCTTGATCCGATAGAGGCGGTGAGTATCTAAGCGAGTTTAAAGATTACTTAGTCGAGAATGGAATTATCCAGATCTCACATCTCCATATACTCCACAACAAAATGGTGCATCCGAGAAAGAAATCGTACATTGTTAGACATGGTGCGATCAATATTTAATCTTACTACTCGCCTTTATCCTTTGGGATTATGCTTTAGAATCGGTTGTTCATTCTAAATATGGTTCCCACAAAGAAGGTCGATAAGATACCATATGAAATATGGCATGGTAAAGCTCTAACTTGTCTTATTTAAAAGTCCGGGGTTGCGGGCGTATGTTAGACGTGACTCAAAAATAAACTCCAACGAGATCTGTAGAAGTGTATCTTTGTAGGATACCCTAAGGAAACTATAGGTTACTACTTTTACTATCCAACTGAAAATAAAGTAATTGTTGCTAGGTATGGATATTTTCTTGAAAAGGATCTCGTAACTCAAGAATTCGGTGGGAGAATTTATGATCTAGAAGATGATCATGAAGATACATTACCTTCTCGAAACACTAACGCACTTCCCAGAAAACACGATAGTCCGGGTCCTCCACCAGAAGTTGAAGTGATTCCCATTCGTAGATTTGTAAGGACTACGCGTGCACTGAACGTCTATGTCTTAAAGTAGAAGTTGAGGAAACTATATTAGGAGATCTTGGAGAGTGCTAATTATAGAGTAGCCATGGCAAGTCCCGAAAAGGACAAATGGCAAGTCTGCAATGAATGGGGAAATGCAATCCATGAAAGATAATGAAGTGCGGGAAGAGGTTGACTTACCTCCAAATGCTAAGGTGGTTGGAAGTAAGTGGCTCTATAAAATAAAGACTGACATGGATGACAATGTACACATCTATAAAGCTCATCTAGTTGCGCAAGGTTTTACTCAAACTTTTAGCATAAATTACGAGGAGACCTTTTCTCCTGTAGCAGAAATTAGAGCTATTAGAATTCTCATAGTTATAGCAGCATACTATGACTATGAGATATGGCAGATGGATGTCAAAAACTCCTTCTTGAATGGTCGCTTAGATGAAGACATCTATATGAAGCAACCTGAGGGGTTTGTGAATCCACAATTTCCAAACCGTGTATGCAAACTTCAAAGGTCCATTTATGGATTGAAGCAAGCATCGAGACAATGGAATAAGAGATTTGATGAAGAAATCAAAAGGTATGGATTTATTCAAAATCTTGATGAGCCATGTGTATATCACAAAGTTAGTGGGAGTGATGTAATTTTACTTATCCTTTATGTCGATGACATATTAATTATGGGAAAAGACATTCCAAGTTTGCAAAGTGTTAAGGCATATCTTGGACAATGTTTTCCATGAAGGACTTAGAGAAGTTGCATACATTCGGGAATCAAGATCTCTGAGATAGGTCAAAGCGGTTAATTGGTTCAAGTCAAAGCGCTTACATTAATAAAATATTGAAGAGATTCAAGATGCAAAATTCCAAGAAAGGATATTTGCCGATGGAAGTAAAGCATGGCTTATGTAGCGATATGTGTGCTTCAACACCGCAGAGGTGACACGTGCGTAAAGTTCCTTATGCTTCGTGAGTAGGATCTATCATGTATGTTGTGAGATGCACAAGGCCGATGTGGCGTTCGCTCAAAATATGACCGGTTGATATCAAGAATCCGGTGAACTTCATCGGATTGCATTAAACATATTATAAAGTATCTTAGAAATACGAAAGATATATTTTATTGTATGGTGGAAATCAAGACACATAGCTTGGTGTTACACGCTTCGTGATACGCCCCGGCGGTGTGATAAAGATGATACTGAAGTCTCGTGACGGGTTATGTCTTTGTCATCAATGGAGGCGATTGACTAGACGAGCAAGAAGCAGAAAGCACGATTGCGATGTGTTCTGCATGACGAGGCCGAATACATAGGCGCCTTTAAGTTGCAATTGCATTTGGGTTAGGAAGTTCATTTCGAGGCTTGGTGTTATTCCTTCAATTGAATTGCCTATTGATATGTATTGTGACAATTACTGCGCAATCATATTTGCCAATGAACACAGAGTCATGAAGGGCACGGACATTTTCTACTAAGTATCACTATGTTCGGGAACAAGTCCGCAAGGTGAAATTAATCTATTGAAAGTTCACACGATGACAACTTAGATGATCCTTTCACAAAGGCTTTACCTAGAGAAAGCTTATTGGACTTGCAAATGGCATTCAACTTCGTTTCGCTAATAGTTTCATGCAAAACTGTGATTAGTATTTGGATAAAGGATATTGTAAACATTTATTATTTTGATGAAATAAAATTTTGATTATGTTTATTTTCATTTATAATATTGTTGTCCTATATTTGCATGTTTAATCCATGAGTAACTAAGTTATTCTAAATTGTCCGTTGTCAATTAGTGATATTGGAATATCATTAAACTAAGATAAATCTAAGAGATGTGGTAGAATATACTTGAAAGTATATTGATGAGAATGCATACCAAATTCAGATGATATTCAATGAATTGAATATAGGACTTATCCCAACTGCATAATTTACTTTGTGGATATTGTTCTAAGTAAATTGTGAATAGTTATCCTCAGACTTGAGATACCAGATAAGTGTCATAAATGTAGTGCATTTCTGTGGGGCAACTTAACACTATACGAATCGGTAGTCATAAGGGTTGTTTCCAGAAGTGTTGCAAAGTTTGTAGGTTAGTCTCGTAGTAAAGATAGAATTTGTTCCTTCAAATTTATTTGAGTTTAATCTTCTTGGGCCTCTCGTAGGGTTGACAAGATGTTTGTGCGACCGCACCCAAAATCTCCCGAATATGTTGGAAGATTTGGTAATCTTGGTCAATCACTTAAAACGAGAAAGTAATAGTTGAATAAAGAATGACTTAATTCCATATCTTTATTTAACGTGGTATTAGAAACAAAGGATAATAATAATGAGAAATCATTAAAGGTTTTCATGGAGCCTTGCTCGAGTTGTACTAGAGGCATCGAGTGTTGCTAGAGCGTTAACCGATGTGATCACTCTATTAAGATATATCCAGTGGGAGTCATTAGTTTTATGGATATATATTAGTAGTCGTGAGTTAGGATCGAACTTCGAGACCACGGGATTGCACGCTTTACGTGTGAGAATTAGAGTTAATAATTAAATGTAAATGTTATATTTATTTATTAATTACACGAAATATATAACGAACGTTAAGTTAATTAAGTGTAATGAACTAACGATCGTTAAATGTTAATTGGAAGGACTAGATTGCAAAATAGAGATTGAGAAGGTTCCGGAATCCCTTGGGATAGCCACAACCGATCGGCCAAGGGTATTCCCCAACCCAACCCATTACTAACTTGTTCACCAAGTTATATTGGGTATAAATACAAGGCCTAGGGTCTTAGTTTTTTTATATCTCTTGTACTCATTGTCTAAAACCTAAAATTGTTTTGTGTGTGTTTTGCTCTAATCGATCATCCACCACCACAAGGGTTTCGATCCACTTGATTCTCCAAACTAAATTATTTCGTGTGATTAAAACTAGCATTACTTTAATTTGATTTAGTACTTGTGTACAAGAACGTGGTACTAACATACTTTTGTTGGTATCTTGGATTGAATTACAAAATCGGTAAGGGGTAATTCTTATAATCCTATAAACCCTAATTATGGTTCATCACTTGCTAGTTTTGTGGAATTGATTTTTGTTCGGTTAGAATTAAAAAGGTACGAATACTTAATGTTTACGTTAGTTAATTATTCATTATACGTTCCTATACGCCCGCATGTTTCTTTGATGTTTTATGTGTTTTATATATGATTGTCATGTTATATAATTCCAACAGAGAGCTCGTTCTCGTTGGCTTTTGCTTTTGGTATTTTTGTTTGTTCGTGGGAGGTCTAAGTGAGAGCTTTGCTCTTTTTTCATTCTTTAAGGTTTTTCCCAGTGGGTTTTACTTGAGAATGTTTTTTAGGGAGGAAGTCTCATTTGGTGCATCAATCTCCTTCGAAGCGGCTGATAGATACATGTGATGATTCATGCTTTCTGAAGTGCTTGTTTCCGATTGGTGATTTAGTTATACTATGTTTCTTGTTTTTGTAACGCTGTGTGACATGTCACAAGCGATTTAGTGGGTTGTTCAAGCGTTGGTTGAGGTTAATGTGATACTTTTGCCACATTCCATTATACTTATTTGGTTATGTTATTAATATATTTTACCAGGGTGAATCCTTTTTACCTACTATGATGACTCAATTTATAAACCTCTTCAAATTTTATAATTTTTTTTATAAACCTCTCATAATAGATGTCTTATAGTAACACCAGTTTTAATTCAAACATAAACATAAATTGTCAATTACCGAACATTTTTTATGGGGTTGATTGGATGAAACAATTGATTTTCTTTTTTAGATTGACTAGAAGAAAGCATTTTTTTAACTTAAAATTGATTATGAAAATGCTATAATAGTGCCAACTGCAATTTTACACACCGTACTTTAATCCAAACTAGCAGGATATTGTAACAACACACTCTCTAATCAAAACTTTTAAGAAACACTATTTTTCATTCACATGTTTTCGTTATAATATCTTTACGTGTGGCGAGAGTTTTAAGGGAATAACTTTAGCATACACTATTTCATATTTAAATATCAAGCACGCGCGCATCACGATGCAATAGCGATACCAAGCCAATAAGTAGTAGTATTATGAGATTGTAATGATTGACGTTAAAATTTAATTGGTAATCAGTAAATGTCGTGTAATATTCGTCACAATATTATTAACGTGTAAACATAGAGAATTTTCATACTTTATATATTTGCACGTTTTCATACTTTACAAATTATATGAAAATCTTCGTACTTTGACATGTACGATTCTTTTCAATCATATTTATTAGCTAAATGATTAGGATTTCACTAAATTTGTACTAAAATACATACATAGAAATTTTATTTATTTATTTATTTATTTTGTAACCATAATTTCTGACCTTTTAGCTGACTAATTCACAGGGTTTGAACCCACCGCTACACAGACTCAAACCAGGTAAAACAATCCTTTCCAAATTTCTAAACGTCCATAACCACCAAAAATTTAGCGTCAAACTTACATTAATGAACGCTTTAAATATTTATGCGTAAAAGAATTATTGTTTAATGTATTATTCATATCATTAATAAATTTGTTGTACATGTTACATATTAGTTTTTATTCCTTAAAAATATAAGTCATTTAGTGGAAAAAAGACTTCCTTCATTATATGTAGTATAGATAAGTTTTTGATTTGTCTTGGTTCGGCATTCGTGAGTGACGATTTTTCTCTTATTTTGTTTTTATGTAATTGACAAGAGTTTTTTTCATCCTTTTTTGTAGCCCTCGCAGTTAAAGCCTTGGAAAGATTCTAGAACAGATTGTTTTGTTTAATTTTAAATATGTAATTGTTCTCTTTGGCTTCTAGCGCCTTGCTAATAGCTTTTTATTTAATAATATTCCGCCATTAAAAAGAAGTATAGACGAGTTTTGAATAAAAATGATGTAACTGGATTGAGTTATGTCAAAAGTCAACTACCGTTTTCTTACTTGTTATAACGGGCCATCAACAATTGAATTTAAAGTGGAAAGGAGGGTTAGAAAATGCGAGTACCTTATTGCGGCCGAGCGGTTGGAAGTGGTTTCAAAGGGTCTTGATAAAATGGCTAATGTTGGTAATTTGGGGTTTCTGATTTTTATTTGCAAATTACAATATGCGGATAACATTTTAATTTTTTCTAGTGAAACTCTTCTAATGAATCTCATAAGAATAATTGCCTATGTGACAAAATTCGGGTTTAATGATTGATAAAATAAGACTAAAATATATATTATCTTAGGGTGAACAATGTGGAATTGAATCATATTACAAATCAAATGGGTCGTTCTCCCATGTATGTTTCACAAATGGCCACGTCAATTTTCAGAAAAATGAAGGCTTTTTTGGTTTGAGTTTATGTGATAATGGGTTTAAACCCTTAGAACTTGTTGGCTAAAAAGTCAAAACTGATGGTTAAAGAAAATGAATTGGAGTCAACATGAGTAATGTCATCATAAAAATAGAGAGTTTGAATTTCTTTTGACAAGTTATTATGATAAACAAATGAAAATGGCATGGGTAAATTAGGAAAAGGAGCAATGCTGTACATTCTTATAATTTTCTCCTATTTATCCTCTTACTTCATATAAAGTTTGACATTTGTAATTTAATATTTATCACTCTTAATCTCCCTCACTATTGTTACACTTGCTATAATAATACTATAATAGTGGTAGAAAGATTTGTAAAAACATGAAGTAGGAATATTTATCATTTTTCATTATGAGAAGGCCCATACTTAATAAATTTAAATATTGCATGGTAGCTTAAAAACTTAAGTTTGGGCACTTCATGAAAAGTGGTGGTGGAGATTCTAGGTGGAAAAAATAGATTTTGGACTAAGATTATAAAAATTAAAAAGTATACATGGTTAGGGACGGAGCTAGGGGGTCCCGTGAGTCTTGCGTGTGACACCCATGATTTTTAGATTTAATGTTAATTTTAAGAAAACATCGATTTTCTTAAACGATCTAAACGACCCCGATCCATCGAAATGTTGCTTACCTTATTTAGTTAACATCTTAAACTCAATTATATTACGGTTAAAAAAATTGTGCCCTTATGCATTGTCTCATATCCCGTCCTAACATGGTGATAATAGATGAGTACGTAAGGTAGTGGATATAGATACTAGTAGTAGGAGTTGGGTGACATCTATACGGTGAAATAACTATAGGAGCTAAGCTTATTGTTAAGAAAATATTACTTTCATCAAGTATAGTACAAATGGCAAAGTGGAATATGTTCATCCCAAGCAAAATTTGCATATTCATTAGGCGTCTCTAACAACAGTTGCCGGTCCTAGCATCGGTTTATAACCACCTCGGTTTGGATCAAAACTCGATTTTGTGCCCACATTGTGAAGATGAGATTGAAACATTTGATCATCGCCTCCTACTTTGCCGTAGAGCCGTGAAAAGATGACAACGCGTCTTCAAATGGTGGAAAATTGGTACTTTTAACGTTTGGTCGATTGAAGACTTGTTAAATCGCAAGGCTAAGAGCCTAAAAGAGTAATTTTAACAGGAATCAAGAAAACACGTGGCAAGTGATTTGTTGGTAGATGTTTTATCTAGTGCAATGTGTCTGTAATAAAAGGGTATATGAAAACAAAGCCTCCACGTCTATATGTGACGATCTTTAATACAAGATGAGTAGAGAAAGAACATTAACTAATCCTATCTTTGGTCTCAGTAAAACTTTATTAATTATAAGTAACACAACAAATTGTAACAAAGAAACACAACATTTAGAAAAGCCGCATGCCAAAGGGGCAAATGTGTCAACTGTCCTAGTACCGTGGTACGTATGTTCAAGCTTTAGGCTTAAGAACCTTGACAGTCTCCCATGTGAAATCGGGATCGTCACGGCCAAAATGACCATAAGCAGCAGTCTTCTGATACCTAAAATTACCACCTCGTTTTAAGTCCAGGTTAATCGACATCATCCCAGGCCTGAAGTCAAAATTCTCCTTAATTAAAGCAAGGATATCCTTATCCGGGATAGTTCCAGTTTTGTAAGTGTCCACAAACACAGACAAGGGCTCAGCCACACCAATAGCATAAGAAACCTGGACAATGCACCTGCGTGCAAGACCCGGTTACTATACTCTTAGCCGCTTGCCTAACAATATAAGCACCACTCCTGTCCACCTTTGTTGGGTCCTTTCCGGAGAAAGCACCACCACCGTGGGCCCCCATCCACCATAAGTATCAATAATAATCTTCCTGCCGGTCAAACCAGCGTCACCATGGGGACCACTAATGACAAACCGACCCGAAGGGTTCAAATGAAAATGGTTTTCTCATCAAGATATTGAGCAGGGATCACGGGTTTGATCACGTGTTTTTTAAGATCAGCTGCGATTTCATCGTTAGTCACAGTCTCGTCATGCTGGGTTGAGATGAGGACGGTGTGGACTCTAATTGGAACCATAGCACCATTATCGTTCCTGTACTCAACAGTGACCTGGGTCTTACCATCAGGACGAAGCCACGCACAAGTTCCATTCTTTCTAACCTCGGTTAGTTTAGCCCCAAGCTTAGTTGCAAGGACATGGGTTAGCGGCATAAGCTCTGGTGTTTCATCAGTTGCATAGCCAAACATATGACCTTGATCACCAGCGCCGATTTCCTCAGGCTTCTTGGTCAAGTGACCATGTACACCCTGAGCAATATCGGGACTTTGTTGTTCAATGTTGACTAGAACCTTACAGTTGTCAGCATCGAGCCCAACTTCAGGAGATGTAAACCCGATGTTCCTGCAAGTAGTACGGACAATCTTTTCATAGTCTACATTAGCTTTGGTGGTGATTTCACCAAAGACCATGACCATGTTAGTCTTTGTGCATGTTTCACAAGCTACTTTACTGTCGGGGTCTTGCTCTAGACAAGCATCGAGGATGGCATCCGAGACTTGGTCGCAAAGCTTGTCTGGGTGTCCTTCGTTGACTGATTCAGATGTGAATAGAAAAGTCTCCATCTCTGTGAAAAATACATAAAGAAGTCTTAGCACAACTTAATTGACTTACAAATAATAAGATAGTTTGGGTAAGCATAGGCAATCTGATAAGGGTAATTTACTAAAGTGACTAAAGTTTTGCTAATCTAAAGGCTTTTCGCTTTTTAGACTTGTTCACATGATCAAACCAAAATCTTTAAATTTCATTCTTATGCAATGTATCAAAAGAACAAACCAAATATGTTCAAGTAATACCTAGCCAAAAACTAAAATGAGAACAGAAAAGTTGGGATTAAATTGAGTATTTGGAGTGAATCAAAACATACCTTTGATTGGTTAGATGTTTTAAAGAGAAATAGAGAGAAAGATAGGTGTGGTTCAATTTGAGTGGTGAAAGTATGTGTGAATTTATAGTTGCGAATGTTATGGGGATGTGCTTGTGAAGTTGTACTGTATTAATTCAGACTCGTACATTGAGGTCGCCAACTACTTCATCCTCTTGTTGGAGTCTCACCAACCCCATACAACGACTTTTTATGGGTCCATTTCACCAACCTTTTACGACCTTCATGGTCCAGTTGTAGGGTGTGTTTGGTGAAAGTAGCATTGAGTAGTAGTAGTGAGCTGTGAGATGTGAGTAGTAGTCACAACTCACCGCTCATCATTCACAGCTTTTTAAAGAAGCATTGGAAAAATGAGTATCCTTAAAAAATAGCAAAGCCTTTCGCTTTTTTGCCAAACAAACAAAAAAATCAAAAAGCTCATTGCCCACCGCTCATCGTCCCAAAAAACCTCCAAAAAGCTCCGCGCCAAACATAACCGTAATAAGTAACCCCAAGTGATGTTTACATATCCTTTGTCACTTTTTAAAAATATTTTTTAAGACTACTTCATAATCAGTTTAGTGTAAATGAAGACCGACATCACAAAAAACATACCTCACAAAAATACATTTTAAATAAATACTTACTCACACAAACATGCACATAAGTCGGTCGGCCAGACGACCCTCTTCTTCATTTCGTCACCAACCGACCAAGTATGTGTAATAAGGTCGACCGAGTGAGGTTAGTCCATTATGGGGAGATTGATCGAGATTTTCACCCTTATTACACTTAACCTAACTATGATCTTGACATGGTTAGGTCGACGCTGGTTGTGACTATAGATCGAAAATTTATAAGTGGGAACTTAGTCAAGGTCGGGTAACACAACTGAGGGTATTTGGTTCGAATTTGGTTGTAGATCATAGAAGCAATAACCCGCTCCCGTGTTCGAGGTGTGTTGGTTTCTTTGGATATGGTGAATAACGTCCTTAAATCACTTGACACAAACGAAAGACATGTGTTAGCTTCGTCTTTGGTTTGATCCCAACACCAAGCTAATTTTTTTTATCTCTCTTGTTTCTCTCTTCCCCTTGCTTGGTCGAAACACCGAACCACAAATACAATCCCATTCGATTTTGTCCTTGGTTTAATTGACAAGTTGTTGGTCATACATTGTTGTGGAGGTGACTAGCAATCACAAGATCCTGTGTATGTATTCATCATAGAGGTTGAAACACATGAATCAATAAGCGTTTGTTCTCGGGTATTGAAGGATTAGTTGTAGGTTAGTGATTCGGGTGATAAACCCATGTTCATCCAAAAGGTTCTGTAAGTTCTTTAATTTTAGAGTTAATTACATAATGTGTCTTAGTTTTCGTGGATCATTCATGTTATTACTTTCAAAAGTCCATTATCGTTCTCAAAAGTTTATGATTAATATCTCAAAAATTTAGTTTTAACGTTTCATGTGGTGGTAAGAAACATAGACGCGACGCACAACTCACGCGAAAGAGAGGACGTCAACATAGTCGAGACATACTAACTAGAACGCACGCCAAAACGGAAAAGACATTGACCAAGTTATAATATACCTGCAATACTCAAGCTAGTCAAAGACTAGGAAATGACAACGACTATTTATTTAAATACAAATAGGTTAACTTGTTTCCCCATAATCCCGAACGTACATGTTAACAATAAAAGATAAGTTTCCGTTTATCACTTAATTAATAAAGATGTCACATTTGTTACTCGTAATTTATACAAGTTTATAATAAATTACTTCATATAAGGTGTATTGAATAATGTACTATAATGACACGCTTCATTTACCCAACGTTCCTCAACCCATTATGTCTTTAATAAGTTATCTAATCCAAAAAAATATTTCTAAACAAGTTTATAAAGGTTAACATGTATTATAAAACACGAGTTACCATCGTATTTAATAAGGGTTTATAATAGATTAAACCATTTTCGTCAATAATATATAGTTATATAATTCAATATCAGTTTAAATGTGAATACGGAATATTTAGTTTTATCGCGAAGCAAATATATTAAACTCATTTAAACCAAAACGTTTAATAAAGTACAACATACTAATCACTATAACTTGTTATCAATAGTTATTCCAAGTTTATGAATCGTATTTACACTTATAATGTATACGTAATATTTGATATAAATTATAAATCACATATCTAGTTCTAATGTCAACCACGACGTTTTACAAGTATCTAGTTCATTGTTTAATTCATATTCAATATCGTTTATCCCGATAAAATTATTCCTACATCGTTATTCCATTTATCTTGTTAAGAGTTACAAGTTATCCCACTATTGTTGCATAGTTATCTCGTTACTTATTTGAGTCGTCAAGTATATATTTTACAAGTTTATCCGATATCCAATAATAATGATTCATTAATACAGTATAAATCCTATAGTTAAATCAAATCCGATATACTCATTGTTAACCCATAATTCGTATATAGTGTGTCCGATAAAATTTTACGTTATCGAGATCCAATTCTCAATCCCAATTATCTGAATCTTAGCGAGAGCACCAAAGTTCAAAAACAATACAAACTAGCAAGTTCTATAATTAGTAAACACAAAATATCCACACACGTATATTGTATATGCGACAAATGTAGTTGACACCCTTCATTGGGCTTGCGACCCATAGATCAAACAAACACCCTTTATCATACTAATGGGCTTCGGCCTATATTATTCAATCACATCAAGTTGGGCTTGAGCCCATAAACTACCCAAAGCGCACCTTTTGACTTGAAAACGTAACTCAGACGCACCCTATGACAATATGTTGACTGATAACCAAAACCATACCACACTTGTGGTGTTATCCTTGAACCGAGACAAGCGAACGCACCCTACGGGGTGAAGTGAACCAACAGACCAACCTACGGGTTTCTCGTAACTACCTATCATCAAACGAGACATCTACACACTGAAATAATCAAGACAAGCTAGGTAGACACTCAAAAACGCAAGCAAAGTAATTATAACATACACAAACCGAGACCCAAACGAGACTAAAATGACTTTACACCCAACCGGGTCACCTGACTTGTAGGGGTTTCTAACTAACTCGAAACTAACCAATTCAATCATACACCATTTTAAAACAAGATACCACACGAGACTGTTTTATAAACGTTATTTTTAAGTTTATCAAAACTCGTTTATCACTTGTATTCGTTAGTCAAGCCACGAAAACACAACATATATAATTGTTTAAACGAAATAACAAAAATATGAGATGGGTCGTGGGGTTACCCGAGAGAAAGGAGAAGAAACGAGGGTTTTTATGGCGTCTCCAACGGGTACAACCCGTAGCCATAAAACCTTGAACCAATACACACGTTTTAAATCACGAAACCCTAATTTACAAAACTAGGGTTTGAGATCTAGAGCGCGTTAGGGTGTTTGGACGCGCGTGTGGTATAGTAATGGAACCACAAGCTCGAGATCTATCATTTGCTGTGAGGTTTGTATTTTTCCGGCGGCGGTGATGGTGGTTTCTAGCGACGGCAGTGGTGGCCGGTGGTGGGGAGTGGTGGCCGGATTATTTTAGAGAGAGAGGAAAAGTGAGTGTGTTTTTATAGAGAGAATATGAAAAGTGTAAAAATGGGAGAAAGGGTGAGTGGTGTGGGTATTTAAATACCCAGGAGGGACTAGACATGTACCAAAGAAAGTGTAGGGGCGCTTGTGAAACTATCAAAGGGACCATTGAGGTAACTTTTGTTATCTTTTGCATTTTAATGATTCGGGACTCGGTTGGACTAGCAAACGAAGGATTCCTGACACGGGAACTACGCCATTGTTCTTAAAATATTATTTCCAATAAAAATGATATGTAATACGACTCGTATCTCAAATTAATTAAAACGATCGCTCTAATCGATGTTTCTCTAATTAGGATGCATCAAGGAATTTACGAGTTGTCACAACCTCGCCTCCTTAAAAGGAATCGCGTCCTCGCGATTCAATTCAAGTTATCCGCTAAAGTCTAGAAGGGGTGAGTGCAAAAGCACGAGGGTTTATTTTCACGTTCCCTATGCGAATCTAGGATCTTACTGCGAGTTTCTATGAGCTTCGAAGATAGAGATGCGACTTTACTAAGGTCGCTTGGTTTCATAATCTATGGTTTTGATAGGTCATCAAAGTTTTAAACGTTCAAAGATTAGGATTTCCCAAAGGGATAACAATTGCCTTATCAGTGAGTCTTTTCTTCTAATAACGCACGAAATGTTGGGAACTCTACTGAGTCTTGATGGTAGCTCAAGGCTCTGAGTTACTGGTCTCAATCGAGCAAGGATTTCGAAAGGATCGATATAACGAGGACTAAGTTTCGGCGTTTACCAAACGCTTCACACATTCCCATGGTGAATCTGTAAGCTTAACTTAGGTCGCTTTTGAGGATTCAAGAGATTTATGTTGTCTATGTCCCCTAACGGTTTGCGAGTAGTTTGCATATCCATCTCAACTTAGAATGTTTTCCTTGGTAGTTTTCTTAAATAGGTTCAGGGTTGGTAGGTTGGGTATTTCCATTTCTGCCCAACAATCGAGATCGGCACTTACGACCATAGAGGATCTCTTACGGTGCCTTCGAGGTACCAAAGTGATAGGTATAGTTATAGGAGAAGTTGGCCAATGGAAGGTGTCTGTCCCAACCATTGTCAGACTCGAGAGATGTCGATAAGAGTTTTGGCCAACGAGAGGTGTCTATCCCAACCGTTGCCAAACTTGATAGGCACGCTACGTGTTCTACTAGGGTTCGAATGGTTTCTTTACTTCAGCCATTAGTCGGGAGATGATACACTGTAAGCATATCCCGATCTGTTCTCTCGGCACAAGGAAGTGATAGATGAAAATGGCTGTGTGGCTATTGCCACATTCCGGAAAGGATAGAAATCAGCATTTCCTAAAGCACACGGTTTCCTTTACGTGTGGAGAAGTCTATTTTTGTAACTCAGGTTTTTCGATCGCACTTCTTCCTTAAAGAGTATCGGAGGAAGTTGAAGGTTGAGAAAGAAGAATCAGATGTGTACTTAACCAAATGAATTTCAGATAGAGAAAATGGACCAGGGGGATTCCCTATTCAATCGGAGTCCCATAGTGGAAAGAAGGTAAGGAGCTAGAGTTCGAAAGTGAGGACTAGCTTATTGGAGCAAGTCACTTTACTAGAAGGAGAGGAGTGAGTATTCTCTCACCTCCTTAAAAAAAAGATAGAGGGATTCTCTATTACTGCTATAACTATGGGAGAGAGAGACGAGCAATGTCGTCCATACTTTCCATCTTACTGATTAGCGGGAGGTGTACAGGTTAGGTAGGACTACCAACAACTACTCGGGTAGGCGGGATTTACTTCAAGGTTTAGCCTCTGACGTAGCTTATCGTTCGGTAAGAGGTTCAAAAGTATAGTAGGCATTTCTCGAAGGATGAGAGAATGATTAGGTGGTTGTCCCAAGGAACGCGGTTTAGGTTACTCCTTAGGACTTCAAGATTTTCGCTGAGCACGGAATCTCTACTGGATGAGAAGTCTAGGAAGTTCAGAGCATGTCTCTGTTAGAAAGTGTTGATTGCTACTAGCAATCAGTTGGTTGACTTAGCATGATATGTAGGTTAGAGGCGGAAAGTAAGACTCCTATAGAGAGTATTTATTACTAACCGCAGTCAGTCGGTTGACTCATTGGTGCACTTAACACTTAACGCAGAAGGGTTCAATTTTCAACTCCAAAGTCCTAATTCCCAAAAGAAGTTCGACTAACGGTCAATATCAATTCAACTCCTAAATATGAGTGAATGTCAACGGCTCTAAGTAGGTCTACTAAAGGATGAAGTGTAAGGTACAACATCGATAGGATAGCGTAGGTAGTACCGCAATCGGTGGTATGACGTAGCAGACTATTGTCGATAGAATAATATCTACAGGTTAACCTCGGTGAATAACTTCACTAAAACAGGTCGTTAGATCGTCATCGATAGGGGTACCTAAATAGAGGATAAGGTACGACATCAACAGCATGTAAGGTACTACCTTAACTGAAAGTTGTTGGCGTAGCAACGTCGACCAAAACATTATCGATTTAGGAAATGAATAATGTCGACTAGATGACGTCGTTTAAATCAACATCGAGTGAATGGCAATGTTTCGAAAATTTTAACAACAACCGGTTCAAGACTAGGCTTGAGATATAAGTGTCGGTAACAGGGTTACCAACGAAATGAGGCTAGATGAAAAATCCAATGGGATTACTAGCGAAACGATGCGAAATGATAATTCCAACAAGATTACTAACGAAATGCGGCGGAATGATAATTCCAATATGGTTACTATCGCATTGCGATAGACTTACGTTTCGAAATCGAATACCGTTTCGAGGTCGAATAATGATTTTAACAAGGTTATCAACGAAATGGAGCCGAATAATAATTTGAGGCCAAATGATGATTCGAAGTCAAATGATGAGTTAAAACTCGGAACGAGATCAAAATCACAAAATCAAAAATCTAAAAACCAAAATCAAAACCAAACCCAAAATAGCCAAGACCAAAACCAAAATAGCCCAAAACAATCTCAAACGCTCTAGTAAGATCGACGAGGCTTATGACGATAAGCAACTCGGATATAGATGGTGCCAATCGGGTCTAACCCGACTTACAGCGAATTACGCTCGACGGTGTCAAACAGGAATTCCATATAACTGGAGACTCATAGTGGTGTCGAAATACTCGGTTCGAGAGATGTTACGATGTCGCAGGTCGTAAAGTGAGTGCGAGCTTCGTGATGTTTGGTGAGTGTGAGTGTGTGAGTCCACCTAAAGCTCATCGCCCTTAAACCGCCTCTAACCCGGACATAATTTCAGATAACTACTCTCAAGATTTGCAAAATTCACCTCTGAGACGGACATATGTGATCAGTCCATGTCCCATTGTCTCTGGCTGAATATAGGTGATCAGTCTATATTCACACGAGGTTTAATGAATTTTTATCAAGCAAGGTACAACCAATTAATATAAGAAATTCTTAATATATATTTCCAACTTCAATATTATCTACCCCAAATGTGTCCCTTTTCTTATCTCAATAATATCTCGTTGCACCATTTAGTTATTAGCGTTAGGTATCATTGTGTGTGGTATCGACTCGACAAGACACCATGAATGCACTAAAATAACCACAATGCGACTCATAATAACACAATGAGACGTCTAAACGATAAACTTTATAGTTTAGTAAGTTTCGGAATAAAAAGTTAGATCTTATCGAATTCGTCAACTCGATAAACTCAACCATTTATTCATGTCGCTTATTACCCCCAAAACCAGTCACATCCTAACGAGTCATAAGGATAATTCACCCATTAGTAACGTTATTCCACGTACATAGCGGGTGCTTATTAGATTCGTCAACCTAATAAGTCTGTTATCCACGTGGATTGATGTTATTAATGTTAGGTCATACTTAACCCACGCACAACACATAAATGGTATTAAATATTCATAAATGACACATTTCAATAAACATGCCCTTGAAACATTAAATGACTCATTTATTACTAAACATTTCTATTTTTAGACGTCGGTCCCCTTTTTTAAATGTCGAATAACAAGGCGAGCCTTGTTATCGAACGTTTAGTACAAAACAATTTATCATCTGTATTTTCTAGTATTATTTACTAGTTTATATATATATTACGTCAAGCTTCAATATAAGTTTCGAGTCATTATTCGTTTCGAGTTCACAAGTCCGAGACATGACTCTCGGCTTTTACACGTCATATTGACCAATAAATATTAAAATCCATGTTACGGCGTTGTCGGGGTCAATTGAGACTAAGAAGTCACGATAACACCGACGTTGCGCAAAGTTGACATATATATAATTAAGTTCAAAATAAACAATTCCACGACTTCCAATTAATCCTCCAAACAACCTCATATAAATCTCGCCATCCAAACACACTACCAAACATACCCAACACCACTAAACACTTCCAATTGACTCTTTCAATTCCCAAACACAACCGATTAACGAGTATCAAATCTAATGTTTGTTAATAACTTACAAATTACCCAAAACACCACAATTAATTTGTTATCCAATCAAGGCTATTAATTAAAATATCGTCCAATTCCAAATAACCGTTACGTACCAATGATTCACCGTTAACAAAAAAATTACATGTTAGTCCAATTTATTATCTGAAAACACTTACTGGTTTCGCATATTATTATAACACTAGCAGACATGAATTCATTATTGATAATCAAAACCGATCACCACTTGTTTGACGAAACTTAAGAACAAAACAACGGTTTACGAAAGTCTCGACCCAAAATTGTGACACGAGACTATACACCCATCGACATCATCAAAACCATTATAACCCATCATCTAGTTATGACCAAAAACACATAAACATGATAAAATGCAAAAACACGTGAACATGACACAATACACGATACCAACAAACTAGTTTACATGTTTTATTAGTTTTAAACGCGTTTTAGACTCGTGTTTATCAAAACTTAACTTATGGAACTCACGTTCACGAGACAAAAGGTCTCGTTCATGACTCTCTGACTTAGTTATAATAGCACCATTTCCTCTACATTCCCAAATCATTCCCACGGCCACTACTAATGTGCAAGTTCTAAATCGAGTGGTGAGATTACGCAAGAAAATTGCGTAATTCTGATACTTTGAGAGTGTCCATATTATTGATTAGTAATGTTGAAGTATTGGTTATCACAGTTTGTGTTCGTTTGTTTACTTTCATCTTCTAAGTATACTCAAGTAGATTTCGCATATTTGTGTGTATTCGTACAAAGTTTTCTCTTTGTTGTTTTGGAACTATCCAGGGCAACTACTTAATATAAGCCAAGTGTTATAGATCTAAGGTTTAGGACTCCACACTCTGTGAAAGGTATAGTACGTGCGAAAGCATGAGGACATGCTTTCTGGGTGTGCATAAGCATATGGAAATGCTTATGGGGTATGCGTAATCATGAGGACATGCTTATTGTGTGTGTATAAGCATGTGGAATGCTAATGGTGAACTACTAAGATAGGCAGAATTAAATCGTCCACTAACAGGGCACACATTCGACAAGTATCCCATCAAACAATTCATCAAATAAGCCATAAACATCTCATCAATTTTCTTATTAGTCAATTTGTTTAATGTGTTTTCAATCATCTACATCCTTAAACTAGTCGTACGCAAGGTTTCAGCTTGGCAGGCAGGCAAGTGGTGGTCATAGGATTAAGTTTTCGAAAAAGTGGTTATAGTCTAGGTTTTAAAAATACCCAGTTCTCTATAACCTTGACTCTGATACCAATCTGTAACACCCCGAAAATACGGTCTAGCGGAAGCATACAAGCCTTTGGGTGCTACTATCTTGGTATCACAACATAAGGTACAAAGAATGGTTTTATCCCATTTATTTAGAATAAGATTCATTAATTGAAACCATAAGTTTACATTAATGAAAGTAGTGCGAAATAGGCCCAAAAGATAATTAAAGCGGTCTCGCTTTATTCATCGAGTCGCCATGACCATGCCCCTTGCAAGCATCTTCCAATAGTAAGCTATCGCCTTAAACCCGAGAACACATGCTAAAAGGTCGACTTCACGGTGAGTTCATAGAGTTTAGTTACAAAAGTATTAGTGGACCTGATAGAGTTTAATTGCTACATGCGACTAAGGCAGATATCTAATAAACATTCCAACCATCAATCAATCAATCCATAATCCATCCAATCAATAATCAATCCAATCAATAAACTATCCAACCAATAATCAATCCAAATTAATAATCTATCCAATCAATAATCTTTAACACGTTTGAGATCTCAGTGCAGGGCCCCAAGCGACTCTAGCCAGCACAGTCGTAGCAAGGCATAGAACACAAGCTACCCTGGACTAGGTCGGTCTATTCTTAGCTAGGCATCACGTTATAGCATAGAGATGCTACCCTAGTCTAAGTCAACAAATGTCGCCTATCTAACCTTTCCTAGTCAACACAATAGCAATTCAAAAGAATAGTGGCAGGTCCAAGAAATAGTTTGCATTCACATAAACACGTAAAACGTTCAATCACCAAATCAATTATACCAAACAACAGTCATTCCAAATAATATTCACATATCCAGTTATGGTTTGTTAAAAGGAACATGTATTCTCCCCCAAAATAGTTATGAAAACTTTAGAAAAGAGGGGCTATGAAACTCACCTTAGCCACAACAATGCACTATTCACTATTGATACGACTGGCATCTAAAGCTAATCTCCACGGAATCAGAAGAGTGTATGACAAGTGCGATAGAATAGAAGTGACGCAACCTAATGCGTATACAATTATCTTAAAATATGGCTCATACGATAAAGAAGTAGATAAAAGATAATGTGTCGTAGTTTTCGTGGATCATTCATGTTATTACTTTCAAAAGTCCATTATCGTTCTCAAAAGTTTATGATTAATATCTCAAAAATTTAGTTTTAACGTTTCATGTGGTGGTAAGAAACATAGACGCGACGCACAACTCACGCGAAGCAAATATATTAAACTCATTTAAACCAAAACGTTTAATAAAGTACAACATACTAATCACTATAACTTGTCATCAATAGTTATTCCAAGTTTATGAATCGTATTGACACTTATAATGTATACGTAATATTTGATATAAATTATAAATCACATATCTAGTTCTAATGTCTACCACTTCGTTTTACAAGTATCTAGTTCATTGTTTAATTCATATTCAATATCGTTTATCCAGATAAAATTATTCCTATATCGTTATTCCATTTATCTTGTTAAGAGATACAAGTTATCCCACTATCGTTGCATAGTTATCTCGTTACTTATTTGAGTCGTCAAGTATATATTTTACAAGTTTATCCAATATCCAATAATAATGATTCATTAATACAGTATAAATCCTATAGTTAAATCAAATCCGATATACTCATTGTTAACCCATAATTCGTATATAGTGTGTCCGATAAAATTTTACGTTATCGAGATCCAATTCTCAATCTCAATTATCTGAATCTTAGCGAGAACACCAAAGTTCAAAAACAATACAAACTAGCTAGTTCTATAATTAGTAAACACAAAATATCCACATACGTATATTGTATATGCGACAAATGTAGTTGACACCCTGCATTGGGCTTGCGACCCATAGATCAAACAAACACCCTTTATGATACTAATGGGCTTCGGCCTATATTATTCAATCACATCAAGTTGGGCTTGAGCCCATAAACTACCCAAAGCGCACCTTTTGACTGGAAAACGTAACTCAGACGCACCCTATGTCAATATGTTGACTGATAACCAAAACCATACCACACTTGTGGTGTTATCCTTGAACCGAGACAAGCTAACGCACCCTACGGGGTGAAGTGAACCAACAGACCAACCTACGGGTTTCTCGTAACTGCCTATCATCAAACGAGACATCTACACACTGAAATAATCAAGACAAGCTAGGTAGACACTCAAAAACGCAAGCAAAGTACTTGATGAGTGTGTAAATACTCATCATTTTTGGTCAAATCTAAACTGCAAAATATTTAAAAATGCTCAGAAATGCATCAAAATACTGAAAATATCGCAAAATTGCATTTTATATGTTTCGGATGCAAAATGTTTAAAATCGATGAAAAATGAGCTAAGTTTGCATAATTGGCGCTTCAGTCCCCAAGTTTCAAAAGTTGTCGAAATAGTCCCCGAGCACTTATTTTACAATAAAAGTCACCAAAGGTCCTTTTAAAATCATAAGTTGTCAAAATTAGTCCTTTGGTGAAAAATGTCAAAAGTTTTGAGAAATTACAAGTTTGGTCCTTCAAGTTTCAAAATTGGCAAAATAGTCCTTGGAAATTTGAAAATGTCTTTATGGTCCTTGTACTATTGAAACTTGGCAAAGTGACCCTTGAAACAACTTTGAAATTGGCGACTTTGGTCCTCCAATATCGAAATGCATATTGGTCCTTGTTATTTAATACAAGCCATGACCACTGGACCTCTTTGGACCCTCATCATAGACTTGTGACCCCTGTTTTTGACCCCCTTTCATATATTAACACCCCAGTCAAACCACCAAACTCCCACCCACTTTTTCCTCCAAAGTCTCCTCTTCACCGCTCAACTCGCAATACTCAACCAAGCCTCACCTCCACCACCCTCCACACCATGTCCCTCCACCTCAACAACATTCAAAAAGCATTTAATGCTTCCTCCCCTTGCACTCAACCCCAGGTGGCTATATTAGTTTTTCCCGCTAAAGTCATCAAACGCCAAAATTGCCTCAAGTAATCCAATGGCTGCAAATTCAGTGGGAATTGCTCGGAGGTCAGTGGGAGAAATTTCACATATAAATAAAGGAAAGAGAAGCAAGAGAAGTAGTAGTACTTAGTTTTTATTTTCATGTGTATGTCGTTTTAAAATTCCATGTCTTAAATAGGTTCTAAGTTGTAATTTTAAGTTGTATTGTATCAAACTAAGTTGTTCCAAAGGTATTGAATGTACTTTTAAGAATCAATTGCAAGTTCTCTCAAATTTCGCTTTTGCATTTTTCTTATTTAAACGGTTTAAAGTTGTTATTATACTTAAGCTCCAAGTAGCTTTATTTTAATTCAAATAAGCTTATTTAAAATTTGTTTATAGCTTTAGTAAGCTTAAGAAATGATTCAAGCAATATTGGTATCCGTCAACAAAAGTCAAACTTTGTGAATTTTGGTTCAAGCCATCTTGAAATGGATATGGGATGATGCACGAGTTGGATATGGGTTGAATCGAGTTAGGGTATGGTTTAGAATAGGTTAGTGGTTCTTTGATTCTTGGCAAGCCATAGTGGCTGTGGACACAAGTGAGTTTTCACACAATCCATATCTGTCATAATCATATTTTTAAGCCTAATGTTCCTTTGATTGTGTTTGTTGGTGAAATAGCATAATTTAGGTGTTAGTTGAATCACTGATTAGGATTAAGTGTTAGAATAAAAGGATTAAGTAGGTCATTAGTAAAACAGTTGTGAAAGTGTGTTTGGATCAGTTGGCTTGTTTAAGCTTGAGCTTTGGTTTGTGCTTAATATCTGTCTACTCAGTCTCAATTAGGTCCACTTGAACTATTTAAGTCATCAATTGTCACAGAAACTCACTCAAAGTCAAAATCATCTATGAACTGTCCTAATTTCATATATGTTAAAATTTGTAAAACCAAAAGCTTGCATTGTGTTCATAATTCATAGGAGCAGCTTAATCAAGTCTTATAATAGCTCATTTCATCATTTTCAGTTGGCAAATTAAGCTCTAATCTCATAATAGTCAACTTTTCAAAACTGCTTCAAAAGTCAAAAAAATTGAATAACTCAGTTTTCACCCAACTTGGGTGATTTTTAATTGATTCATTACTGGAACAATTCAAGTGAAATTTTGGGTTTTTCTAGTTCAGTTGGTCAAGGTTCTTAAGCTTATTTTTGTTGAATTTTTGGAAGCTCTTAAAAGCTCTAAAATAGCTTGTCAATTGGGTTAAATTGCCTCATGCACCGACTCGATTTTCTTGAGTGTGCACAGTGTTGTCTTGAAGCTTGTCACAAGCTCATTAGAGCTTATCTTGGTCTGAATTTTGGTTTTTAAGTAGCTAGCCAGGTCTTCTTGAGAGTCCAATATCTGGTTTCAATTTCCAGCTTATTGGGTAGCTTATTTTTAGGCTGCAACTTAGTAGGTAAAATCTGTTTTAGCACTTGAGTTCATTGCTCACCAAATCTTTGTAGTTTGCATTTCAGTAGTATAGATTAGTTGAATTTAGCTCATTTCTAGTAGTTTTAGCTTATTATAGCTTCTGCTTTCATTTGGTGCTCAATTGTGGCCTTTAGCTTATTTTGAGTGCTTATTTATAAGCACTCTTCACTGCAGCTTCATATTCTCACACATAAGCTATTGTTTTATATTTTCATAGAATCGAATATTAATTTAGACTTTTTCTGAATTTTTCATATTTTCTAGCAATCGCTTGATATTTTTCCTCATTTAAAACAGTTTTAGTACTTTTAAATTAGCTTTTAATACAATTAATTGTAAAAGTTTCAAAAAAATAAGTTTTCATTTTCCTAGTTTAAGATAAATATAAAAAGCAAAAAATAATTTTTCCAGATTTTTCTTAGTTAAATTTGTAATTTTAGCAACTTAATTAGTTTTAAATAGTTTTAATTCATAGAAAATAGAAAATAATCGGAAAAATACAAAATTAGTTTTGAAAATTCTCTTTAGATATTTTAGATTTTCTAAGTTATGATTTCACTTTTCTAGCTTTATTTCATATTTTCTTATATTTTAGGGTATTATTAAATAGGTAAAAATAGTTTTGAATTAGTAATAATTAAATAAATAGTAATAAAAATAATTTTCTTTTTCTAAAAATTTTCTCTTATCATTAGGTTTGTAAAAATTTCATTTTTATATTTTTAGGATTAATATTGTTTCAGTTTCTCATTTTCTTTTGTAAGTTACGTAGTTTTTAATTTAAATTTATAAAAAAAATCAAAAACATAATTTTAAAAATAGTGATAGCGTTTATTTAATATAATTTATCTTTTAATTTTCTTTAATTTGCATTTAAGCCCACGTAATTTATAAACTTTTCTTTAAGTATAATCAATCATCACCCTTTCCCGCTCATTATCACCCGATCACTATATCGTTTGGTGATTCAATTACCTGACTTCGTTGGGATTTAACGACACGGGAAACATTATACTCCTCTAGATCTTAATTGCTTTGGTTTCGGTCATCGCTTTTATTACGGTTGACCATTCACAAGTGGTCGACCATTGATAAAACCCGACGGTTTAACCGATCAAATTTTAAGCCGCCGGGAGTCAAGCTAATTATCTTACGCTTAGCATTAGTGATTTGAATATTCACTCCTTGTTCATACCATCTATATCTATATATATTTTCTTATAAAAATCCAAAACCCAAAACATCTTAAAACATATAAAACACAAAATATTTTCTTTTGTTTCTACGTATATATAAATCAAAACCCAAAAAGATTTTCTTTCTTATTTTACAAAATGTTTATCCAAAATCAAAAATATCCATTTTACCCTCTCACATCTTTGATTCTTCATCCATACCCCTCGAAACATTTGATTCTTTCTATGTCTTATCCTCACCCTCTTGGTTGTCAATGGTGTGGTGGTCCTTATAATGGTGGCAATTGCCCCGGTTGTAGCATGGTGGAATCGTGAAACAGGTGCATCTATAACCGGGATCCCTATTCCTACCATAACACAACCGATTTATTCCATCGGCTACCACACCGTGAGACTCAAGAAGCGATTTCTTGTTGTAGTCTTGTGGTGGTTCACACTCGATTCGATTGTCAATCGAAACACGCTTGTCTATGAGCGGTTCACGATAACAATTATGACTACCACACATATAACTCGCACCACATCGGTTTCTTGTTGTGAGTATTGTGGAGGTCCACATTGTAGCTTCGATTGTCAAACAAGGAATCCATTTCCTTGTAACAATTACGACTCTTCGTATCATAACCAACCTCTACAAGACCAAATGAATCAGCACCACCTCGGCTGAGCCACTTCCTCAAAATCTTCTCCTTGATCTTTTGGATTTAGTGAAAGATTTGAAGGAATGTAAACATTCCCAAGTTAATCCAAATCAAAATCCATGGAAGAATTGTTAGTCAAGAACAGTTTGCTAAAATAAATTCCCAAATGCGTTTGAAAATCTATTAGGAATCAATTGCAAAAGAAAAGCAGATCTAGCTCTCAATTTCGTTTTCTTCCCGATAGCGGTGATGATGAGGATACACTTGATATCCTTCAATTCTATAAAGATTCATCAAGTTCATCGGTTGATATCCCAAAGATTGAGATTCATTCTCAAACAACCGCTATCACACCCGAGGTTCACACTCACTCTCCGAGCATGGGGGCGAGCATCTTGACACTGTTCTCGAAAAGGAATCGGATGAATTCATAAAGTTTAGTGTTGAGAACCTTGTCCTAATCCCAAGAGAGTCACGAGGAATTCTCGAGCATTTGTGTGATATCCTTACCCCTTTGTCTTCCCAAAAGATCATGTTGAGATGTTCTCCGATTCGATGATGATGATTCGTTGTCTTGTGGAGACATCGTTTATGTGGAAGATTTACCTTACGAGCTTGTTAGCTTAGAAGAAGAGAATGATGAAGTTACCGACATCGAAATCAAAGATGAAGCACTTCGTGCAACATTCTTGAATGTCGGTCTTCTCATTTCTAAAATCGAGGCTTTCAAAGAGAAACCAATTTCATCTCCTATCCCCATTAAGGGTAGTGACATTCTTCCGATGATTCTAATCCGAAATGAAAGCCTTCCATTTTAATAATATGGGAGGCGGTACCACTTTTCATTCTCATAATTCTCCCCCAATTATGAATCATTTACATTGGAGGAGTTCACTAGTGAACCCACTCATATCAATTCGAATATGATTCATTCACCTTCAAGGAGTTCTCGTGATGAACTCACTTATATCATATCTCCGCGGAGTATGATAATTTCTACTGATCTAGACACACCCATAATATGTCTTGATCAAGCGAGCTTAACTTGATGAGATTCATGAAACTATGAATTCTCCTATTGAGGATGAAGAGTTAGTCATGATTTTATCATGATTTTCTTTCTTTTCTTCATATATTCATCACTTCTCTGTTCTTCACTCCTTCGAATGAGGACACTATCTTTGACCCGCATTTTCATTTATTATTTGTGAGCCGGATCTATGTATATCTCATCGGTGTGGAACTTTCACGTATTTGAATGTTTATACAAACATCTTGAATGAAAGTCGATGGAGATTGTCTCTTCCACTTACTTCCCCATGAACAAATGAATGCGGGGATCGAGTCAAGCTAGCGACTCGGGAATCAAAACAAGAGCATGCTACATGGGTTTTCACCCATATTTCGACTTCTTTCTATTTTCTACCACCTAGTGTGGGGAGTTGCCCATTGTTGTATATAAAGTTTCAAAAAAAAAAAAAAAAATCTTTCAAATAATGGTAGTAGTATTTCCTTTTACGTTCTATGTTTCGCATAACCGCAGCTTTGAATATTGAGGGCAATATTCATTTCTAGTGTGGGGGGAATTCTCACGAATTTTATCATGTAATTATACCGCCTAATTCCCCATTTTGGCCAAAATTTTTTTTGAGTAAGTGTTTTGCACTTACTCACCTTATAGTTATCGATCCGCCATGTCTAATAAACAAAAGGATTGGCTAATCCAGAGCAAACGGCTCTTGGTAAAGATATCTCAAATCCATGATGACGACTTGCAATTTGCCCAAAATTGTATGGTATTCACCACCATATCCTTAAAAGTGAAGAGTTGGCTAGCCCGCAAGTTTATGGCTTGTGGTAAAGGCGATGGAAAACCATAATTGGTAATCGACTCACCAAAGATAGTATATATTATCTAAGAGTTGGCTAGTCCGAAGCAAACGGCTCGTAAAGAAAATCAAACCCGTTGGAAGTCGGTGATTTGCTCAAAATCATATGGTTATCGATGCACCATAGTTCTTACTTGAATCAAAACATTTAGCTACTCCGTAAGTAATGGCTTTTGGTAAAGAGATTCAAATCCATTAAGTTTTTCTCAAAAGATTGCTAGGGACTAGCAATGTTTTAGTGTGGATTGATGAGTGTAAATACTCATCATTTTTGGTCAAATCTAAACCGCAAAACATTTAAAAATGCTCGAAATGCATCAAAATATCGAAAATATCTCAAAATTGCATTTTATATGTTTCATGCAAAATGTTTAAAATCGATGAAAAATGAGCTAAGTTTGCATAATTGGCGTTTGATCCCCAAGTTTCAAAAGTTGTCGAAATAGTCCCTGAGCACTTATTTTACAAGAAAAGTCACCAAAGGTCCTTTTAAAATCATAAGTTGTCAAAATTAGTCCTTTGGTGAAAATGTCAAAAGTTTTGAGAAATTACAAGTTTGGTCCTTCAAGTTTCAAAATTGGCAAAATAGTCCTTGAAATTTGAAAATGTCTTTATGGTCCTTGTACTATTGAAACTTGGCAAAAGTGACCCTTGAAACAACTTTGAAATTGCGCTTTGGTCCTCCAAATATCGAATTGCATATTGGTCCTTGTTATTTAATACAAGCCATGACCCTCGGACCCTGTCATAGACTTGTGACCCCACTTTTTTGACCCCTTCATATTAACACCCAGTGTCAAACCAACAAACTCCCACCCACCTGCTTTTCCTCCAAAGTCTCTCTTCACCGCTCAACCTGCAATACTCAACCAAGCCTCACCTCCACCACCCTCTCCACACCATGTCCCTCCACCTCAACAACATCCAAAAAGCATTTAATGCTTCCTCCCTCGCACTCAACCCCAGTGGCTATATTAGTTTTCCCGTCAAAGTCATCAAACGCCAAAATTGCCTCAAGTAATCCAATGGTCGCAAATTCAAGTGGAATTGCTCGAGGTCAGTGGGAGAAATTTCACATATAAATAAAGGAAAGAGAAGAGAAGTAGTAGTACTTAGTTTTTATTTTCATGTGTATGTCGCTTTAAAATTCCATGTCTTAAATAGGTTCTAAGTTGTAATTTTAAGTTGTATTGTATCAAACTAAGTTGTTCCATGTATTGAAAGTACTTTTAAGAATCAATTGCAAGTTCTCTCAAATTTCAGCTTTTGCATTTTCTTATTTAAACGGCTTTAAAGTTGTTATTATACTTAAGCTCCAAGTAGCTTTATTTTAATTCAAATAAGCTTATTTACCTGTTTATAGCTTTTAGTAAGCTTAAGAAACAGATTCAAGCAATATTGGTATCCGTCAACAAAAGTCAAACTTTGTGAATTTTGGTTCAAGCAGATTGGAAATGGATATGGGATGATGCGAGTTGGATATGGGTCAACTGAAGTTGGGGTATGGTTTAGAATAGGTTAGTGGTTCTTTGATTCTTGGCAAGCCATAGTGGTCAGGACACAGTGAGTTTTCACACAATCCATATCTCGTCATAATCTTATTTTTAAGCCTAATGTCCCTTTGATTGTGTTTGTTGGTGAAATAGCATAATGTAGGTGTTAGTTGAATCACCGACAGGATTAAGTGTTAGAATAAAAGGATTAAGTAGGTCATTAGTAAAACAATTGTGAAAGTGTGTTTGGATCAGTTGGCTTGTTTAAGCTTGAGCTTTGGTTTGTGCTTAATATCCGCTCACTCGGCCTCAATTAGGTCCACTTGAACTATTTAAGTCATCAATTGTCACGTAAACTCGCTCAAAGTCAAAATCATCTATGAACCGGCCCTAATTTCATATCTTAAAATTTGTAAAACCAAAAGCTTGCATTGTGTTCATAATTCATAGGAGCAACTTAATCAAGTCTTATAATAGCTCATTTCATCATTTTCGGTTGGCAAATTAAGCTCTAATCTCATAATAGTCAACTTTTCAAACTCGCTTCAAAAGTCAAAAAATTGAATAACTCGCCACCCAACTTGGGTGATTTTTAATTGATTCATTATCGAACAATTCAAGTGAAATTTTGGGTTTTCTAGTTCGGTTGGTCAAGGTTCTTAAGCTTATTTTTGTTGAATTTTGGAAGCTCTTAAAAGCTCTAAAATAGCTTGTCAATCAAGGCTAATTGCCACGTGCCTCGACTCGCCACCAGCGAGTGTGCATGTGTTATGCAGAGCTTGTCACAAGCTCATTAGAGCTTATCTTGGTCTGAATTTTGGTTTTAAGTAGCTAGCCGTGTCTTCTTAAGAGTCCAATATCTGGTTTCAATTTCCACTTATTGGGTAGCTTATTTTTAGGTCGCAACTTAGTAGGTAAAATGCTTTTTAGCACTTGAGTTCATTGCTCACCAAATCTTTGTAGTTTGCATTTCAAAGAGTATAGATTAGTTGAATTTAGCTCATTTCTAGTAGTTTTAGCTTATTATAGCTTCGCTTTCATTTGGTGCTCAATTGTGGCCTTTAGCTTATTTTGAGTGCTTATTTATAAGCACTCTTCACCGCAGACTTCATATTCTCACACATAAGCTATTGTTTTTATATTTTCATAGAATCGAATATTAATTTAGACTTTTTCTGAATTTTTCATATTTTTCTAGCACTGTTTGATATTTTTCCTCATTTAAATCAGCTTTTAGTACTTTTAAATTAGCTTTTAATACAATTAATTCGTAAAAGTTTCAAAAAATAAGTTTTCATTTTCCTAGGTTAAGATAAATATAAATAGCAAAAAATAATTTTTCAGTATTTTCTTAGTTAAATTTGTAATTTTAGCAACTTAATTAGTTTTAAATAGTTTATAATTCATAGAAAATAGAAAAATAATCGAAAAATACAAAATTAGTTTTGAAAATTCTCTTTAGATATTTTAGATTTTTCTAAGTTATGATTTCACTTTTCTAGCTTTATTTCATATTTTCTTATATTTTAGGGTATTATTAAATAGGTAAAAATAGTTTTAATTAATAATAATTAAATAAATAGTAATAAAAATAATTTTCTTTTCTAAAATTTTCTCTTATCATTAGGTTTGTAAAATTTCATTTTTATTTTTTAGGATTAATATTGTTTCAGCTTTCTCATTTTCTTTTGTAAGTTACGTAGTTTTAATTTAAATTTATAAAAGAAAAATCAAAAACATAATTTTAAAAATAGTGATAGCGTTTATTTAATACAATTTATCTTTTTAATTTTCTTTAATTTGCATTTAAGCCCCTGTAATTTATAAACTTTTTCTTTAGGTATAATCAATCATCACCCTTTCCCGTTCGTTATCACCCGATCACTATACGTTTGGTGATTCAGTGCACAGCTCGTTGGGACTTAACGACCTGGGGAAACATTATACTCCTCTAGATCTTAATTGCTTTGGTTTCAGGCTGTCTGGCTTTTATTACGGTTGACCATTCACAAGTGGTCAGCTTGTGTGATAAAACCTGACGGTTTGGCACCGATCAGTACTTATAACATACACAAACCGAGACCCAAATTAGACTAAAATGACTTTACACCCAACAGGGTCACCTGACTTGTAGGGGTTTCTAACTGACTCGAAACTAACCAATTCAATCATACACCATTTTAAAACAAGATACCACACGAGACTGTTTTATAAACGTTATTTTTAAGTTTATCAAAACTCGTTTATCACTTGTATTCGTTGGTCAAGCCACGAAAACACAACATATATAATTGTTTAAACGAAATAACAAAAATATGAGATGGGTCGTGGGGTTACCGAGAGAAAGGAGGAGAAACGAGGGTTTTTATGGCGTCTCCAATGGTTACAACCCGTAGCCATCAAACCTTGAACCAATACACACGTTTTAAATCACGAAACCCTAATTTACAAAAGTAGGGTTTGAGATCTAGAGCGCGTTAGGATGTTTGGACGCGCGTGTGGTATAGTAATGGAACCACAAGCTCGAGATCTATCATTTGGTGTGAGGTTTGTATTTTTTGGGCGACGGTGGTGGTGGTTTCCGGCGACGGCAGTGGTGGCCGGCGGTGGGGAGTGGTGGCCGGATTATTTTAGAGAGAGAGAGAGAGAGGAAAAGTGAGTGTGTTTTTATAGAGAGAGAATGAAAAGTGTGAAAATGGGAGAAAGGGTGAGTGGTGTGGGTATTTATATACCCAGGAGGGACTAGACATGTACCAAAGAAAGTGTAGGGGCGCTTGTGAAACTATCAAAGGGACCATTGATGTAACTTTTGTTATCTTTTGCATTTTAATGATTCGGGACTCGTTTGGACTAGCAAACGAAGGATTCCTGACACGGGAACTACGCCATTATTCTTAAAATATTATTTCCAATAAAAACGATATATAATACGACTCGTATCTCAAATTAATTAAAACGATCGCTCTAATCGATGTTTCTCCAATTCGACGCATCGAGGAATATCGAGTTGTCACATAATTGACTGGGAGAAGCACTTAGACAAAGCGGGAAGAGCACTAGTTGATGTCAATAACAGTTTGAGGAGCTCGATGTGGATGTAACTTTCGTTTCAATTGGCTCGGGATAACATGGAAGAGGATCTTGTTATTGATGTTACTCTATTACAAGTGAGTGACACTAGTGACTTAGGCAATATAGTTGATGATTCAATTCAAGCAAATGAATAGAATACTTGTCGGAGAATGATGCACAACTTGCTTTGGTCCAAGTAGGTCGAGTAATGAGTTATGTGAAGCGAGAACAACCGATAATATAAGTGATGACATGCGCTTGGAAAATGATTTACCGTGATGGTTGATGATGTCTTTTGCGGTGAGTATGTTTCTCCAACAGCGAGACTTTGCATATGGATTCTATTCCACATTCTTCTTACGGTCGGGAGTTTGCTCTTGTAGTGGAAGTCAAAACTAAAGTAAGAGAGTATTCAATATAAACTAGGAGGAGTTGTTTTTCGAAGAATGAGAAAACAAGAATAAGGGTCGGATGTAAGGGTTGTGTTCCACTTTCGGGGCCCAGTGAAGGTCCCGGATGGATATATGCCCATCTAGAAGTCCATTAAGCGAAGGGGTATAAATGCATTACTTTACGGCAAAAGGACCCTTGAAATACTACGCCCATGGCTATTGTTTGTCGGCGGTGAATGGTGAGGCAGATGCACGTGGTCGGTCGTAACATATAATGAGCAACACACTTGTTTGCAATCAAGGGCGATCGAGCTTTTGACCTTCGCTATATCTCACGAAAAATTACAAAGACAATTGAAACCAATCCACTAGTTCTGTCAAGTCATGCATAATCAACTTACCAACCAATCGAGCTTCAGTGTCCTGCGGAAGGTTTTAAGGGCCAAAAACTTAGCAATATGACCATCAAGGGTCAATTCAAGCTACAATTTACCATGTTGAGAGATTTTGTTCAAGAGTTGCGAAGACAAACCCTAATACAACAGTTTCGATGAATGTTGAACGACCTCCAGATGAGGCTCTTCCAACTAGAGAATTCAAGAGAGTGTATGTTTGTTTAGGTGCACTGAAGGAAGGATTTAAAGCATGTGGGAGATCGTTGTTGGGGCTGAGTGCTTTTACAATTCGTGGTCCTTTGAATGGTCAACTGATAACAACTGTGGGAATTGATAGCAACAATGGTATATACCCTTTAGCTTATGCTTTTGTTGAATCAGAAAACATAGGATCATGGACTAGGTTTCTTCATTGTTTATCCGATGATATAGCACTTGAGCCAATCTCAAGCATCACTTTTATTCTTGACATGGAAAAGGTACTCCTTCATCATGCTCATGAATTTAAGTCTCTGCTTTTGAAGCAGACGATAAACATATTTGATTTTGTGCGGGGAAATAAGTAGAGCTTTAGGAGAAGTTTTTCCAAATGCGAACACATATTACAGTATTAGAAGCATTCATGAGAAAATGAACCGCAATGGAAAGGTAGGGCCTACAAAGAGCATATGTGGAAATGTGCAATGACCTCAACTGTTTGTCAGGTTTAAAGCTATGGTTGATTTCAAGAAACTTAATCAACCATCCCATGATTGGTTAAGTAAGATACCACCGATCCATTGGTCAAGGTCACATTTTTCATGAAAGTTATCTATCTGTTTGATTAATTTGTATTTGTTAATGCAAGATAAACAAGATTATAATTAATACATGTTTATTCTTCGTTTATCTTTAGGGAGAGCTACTTCGATGTGTTACTTAATAACATATGTCAAGTGTTTCATGAGAAAATAATTGAGAGTTTAAACAAACCAATTATTACAAACCTTAGAATACATCGAGAATCTTGTATGAAGAGGATAATGCATGTTCTTATGGTGATTGAGAAGATGATGGGCCACCAACACCAACCGCACAACACATGCTAGAGGGTATTAAGAAAGAGGTCATTAAGTATAATGTTTTATTAAATGGGGAACTAAGTTTAAGGTTAGTGGACCATGGGGTGACAATATGTAGTTAATGTTGTACACAAGTCTTGTACTTGCGTAAGATGGGAGATAACAAAGTTTACCATCTAAACATCTTTGTTTCTACCAATTAGAATATGGCTTTAAATGGGCAACAAGTAGGGTCAGAGAAACATGGGCTCATCCTTGTTACTATCTTCTCACTTGGGAGGCAACCTACCATCACCATGTCCGACCTATAACTAGCGTGAACATTGAGATAAATCAATTGTGCCAACAACAATTGTTCCATCGAAATCCGAAACAAAGCCGCCTAGCTCAAGAGGTTGAAAAAGAGTTAGGATAGCTCCCGAAAGTGAAGAGATTGTGAAGAATGGTAATCACAAGGGCTTGGAAGAGTGTTAAGTGTAGTATTTGTGGCATTCTTGGATACAACCGGAAAACATGTCTAGGGTATGGTGGGCGAAAGTAGACGAGCGCTAATAAGGGAAATGTCAAACAAGTGCCTACAAAAGCTATGACAAAAGACACATCCTAAAGGTAACAAAGTAGCGAGATAAAGAAGTCAAGGTACAGTGTTGTTGAAAGTCAAGTTAGTGCGGTTCAAGAAGTAGTGTTCAATCGAAAATCAAGATCAAGCAATGAAGATCCCATCATACATGATGCATCCTGTCACAATCCCAAGAACAACAAGATGAAGCAATTGCGATCGGCATGCATGAGCAATCGGTGTCAATCCCAAACAACATGATCAACCACGATCGATTCTCATTGCGGTCAGTGATGTGCGGCGGTTTACTTCAACCCGACTGCTACACGAAGAATGACTAGGCGCGGTACGCCTTTGAAAGAATGATGGCCTCACCATAGGTCAATTCTGTTATGCTAATTAGCTAGACAATGTTTCATCTAGTTTATTTCCTATGGACAAGTTATGTACTCTAAAACATATGTGTGTGTCTAGCGTAGTTCTCATGCTTTGAAAAGTATGCAATTTTATGCATTTGGAATTATATCCATTTGCATTAACTATGGAACCATGTCATTATTGTGTATTTTTATAGATTGAGTAAGCTTGATGTGTGAATAATTTGCATCAAAAGTAACCAAAGCTAAACAGAACCTCATAAAAATGTTGACAATTAAAATTCAAACCTAAACAAATTGCTAACCATCTGCATACCCATAAGGCATTGAAAATACCAGGTAAATATTTCACTTCCACACATCACCTTGAGCAGCTACTAATCTTGCCTCAAGCTCATTTCTCCCCTCAAAAGGCTGGTATGATCATTCTTGAACGAGCACGTATTTGGTGATCATACCATCGTATCCAAAACAAGAAGACCCTATTCATGATTATGACAAGTCATTAAACAACCACCATTGTTACAATGTACTTTCTTCGCTTGCGAAAACAAAGTTATACAATAAATATTAAGACGCACATACTTCAACCTGGACGACAAAGAATTGACGCCTGGTTGGCGAGAGGTCCACTGATGCGAATAATAGCTTGCTTACCACACGACAAACGTGCCATCTTGTTTTTAGAAGACTATTTTGTAGGATAGTTTAGGGATGGATGATAAATGACGACCAAACCGTGTTACACATACATATACTAGCTACAAACACTGTACAACGGTTTGTATTGAGTACGCTTCAGTTAAAGACGGTTTTGCCCTCACCAACGTAACGTTGACATCGGCGTTAATGGTCAAGGGACGAGTTTGGCATATAAAGCCCATGTTTTGGACCTCCGGCGATGATAATGCCCAACTTTGTCCCATTGTGAGGTGCAGTGACAAGTTTAGGGACCAACCGTGTATTTTAGTCAAATAAAAATTTACCAAAAAAAATGAATTAAAAATTTAGTACTAATGTTAATTAAATAGTATAAAAAAAAGAAAAAAAAAGAAAAAAAAAAAGTTTAAGGACTAAATCTGTTATACGAGACAAACCACAAGGACCATATGCTAAGACAAACGAGGGTATATGTGTCATTTTAACCATCCTTGACGGTCAAACTAACAAAAAAAGTGGTTAAGGGACCAAAACTGTAACGGGTAAAACCATAGGGACGAGATCCGAAAAAAAAGTATAGGGACTAAATCCGTAAAATTCAACAAACCATAGAGACCATTTATGTAATTAACTCTTAATTTTATGTCATTTATAATTATAGTTTTAAGAGTAAATTACAGATTAAATCCTTGTGGTTTGCGTTGACGCGAGGTTTCGTCCTTTGACCAAAAAGTTGCAGTTAGTCCTTAAGTTGGAAGCGTTATCGCGTTAAATCCTTTGACCAAACGACGTTAAGTTTACCGTTAAAACCCCATCATGTGACTTGCACACAATGGTAAATTCGTCATTTCAACACCATAAGGGCGAATGGTGTAAGAGACGAACGGCGTGGTTTATGTGTTATTTAGTCATCACCACTTACCACACACGCGAAACATAAAACACACATCATCATCATCACCATTTCTCTCTCTTAACCTAGCCACCGACCACCTTAAACCGCCACCACCGCCACACACCGCCTACCACACTCACCACCCACTCAAAACACTCCCACTCTCCCTATTTCCGATCCACTGGGTCGCGCGCCTAAAACCCTCCCCGCCTCTTGGTATACACTCGCGTGCCACCACCTCACCACAACGCCACCACCGTTCTCTTTTTGTGTTGTAAGCAAGGTAGGTTAAAACCCACGAGTTTTGACTCGTGTTTCTTAATAACTTCGTTGATGAGTCACGAGATGACTCGGTCATGTCGCATCGCGATCTTTATTGAAGGTCGCGGGTAAGATTAGATATTTGTATTCGATTTTGTGTTTTCGGTTTGTAAGTGACCGAACACAAAGAGAATGAAACCTAATGGTTTTGTTCTTTCTTTTAAGTGGTTCGGATAATGATAAGAAGTTTTGCTTCTAACACGGATCGGTGAAGATGAATCTCTTGTGGTTTTATTTTTGAGCGAATCTAAGATTACACAAGAGATAAACCGAGATCCTCTTTTGTTTTTTTTCTTCCGTTTCATTTATTTTCGTTTATCGCCTTTGAAGATAGGAAGTGATAGTGAGATTGTTGATGTTGGTTATATGACTTGATGTGGTTGGCATTTAGGATTAGATGTGGGTGGTGGTATATGTTGTTTGAGATGGGTAATTTGTTCTTGATCTTCATCACCTTCGTTTCTTCTTTTTATTTTCATTTGAGCTGTTTTCGACCGGTGAGGATTAGATCTGAGTCAAGCGGTTTAACCCGAACTGTTGATGATTTGATTAGAGGTAATAATGAGTCAAGCTGTTTGGTGAATAGATTTGAGGTTGTGAGTCTAACTCGCATGAACTTTACATACTTGCAAGTATTCAAATAAAGTGAACAAACTCAAGTTTTCGGTTAAAAGATGAGCAAACTCGCTAATCTTCAAGCTGCAGAAAATTAGAAACTTCACGCGTTTCGAGTTAAAGAGAAAAGTGGTGAGGATGATGAATGGTTGTGTTTGTATGTGTAAATGATAGTGGTAATGGTTAAGAGAAGAAGATAGTGAGGTATTTTAGTATTTTTACCGAGTTTAACGGTCAAACTTAACGTCGTTTGGTCAAGGACGAGCGGCGCATAACGTTCACACTTAAGGACTGACAGTTGCAACTTTTTGGTCAAAGAACGAAACCTGCGGTCAGCATAAACCACAAGGACGAACGGTGTAATTTACTCTAGTTTTAATTATGAGATGCATATGTTAATAACTATGGTGTAATATTTAGTTTGATTGTGATTAATGAGTAAGGATTCGGTGAGGAGAAAACTTAAAATGAGATGGGTGAGAAATAGCTATAACCATATATTTGATATGCATTGCTTGATATAGATGCATATATGTTCATTAGATGCATCCCAATTAGTTTTGAAATTGATTTTGAAGTGAAAACGATACAAAGTAGTATTAACAACAAATTTGACCTATATAGGACGAAAAATACATAAGATTCGCCTAACTTGATAAAATGCATCTAATATATGTATATGCATCTAATATTTTGCTAGAAAATATATTACGGTGCATCTAAAAAATTAGGGATGCATTTAATTCAAGTCGATGCATCTTTAATATGCGGTTATTGTTATTTTTCATCCTCCTCATTTTAAAATTTCTTCTCATTTGATCTTAAGTCGCGATTAATTAACATGTTGCATGAAGATCTTACATGAATCGTGTGATATGATTTATTATGTGTTATGCTTCCGCTCAATTGTGATAATTTTGACTTGATCTATCTAATCTAAATACATCTATATACACTTTTCCATTAATATGAATCATCCCGCCTTTTACGATTGTTCCAAAGAAATTGTCTTCTATAGTGTATTGTCATATAGTTAAGTTTACCAACAGTAGACAATTATTGTAAATAGTAGATCAAAATGTGTATTAATAAAAGCGAAAATTACGTATATGGTCTCTGCAGGTGGTACTTGTCCTACAGAGGTCACCTTTATTGATCTTTCAAAAAGGCTACAACCGGCTTCAAATGGTGCGAGAAGTCGGCTGAAGGACACGTGTCGGCACCCGTTTAATAAGCGTGAAAATTTAAAAAAAAGAACAAAAACAAAAACAAAATCGCCCGAATGTGAGCGAAATCGACAATGGGGACCTATCTTGTCGAGACGAAGACAAAAAAAACTTTTTTAGCCGAATCACGCAAATTTGAAGAGAGTTTCTCCACTATTACAACTACTTTTTAAAATAGAAAAATAAAACTTACCAAACTACCTAAACTTTATAATATTTACAACTTTTTGTATAACAAACTTTATTCATCAAATATTTAGCATATATAGTGAATTGATTAATAAAAAAATCTTTAGTTCTGAAGAGCTCAAATTACGAACAAGCAGTCCAATATTTATCGCTTTTGACATATATGCGATTTTATATATATCAAATTTTTGAAATTGAAAAATAAAACTTACCAAAGCTACCTAAATTTTTAATATTTATAACTTTTTATATAACAAACTTTATTCGTCAAATATTTAGCAAATATATAGTGAATTAGTTAATAAAAAATACCGTTGTGAAACCTCTAAATTTTGAACAAAACCAGCCTAATATTGATATACTTTTGACGACGCACGCGGTTTTATAAAAAATATTGAAGTTTGATATATATATATATATATATATATATATATATATATAATCGTCGTACGTCAATATTTTTATAAAATCGCACGTCGTCAAAAGATATCAATATTGGCCGCTTTGTTCAAAATTTAGAGGTTTTCATAACGGTATTTTTTATTAACTAATTCACTATATATTTGCTAAATATTGACAAATAAAGTTTGTTATATAAAAGTTATAAATATTAAAAAATTTAGGGTAGTTTTGTAAGTTTTATTTTTCAATTTCAAAAATTTGATATATATAAATCGTACATATGTCAAAAGCGTATAAATATTGGACTCGTTGTTCGTAATTTGAAGCTCTTCATAACGATATTTTTTTATTAACTAATTCACTATATATATGCTAAATATTGATTTAATAAAGTTCATATACAAAAAGTTGTAAATATTATAAAGTTTAGGTAGTTTGGTAAGTTTTATTTTTCTATTTTAAAAAGTAGTTGTAATATTGAGAGAACTTCGCCTCAATTGGCGCGATTGGTTTAGCTTTTTGTCTTCGTCTGACAAAGATAGGCCCCATTCACGATTTCGCTCACATTTGAGGCGATTTTGTTTTGTTTTTGTTTTTGTTTTTTTTTTTTCACGTTTATTAAGCGAGTCTTGCGTCCTTCGTTAAACTTCGCACCATTTTGGCGTTTGCGTTTCTTTTGAAGGTCGATAAAGAGGACCTATGCAGACAATTACCACCGCAGAGGCTCTATACGTAATTTCGTGTTAATAAAAATAGGGTCGAATAAAAAAAGATGCAACAAACGTTAATATCCATTGTAACTTCAATAACAAAGGTCATACAAAAGAAGATGGCACAAACATAGTACTAATTTTTCAAAATATGTTCTATATGCTCTTTGTGCTTCTCAATTTTTTTTATTTCTAGATCCGACACCGGTGGCAGGGCAACAAAGATTTGGCTGGCGGATAAAGTGCAACTGCGCCTCGTGTCTTACTCGAGTACTTGAGGTAAATCTGCGTCCTCCTTTTATCACTTTTGAGCAACGAATGAGACTTCACCATTATCTTTGCACATTGCATAACTAGCTTTTCGTGAAGCCTCGTTTGCATTTTAAATGTCTCATGACATATATACCTCTTGCGTAATGTAGCACATGTAGCATACCATGCCGCTGCCGCCACTATTGATGGACGGAATCTTGTTACGATCCCGTAGTTCATCATTCCCAATTCCGCATAAAAACACACCATATTCTCCGTCTACAAAAGAAAATATTACAGATAATATCAATAATAAAACTAGAAGTAATAGAAGACTAAACTTTTTGATAAGTATATAAGAATGAAAGAAAAACTTACGATGGTGTCCGAAGTGAGAAAACAATTGGGTGTTGTCAAAGCGCTTAATTTCCAGCCCAATCGATCCAAAATGCGTATCTCCATGGCCAAAACTTCCTGAGGCTCGTAAGCTCCATCACAGAAGTACACGAATTCGTTGACATCTGGTCGGAAACCACGACAATTAGTTTCTTGGTATTTTGATGCAATGAACAATGCAGTAACGCCAACACATTGAAATTCTTTTATAGCAATGGTATCAGCCGCCAAGAAACGATCAATGATGTTTATTGTTAGGTAAAATGTCTCGTTAGTAAGTTTCACCTCGTCTTGAACCTCACTTAGCCATTCGATCAGCATCCTTCTCTTTCTGATGGTAACTTCAGGTTGCAATGGCATGTAGTCACCAATTTTGCTTTCATTCTTCACCATAGCTAGCCCTGCACTTTTAAAAAGTTGATCAGTCTCTTAAATACGCATCAGTTAATATAAAAAAATATGAGTTGGACACTTGTTTTAAGAACTATTTGATCAAGAACCATGCATACCAATATATAAAAATTTTAAGAAAAGATTATGAAAAAAAATGCATAAAAGACAATTAAGGCAATGTATTTATAGCGTTTAATAAAGTCGGTTTTAATAAAGTCGGTTAATCTAAAATATATCCTTATTACTTTGTTTTTTAGTGGTGGTTAAAATATTACTTCTTTTGTATGAATGATTCAGATGCGAAACGATTAATAGAAAGAAGGTTTAATAATGCCACAGTGCAAGGTTACATAAACGATTGGCTTTTTAAAATGCCAAACGATTACTAGTCATACACAAGGGTAATCAGAAAGTGTTTGCTACGGAAGTGAGGAAGATGATCATATGATAGCCGCATGATTGTGAGTTGATAAGTCAGATTTATCTTTATATTAAATATTTTGAGACATCTTTATGATGATGGTTTGTTCTTTTCGAGTTTATTTTATTTGTTTTGAGACATCATTAGAATGATGGTTTGTGCTAATTAGGAGACGTAATATTTATGTAAGATGGATCTATTTATTATCTTGTGCTTTGTATTTCAAGAATATTTGTGTTAAATTTGTGGTTTTTATATTAGATGCTACAAATTTGTCACATTCTAAATATTAAAATAAAATCATAATTTACCATGCATTATTCACAATATGACGTAAATATTTAGCCACAATTTACTCACAAACAGAGTGGGTAAGTTAGCTACGAATATACCCACAAAATATTCATGGCAAAAGATATCGGGTTTGCCCATGACATTTACACGGTCATATCGTGGGTAATTTTCCCACCTGATTATCATGGGCAAAATTTCTCCGTTTTTACATGCGACTATATCGTGGTTAATTCTAGTAAAGGATTACGGTGGGGAGTTGACTTTTACACACAAATAGTTTTGTGGGAAATGTTACCCACACAATACCCACGAATATATCTACGGTGTTTTACGGTGAGTTAAAGATCCCACAAACAATTTACCCATGAATGCAAAACAATCACCCACCAAGAATGGCGTGGTAAACTTACCCTGTCTACTGAAAATGTCGGGCAAACAATTAGCATCGGAGGTTTTACCCATCTATATAGAATCATGGGTAATTAGTGGTACTACCCGGTTACCCACTAAAATATGGCTTTTACCCACAAATTGCGTCCGTGGCTATTTGCCTGAATTCTTGTAGTGATGTTACTAGTACTTGCTAAGATGAAAGAGGTAGCTAACGGTACCTCAACACTGATGTGAAAATTTGGATTTATTTTATAACCCGACAACCCGAATCACCTGACCTGACTTAACCCGACCCGATAACCCGATTTCTTATCGGGTCGGGTTACAAGGTTACATAAAAACTCAAAACCAAAACCCGACTCAACCCGACCCGATAAACCCGACATCCTGATAACCCGACCCGATAACACCCCTATCCGATACCCATTGCGATTCCTAGCAACAAATCAAACGGGCCCTAAAAAAAATCCATGATCTGTGATTTATAAAATACTAAAATAGTGGAAGATTGCTTCTAACTTCGATGGGTAGACTACAGGGGTATTATTGATTGCTTGTTAATATTTATTTAAGCGGAAACGGATAATCAGCTCTAATAAATTGCAACGCAGGAGAGTCTTTCAATTTGTATAAGTGGTAACGAAACACAATTAACCAAATAAGCAGTTGCTTAATAGTCTATTCTTTGCTTTACCAAAAAAAAAGACACACACACAAAAATAGAAAGAAATAATATAAGCAGTTCAACAGTTGGTTGATTGTTTTGTAGAATTCTTGTTAGGCTAGTCCCAGTCATGACTCAGGACGACCCAGAACAACCTCTGCACGTCGCCTTTCTCTCCAATGACGCGACAACCCTGATGCCCAGTCGACGACCGAGGATTTTTATTTATTTTTATTTTATTTTATTTTTTAATTCAAACATTTTAACATTAAATTTAAATTTCATTCAAATTAAAAAACATTACATTCTGAAATTAAAAAAAATAAAATTACACTACAATTTAAAAAAAAAAAAAATTACAATCTGAAATTCAAATAAACACTAGAATACTTAAACTAATAATCTAAATTGTAACGTTCTTTGATTCTTCGCTTAACTTTCTCCAACTCTTCTAGTTGGCGGTAGGTCAAATTTGGTCGATTGGGTGTTGTAGAAGATGATGTCGGACTCTCGTTTTGATGTCCTCATGAGCTCAAGTTTTGCTGTTTTATCTCGAGCTCTTTTTCCTCAACCGTAACCAATTATCTTCAAACCACGCTTATTCTTATCTTTATCCTCTTTTGACGCTTCTTGTTCCTTAAGAAATTTTTGGCCAATTGCATAAATGAGTGCGATGGAACATCATCATCACGAGAGGAGGAGGATGCTTTCTTCCTTCCTTTGTCACGACCAGACGGTGATGATTCTCTAATCGCTTCTCGCCAGAATCATCAACGTCATAGACATCGAAAGGATCACGAGCTTGGGTTGAACCGGTAGTGGTAGAACTCTTTGTTTTCTTCCGACTATTTGTTGATATAGCGAAGCAACTCAACCTCCTTCCAAGCGGGATGACCTTTAAAACCTCGTAGCACTCCTCGAAAGTGAAATCATGACCGTCGTCATACGGTATTCTTTAAGAGCTTTTGAGGTGTCGCCGATATCATTCTCACGCTTCCATGGGTGTTCTTGATATTCTCCATGATAGCACATAATTTCCAACCCGCTACTGAATCCTGCTCTTCCATTTGGTATTGATGGAGTCATAGGTTCGGTCTTTGCCGATTCTTTCTTAAAGTAGGCGATCACTTGCTCCCAAAACTTGAAGCGGTTACGGGCGTTTCTTCGCGCGCGTTTCCCACACATAGACCCAAGCTTTACAAAGCACCACCTCTTCCTCCTTTGTCCATGGCTCTGCGGCTTCGCTTTCCCTTGCTTGTTTCCTGCCCGCCTTTGTCCTTGGCCTGAAGCACGCGTCTAGATGGTCGCTTTGGTTTGATGGGGACATCTCTTGATGAGCGGTTTTCTCATCATCGAAATCATCAGCGGAATGGAACCATGGAGCGAACCGTGACCCGAACCTTGTCCCATCGAAGCATCTTGACTTGGGTAGTTTTGACTTGGGTAGTTTTGTGCCGGATACTCCGGCATCGAATCTTCAAATTCATGTCTAGATTAGTGCTTGAATCGGGAATAAGGTTGATACTGGTTGAGAAGGATAAATGAAGTCCATGTTTGGATGGTAACCGGACCCACTGGGTTCTTGCCGGTAATCTTGGTAAAACGTTGCGGTGGGACAAAGGGCAGTTAAGATAAAACGCGTTTTGGTTTTGATTTGGTTGGGGTAGTTGTGATTGATAATCAAAACCTTGCGGATGACGAATAGGAGGCGGTTTTGTTGTGGTGATATGCGGTTAACTTCGAAGTTGTTTTCGTGAGAAATTTAGATCCGGGCATTACGGGATAGTCGTGATCGTCGGGTTTTTGATTGTGGGGTATTTTTCTTTGACATTTTGAAGTTGAATAAGAATTAGATTGAAATGAATGGAGATGAAAATGGTAAGTTGTGAATTGTGTTTGAGGTGAAGTGGGTATTTATAAAGTGGTAAAATGGGTTTGAAATTTTATTTTTTTTTAATTGAATGACCAAACGGTCATTTTTGTTTTGGTTTAAATGCAAACGTTCGAAAATATCAAGATAGAAGCAATAAACATCGGTCTTGTAGGCACTCGATATTCACAAAATTTGTCACTCGACCGATGTGACACTCGATCCCCGCATTCGTCTAAACCGATGTTAACATCGGTTGACCCATGAATTTTTTGTTGCCAAACCGATCTTAAACCCCTCCACTGCGACAAGCCTTACTATAGAGTTAAAATATTCAGATTCAAATAAAGAGTTTAAACACTTAGAGCATGTACATCAGTCACGGCTTAACGCCGTTATTGGCTAAAATAACGCCGTTAGTGGTGTTAACCCGTTTGAGCTTGCGGGTTATTGCACCGTTAGTCCCTACACGTTAGTGGCATAACGGACGTTATTTTATTTTATTTTTTATTTTTTTTTATGCCCCTAAATGAGGGGTTGTTTTTGTAAATTGTTGAAGTGTTAAAGTTTAACTTGGGAATATTATTGATGTGGGTGTTTTTTGAGGATGTTAAGGTGAAATGTTAAAGCTGATGTGGCGCTGACGTGTCCGGTGTTATAGGATAACTCGCGTTATTGATGGGAATGCTCTTATGAGATGTTCCGGAAAGCTTATCACATGCTTTTATGATTTTAAGTCTTAATGCGTCTAATTCTATGCAGACATTTGGCGTTAGCTCTATATATACCCTTATGGGCGTTTGATTGAGGTAATTTGGAGTATATTGGGGGCATTTGCATTTCAATTTCCTTTAAATATCATGTTTGGTAACTCAAATGGGAACATTTGAAGTAATTTACAATTCCACGAATTGCCAAAATGGAGAGAATTAGAATGCCTCCAAAAAGTGAAGAATTTTAATTTACTTGAAAAAAAAATTTATAAATTTTTTTTCTTATTGTTTTTTTTATAATTTTTAAATAGAATATTTATGAAAAAATCTTTTATAAACATTTTTTATATTTTTTTTATAAACTCTTTTTATAAGTTTTTATAAACTTTTTTTATAAACTATTTTGATAATTTTTTTTATAAATTTTTTATAATTATTTTCTATAAATTTCTTATAAATTTTTATAAACTTTTTTATAAATTTTTATAAACTTTTTTTATAAATTTTTGTAAACTTTTTTATAAATTTTCTATAAATTTTTTATAAAATTTTTATAAACCTTTTTATAATTTTTTTATAAACTTTTAAATAGAATATTTATGAAATTTATATTAAAAATAAAAATATTTATAATTCATCAACCAAACACGAAAGGTATTTTAAATTAGAAATTTTAAATTTTCAAAATTTAAATTTTCTATTACCCCAACCAAACACCCCCTTACTCTTATAATTTATCGTAGTGCCCCTACCATTCACACACACACACATAAATTCTAGACACACTCTTGCCGGAGGTCTTTCTGGAAGCCGTCTCGGGATTGGGTATTGTTGTTGACTTGCTGTTGTTGATTAGCTTATGTGTTGTCAAAATAAAATGCAGAAGACACTGTCCGGGTTGGCTTGTCAGTTCAAATAAGCTGAGAAGGATAAGGCTCTAACCAAACACTCTGATATTCCTATTATTAGTATCGAAACGCAATAAGCTAATACGCAATTTGTTTAAAATTAAATATTGCTACTAATGTTATCAGATCATCATCTACCACAAACACTTAGCTAGAGTATATTAATCAACAGAAAATAAATATATATTTATACCATCATTATTATTGTTATTTACCAGAAGACTCCCAAGGATAGAATCCAAATGGATCACCACCACCACTACCGGAGTTTAACAATGACTTAACGGTGAATTTAACGGAACGTGACGGTGAATCTATCAAATGCATCGTATTTTAATTTGTAGCATATATATACTTGTATCAATTAACGGAAACACCAAACAGAAAATGAGACAAAAACCCGACCTGGAAAACCAAAACTTTTTTTGGCTTAACACGATAACCATAAAAATTTATTTGATGGTGCAAACCCTCGTACAAATTCCTAGATCCGCCACCGGTGACAGGGCAACAGAGATTTGGCTGGCGGATAAAGTGCAACTGCGCGTCGTGTCTTACTCGAGTACTTGAGGTAAATCTGCGTCCTCCTATTATCACTTTTGAGCATCAAATGAGACTTCACCATTATCTTTGCACATTGCATAACTAGCTTTTCGTGATGCCAAGTTTGCATTTTAAATGACTCATGACATTTATACCTCTTGCGTAATGTAGCACATGTAGCATACCATGCCGCTGCCGCCACTATTGATGGACGGAATCTTGTTACGATCCCGTAGTTCATCATTCCCAATTCCGCATAAAAACACACCATATTCGCCGTCTAGAAAAGAATATATTACAGATAATATCAATATTAAAACTAGAAGTAACAGAAGATTAAACTTTTTGATAAGTATATAAGAAGGAAAGAAAAACTTACGATGGTATCCGAAGTGAGGAAACAATAGGGTGTTGTCAAAGCGCTTAATTTCCAGCCCAGTCGATCCAAAATGCGTATCTCCATGGCCAAAACTTCCTGAGGCTCGTAAGCTCCATCACAAAAGTACACGAATTCGTTGACATCTGGTCGGAAACCACGACAATTAGTTTCTTGGTATTTTGATGCAATGAACAATGCGGTAACGCCAACACATTGAAATTCTTTTAAAGCAATGGTATCAGCCGCCAAGAAACGATCAATGATGTTTATTGTTAGGTACAAGGTCTCGTTAGTAAGTTTCTCCTCGTCTTGAACCTCACTTAGCCATTCGATCAGCATCCTCCTCGCTCTGATGGTAACTTCAGGTTGCAATGGCATATAGTCACCAATTTTGCTTTCATTCTTCACCATAGCAGAAAAGATTTTAAGCAAAGAAACGAGAAGACTAATAAAAAGTTTCGTACCTGGTAGAGGAGATTATGAAAAAAATGCATAAAAGACAATTAAGGTAAGGCAATGTATTTATAGCTTTTAATAAAGTCGGTTAATCTAAAATATATCCTTAATAAAGTCGGTTAATCGTAGTTGAGATTAATTGACGGTTAATAATTTCATTATACCAAATTTGCCCTTAATTGGATTGGCAAAGAGTTAAATTATTTGATTGTTATTGATTAGTTAAAGATGGGCAAATTTTGTATAAGTCGTGGGGGGGTCGAAGTATTAATATTAAGCTGTATAAAGTAAGAAATTTGAAAAAAAAATAAAAAATAAAAAAATGGTTAGACATTTACTAATAGTTTTCGGTATAAGTCAGGGAAAAACTAAGACCCAATATGACCAATTGCACAAAAAAAATTATAAGAATGTTAACTAAATAACAATGCAAACACATTTCGAAAGACCGAGTGCATTTAGAAAAAATTGATGTTTTTTTCAGAATTTAACACTTTTGAAAAAAAATCCACGAGAGTCTCGGGCCTCGCACGAACCCTGGTATACGCATTGTACTTAATGTATTCAAAGCAATCTAGTATATTACTTGTGCAAAGCGATGATGATGAATAATTGCTTGCAACTTTTGGTTCTTTTGCAGATTTGCGATAATGGCTTATGATTTCAGACGTTGGTAGTATAAGAGAGAGGGAGATGAGCAGGGACAAAACCAGGGTTCCGGGGTCACGGGATAATCGTGGGTATTTGCAATGTATATAGTGTTATTTTTTGTAAAAACCATCGAAAGTTCCTAAACATGTTCTGTCCAAATTGTTTTTGTAGCCGAGAAGATAATAAAAATCTGAGTATTTTATAATGATGAATTATTTTTTTACATAACCTTCGATTAGACTTGTATCAAGGAACGTCACTAGATAAGAGGATTTGAAATGTTCCATTAAATTATTATTCACATGAATGATTAGTTATTTATATATACACTTCAATGTTAATGATAGATACAACATAGGTTTTATACAATGGTTTTATGTTCACTAGTTGATTGGAACCAGAGTCGATTTACCAAAAGTTCCATTGCCAGAAGACCTTGTCTACAATTCCACCACCACTACGAACAGCAACCTGAAGCGATTCAGATGCAGGAGGAACCCCCAAAGTAATGGCACGGCAACCGTCATTGTTAACTTTTCATGCAAACCCCCTTTGCTAGCCTTCTCCGCTATAACGATCTAACATAAAAAGACGCAAATGAATAAGTATTTTAGTTTAGTAGTTTCGATCATTTACTTATAGATGGGTAGGATTGGGTTGTGTTTAGGTCATATAAAAATTTGGCTATAAGTAGAACGGGTTAAATGGGTTGTAAATCTCTAAATTTAATATTAATGTATACAACCTCCTAAATAATGGTATTCAAAGTTTTGTATTTTACTCTAATTATATGTATTTAATCATAATTAAAGCATTAACTATTTATAAGATTATGGGAAAATCTTGCCTGCAGCAAACTGCATAAATGATAGGTGCTGCAAAAGGTGTAAAGGAAGAACTAATTATGTACATCTAAAAATGTATAAAGGTTCGATATGTAATTTTTAGGATTATAAAGAGATTGTTTTTGGGCAACCCCAGCCTATTTGGACCCATACTAATAATCACCCAGTTTGAACAGTTGAAAATCACTTAAAATTTCCTAGTGCTGAATTAATACCTCTCCACCCTGCTCTAAAACAGTATCCTCGACAACATCGCTTAACATTTCAATGGAGCGACAAAACCCAATTATGCAAAGTCTTCTGCCCATATCAAGCCCCTGCAACCAACATTTAATGCATAAGCATAGTTAAAAGATCAAGCGGTTCTTCGAGAACAGAATGTGAGGATTTACATTGGTAGCTGCAATATCAAATAGTGCACCCAAACATAAGCCTTGAGCTGGATCCATGTAATTGCTCTCCTTAAACTGCTGTAATTTCGGGAAGTCTTCCCTTTGGCATGCTTCTTCTGAACCCAACAATCATAGGATTATTCAGATTAGGCCCCATAATGGCACAAATATTTCTGGTATGCGTGTTTATTTTAAATTTTTTAAAAAGGGGAATCATAGTCAAGTGGCGATTAGTACTATAGAACACTGTTTACCAGATAAAGAATGGTTCTTAGATACAATTAAAAGATTTTGGACATAAAGAGTAAAGGTATACCGTATACCCAACCAACCCATTTCATCATGCACCAATAAGTAAGAACTTGTGTCGACATTAACTAATATGTTGTTAAATAGAAGTTAGTTTGAATGACACATAAAAGTTAAAAACTTGAAACGAGATTACACTAGACAAAAAACTAACTACTACATAGTAATTGTTTTTCCAATTATACAGTGCAAGTGTGCAACTTAAGCTATGCATCATATTTTCAATCAGTAAAAAAGTTTATGTATTAAAGTAAGAGAAAGAAATGATTGGGAGGCCTAAATTCATGCCTAATTTTGTGACTAAAAGTATGTGGCATTATCTCATTGGTTTATGATAAAGTGGGTCCCTCAGTTACAACCAATGAAAAAGTGACACCCTAGTTTAGGCATAATATTAGGCATGGGTTTAGGTCTCCCAATCATTTCTCTTAAAGTAAACACTAATTAAAATTATAAAATCACAAAATAACTCTTTTATTCTTGCATCACTCGTATTCAATGCTTTTATGAACTTTTTAATATTTTTAACCTAATTGACGTCAATATTTAAGGTTAAGGGCAAAAAAAATGGATGCTGATTCTATATAGGTTTCTAAATTATAATACTAGAATGTCACAGTGTCTTACTTTTGTAAAGTTGGAGTAATACAAGGACCAAGTTAAAAATAAAATGAGATAATTAAGTAGAAGAGATGGACACTCAAAAAGAATACAGAAACCCTTGAGGTTAGTGGGCCGTGAGATACAACTATACACAAGACTTTGGGTTGGTTGGGGAGTGCTGAGCACCGGCTAGTCCCCCACCTGACCCGCACATCATGCCACATCTACTAAGTTATCGATGAGAAATGCAGTTAGAGTGAACATTGCTTGGTTTATGTCGGTTTTCCACCAGCTTTGAAAAGCAAACAGCCACTATCAAACTAAAAAAAATTGTTAGCCGTTGAACAGGTCAAAATTATCACACAAATTATCCAGCTTTTTATACATAGTAGGAAGGTTAAAGGTTGGTATTGGCCTCAGCTGAGACGTGCGATTTTCCATGCATCTAGCAAAAAATTGTATATGCGATTTTCAACCTCTATGAGTAAAAGCCAATGCTCAGTTAACATACATGCACAACATACACAATGAAACAAAATGATGCATAAGCTATCAGGACAATACGCACAATTTTTAACAATTAATCCTTTTACACAACGGAAAACTGTGTTGTTATACTCGAACAAGCAGATTTCAACATTTGCATAATGGCATCAACGAATGAAAGACGTGTAGAGTATATACTAGAATGAGTGAGATTGGTTCCTATGTTAGCATCCTTAGCAATAAGAACAAGAGGACAAATAAAAGTTGGTCTTAAACATACCTGTGCTGAAGAGACACGCTTAGGGACCATTAATCCTCCAATTTGAACAAGACCATCAGAAGTGAACAATGTGATTGTTTCCTGACGCTCCCATTCAATACCTGTAAAAGTGTTGCGGCAATTCATGTATACTTTTCACCAACTCAAACAAAATATTAAGCAATACTGGCATTTAAAGTCTGCATATCTTAAATCAACATGAAGGGTATAAAAACAATTTAAAAATAGCAAGATTAAGATAGCATATGAAGATAACTTTCTAAACATCATCTTAAAATTGCTAATGGCTCAGAATGTGTTTCACCATAATAACTTTACAAGTCACAGCAAGAAAAAGGGTACATCTTGAAATCAAACTAGAACTTTCACCACGATTGAGTAGCATACATATATTTCACATTTTTAGCTTCCCCTAAATACTAAAAAAATCCATGACCTGTGATTTATAAAATACTAAAATAGTGGAAGATTGCTTCTAACTTCGATGGGTAGACTACAGGGGTATTACTGATTGCTTATTAATATTTATTTAAGCGGAAACGGATAATCAGCTCTAATAAATTGCAATGCAGAAGAGAGTGTTTCAATTTGTATAAGTGGTAACGAAACACAATTAACCAAATAAGCAGTTGCTTAATAATCTATTCTTTGCTTTGCCAAAACACACACACACGCCGCACACAAAAAATAGAAAGAAGATATTATAAGCAGTTCAACAGTTGCTTGATTGTTTTGTACAATTCTTGTTACTATAGAGTTAAAATATTCAGATTCAAATAAAGAGTTTAAATACTTATGAGATGTTCCGGAAAGCTTATCGCATGCTTTTATGATTTTAAGTCTTAATGAGTCTAGTTCTATGCACACATTTGGCGTTAGTCCTATATACCCTTACTCTTATCATTTAGCGTAGTGCCCCTACAATTCACACACACTCTTGCCGGAGGTCTTTCTGGAAGCCGTCTCGGGATTGTGTATTGTTGTTGATTAGCTTATTAGGGTGTTTGGATTAGCTTACGTGATGGGTTTATTGGCTTATTTAATTAAAAAAAAAAAGCCAATAAGCTCATTTAGCATGGCTTATGAGCTAATCACATTGAGCTTTGGCCTACAAGGCCATAAGCTAAAGTATATAACCTGATAATATAAGCCATTTTTCTTTTTGAATAAGCCAATAAGTCCATCAAATAAGCTAATCCAAACACCCCCTATGTGTTGTCAAAACAAAATGCAGAAGACAGTGTTCGGATTGGCTTATCATGTAATTTCAAATAAGCTAGTCCAAAACTATAAGGCTCTAACCAAACACTGAGATATTCCTATTATTGGTATCGAAACGCAATAAGCTAATGCGCAATTGTTCAAAATCAAATATTGCTACTAATGTTAATCAGATCATCATCTACCACAATCTAAATATCATAAAATCTAAAGAATTAACATAACTAGAGTATATTAATCAACACAAAATAAATGAATATATATTTATACCATCATTATTGTTATTATCTCCACCAGATGACTCCCAAGGATAGAATCCAAACGGATCACCACCACCACTACCGGAGTTTAACGATGACTTAACGGTGAATTTAACGGAACGTGACGGAGTGAATCTATTAAGTGATAATGATGATGATTGTGGAACGATGTCGTTTAAGTGATGATGGATTGATCCAATTGTGGAGAATGATAGAGGAGATGATGATGACGTCATATTGATTAATTTAGTTTAGGGCTCAATTGACTTTTGGGAAATTTGGGGATGGAGAAGATGATTTTGATGAATAGTGGTGTCATGTGCCACGGAATTGGTGACACGTGGACTACTTCCCATCTCTTCATGGTAAACAGGTTTATCACATTTTCGTTACGGGGAATTTACATAACTTCAATAATTAGTTAATTACATATTCGCCAACACGTCTTTAATAGCGTTGTCGTCGTCGTTAAAAGCTTGTATTTTAAGGAAATATGTAATTTTGAATTCGTTGGGTATATATATGAAATTCCTCTTTCGTTATTATTAATTTTGGTGTTAAAATAAGGGAATTGATTGATCATTCGCGATTTTATTTGCACACTTAAATATAAAAAGTGTAAAAGCTAAGATATCAACGTATTTTTAAATAACATGTCTACTGATGTCTTAAAATTATCGAATCTGTGACGTATTTTAAATAATCTTTAATCTGGTAATATAACGTGTTAGCGATGATTCTGGGTCGCTCTTGATTAAAATTTACATCGTTAGTCCCCCAAACTGGATCAAATTCGCACATTTGATTCTATTTTGATAACCCTCGTTAGAAAAAAAAAATTAAAAAACTTTTAAATGCCTTTTCTTAAAATTTAGATAAAATCTATTTTTTTAATTTAAAATTAAAAAAACTATATAAATTTTTTTATACATTTATTTTTTTAATTTTTTTTAAATCTGAATAAACTTTTTATATTTTTTTAAAAATCTTGAAAATTGTAATTTTTTAAAAAATTAAAATTATCCAGATTTTTTTTTTTAAAAAAAAGAAAAGTTTAAAAAAGTTTTTCCATGTTTTTATTTTTTAAGTAGATTTAAAAAAAAATATTAAAAGTTTTTTTAAAAAAAAAATTAACGAGCGTTACTAAAATAGGATTAAATCGCGAATTTGGTCGATTGGGGACCAACGTTGTAACTTTGTCAAGTGTCTGATAACTTTGATCTTGCAGGTTTATTAGTAGATCGATGTTGAAAATATATCGTATCTTTAATTCTAAAGACGTGCGTAAACTGTTATTGAAAAATATGTTCAGATATCTTCATTTCAGCATATAAAAATAGTAAAGCATCATGTAATATGAATGAACAAATTTAAGTGTGCAAATAAGAAATGAGAGTGTGTAAATCACCTCCTTTAAAATAATTAAATGTTTGGATATTAGTACCTCAAAAGTACAAGAAATACATTTTTTATTTTTTATTTTGTTAAAAAAAATATATTTTTTATACTTTTGTTTTTTTATAAAATTGCGAAATAAGAAAAACAAAACAAATTATATAAAATTTAGTAAGTTAAAAATGATAAAACATGAAAATACGAATTTGAAAAATATAAAAAATTGTCTTGCGTTGTTAATAAAATAAGTAAAACTACCATAATAAATATTGAATATAAATATAACTACTAATAAGGGGAGGGGTGAGAAAGGTATGAAGTGCCAATAGTACTACCTAATAATTAATCTTTTGGTTAAAATGTTTTTCGGTAAAATATGTTACATAAAAAACATTTAAGTATAATGGAATGTGGCTAAAATACAACATTTAAGCATCATCATCACTCTCCTGTAAATCACGCAAAATACTCTTCTCATCTTCTTTCGTGAGGAGGTCAAAGTCCACATTCTTACCCGACAAGATATCGGTCTTCCTGAGAGACGCCCCCACCTTTTGTTTGTATCATCAATTAAGCTTTCAATTTCATCATTGTCACTTATAGTATCTACTTTTAAACTACCTATGTCACCCCTAGGGTCTCAAAAAAGTAGAGGTGACAATTTAAGACCAAATGGTTAAATTTGGGTCTAGTTGGGTAAATTTTTTTAATGAGATGGGTCTAAATGGGTTTAGTTATTTTATTAGATAGGTCTAGATGAGTATAGTTTATTTTAATTAATTAATATTGATGTGTCTAGTTGGATTACAATAATATCACATGGGTCTAATCTGATATTCGTTGTTTAAGTTGGTTGTTAACTAAAATTATAAAAATCACTCATGACCTATTTTTATCGTTTCTTACGTTTCCATACATTTTATCACTTTCGTCCGTTTTATCGTTTTAACGGTTTTACATTTTCTCCGTTTTGCGTGTTTTAAATACATTTTTACGTTTTGTTCGTTTCACTTTTTAAATCTGTTTTCTACGTTTTGTCCGTTTTAATCTGTTTTTAGCGTTTTCGCTTGGTTTTTCACGTTTTAAATGCATTTTTATGTTTACGTCGTTTTACACGTCTTAAATACATTTTTACGTGTTCGTCTTTTTGACAATTTTTTACGTTTTGCGTTTTCGTCAAGTTTTTTCGTTTTACGTTTTCATCGGCTTTTACATTTTAATCCGTTTTACGTTTCGTCCATTTTACGTTTTGTCCGTTTAACACGTTTCGTCCGTTTTTTACGTTTTACTCGTTTTTACGTTTTGCCGTATTTTAACCTTTTTCCGTTTTGCGTTTTCGTCGAGTTTTTACGTTTTGTCCGTTTTCACGTTTCGTCCGATTTTTACGTTTTATCGGTTTTACGTTTCGTCCGTTCATTTACGTTTTGTCCGTTTTCATCGGTTTATTACGTTTTGCCCGTTTTCGTCTATTTTTACGTTTCGCGTTTTCTTGCTTCGCATGCTTTTAACGTTTTTATGCTGTTTTACGTTTTGTCTTTTTTACGGTTTGTCCATTTTAACACTTTTATCCGTTTTGCGTTTCGTAAGTTTTTACGTTTTGTCCATTTACGTTTTAATCCGGTCTTTTATGTTTTATCCGTTTTACGTTTTGTTACTTTTTTACGTTTTGTCGTTTTACCGTTTAATCCGTTTTTACGTTTTGTCCGTTTTGCGTTTCATCCATTTTTCGTTTCATCCGTTTTAATATGTTTTCGTCGGTTTTTCGTTTCCTCCGTTTTTACGTTTTTGTCTATTTTTCACATTTTGAGCGGGCGAAAACATGTAAAACGCCTAAAACAAAAAATCGGACGGCGTGTAAACGGACAAAACGTAAAAACTGGACGAACGCGCAAAAGCGGACATAAACGTAAAAAGCGAGCAAAAAACGTGTAAAACGGACTAAACATAAAAAGCGGACGGCGAAAACGGTGGCGAAAAACGGATGGCGTAAAACGGCGAAGCGTAAAACGGACAAACGTAAAAGCGGACGGCGTAAAAGCACTAAAAGCGTAAAAAAATGGACGACGTGTTAACGGTCAAAACGTAAAAAGCGGACAAAGCGTGAACGGATAAAACATAAAAACCGGACGGCGTGTCGATGACAAGCGTAATAAATACCGGCGAAAATGCAAAACGGACAAAATGTAAAAACGTTAAAATCGGACGGCGTAAAAGTGGACGAAACATGAAAAATGGTGAAAATATAAAACATATGTAAATGTAAAAGCGGACGGCGTAAAAGCAGGCGAAATGTAAAAATGGATGAGCGTGTAAAACGGGAAAAAAGTAAAAAGCGGCGGCGTAAAAATGGATATTGAATACTTTTTGTCTTTGTTTCTGATGATTAATTATTATGTTCCATGATCGAATAAAAACTAGCAAAACCAAAAAAACCCGACCCACTATTACCCATTTATACCCATACCATCTATCCCATCCTTCCAAGTGGCCCATCTGACACATACCCATATAAATAAATACCCATCTAAGACCAAGGCCTAACTTAACCCGGCCATTTTGCCACCTCTACAAAAAAGGTTGTTTCATTTTATTTAATTTTTTACGCACGGTTGAGGTATCGACTTCAAGCTCATCATATTGGTCCTTTAAAACATAAAAGGGGTTTGTAGAGAATATATTATTAGTAACTTGAACATTCAAACCAACATTACTCGTGATAGCTTATTTATCATTCGATGTAGATGCTTGGTTTGCATCTTTAGACTGAGATGAGGAAACCTCATTAGTGTCCATATGAGTCGAAGTATTAGGTTCCACTTGATTATAATTCTTTTACCAATAGGACCGATAGCAGTAATTTGGTTTAGATTTATTCAAGCGAACCTCATCTATATGTCGTGGCTTAGATGGTTGTTTCTCTTTCCTATTCTTACGAGTAAACTCGATAAAACTATCATCCATAACCTGAAAAAGAATAGAAACCTTAACCCGGACATTGCTCATCTGTATGATAAAAAATCTTACAAGTATCGCATCGAGGATGTTGCCATTCATATTCTACTTCAAAAGTTTTCATAGAGTGTCCGAACCCGTTGGGCAATGGTATGGCCACAACCAAAGTGTCTAGTAGAGCTGATTTGGACGAAACCTCAATATGAGCATGAGCATAAGTATTACGACCCCAAGAGTTAAGACACATTCAACTAGTGTAGGCATCTAACATTATGGGGCGTCCCAACTTAGTAGTAATTAAACCAAGACCAATTTCGAAAGACTCAACAATAGGCACGTAATGTAGTTTAACCCAAAACCAGAGCTGTGGTAATTTCCTTATCTTTTAAAACCTTATTAGGTGTCTAAACATTTTAAGACAATATGCACTAACCTAATAAGTCACATACCATTTTCTAAAACCTGTTTCATACCCGTCTTGTTAGCGAATTGGAAAAAGAAAAGACCATACCTACATAATCATGATTAAGCTTTCAATATAATGCGGAGTATAATACTTTTACTTGATAAATTCTGGTCGTGGTATAACATGTTTAATTAAGTAATGAGTAAACTGAAAAAATCATCCCTGTGGTTTGTGTATTTTTGCGAGAATCGTCCCTATCTCAAGCGTTCGGCATTAAACATCCCAGTCCATGAACCTTTAGCATTAATCATCCACGAGCACTAACGTCGTTAGTTTTACCGCTTTAAGTGTTAAATAATATTTGCCCGTTAATCCTCCGTTAATACTTTTTGCAGATTAGTCCTCATTTCGTTTCATTGTTTTTACGTTTTTGTCTGTTTTACTCGTTTCGTCCGTTTTATATGTTTGATCCGCTTTTATCCGCTTTTGTCCGTTTTTATATGTATTAGTCCTTTTTTCCGTTTTTTCGTTCTCGTCCGTTTTTTACGTATTAAATCCGTTTTATTTTACGTTTTGTCCATTTTACTCGCTTTTATCCGTTTTATATGTTTAAATCCGCTTTTATCCGTTTCGTCCGCTTTTATCCGTTTCGCCCGTTTTTATATGTATTAAATCAGGGTTTTCGTTCTCATTTGTTTTTATGTTTTAAATCATTTTTTATGTTTTCGTAAGTTTTTACGTTTTGTTCGTTTTCTTGGTTTTGTTCGTTTTCTTGGTTTCGTCCGTTTTATTTGTTTCGTCCGCTTTTATTCGTTTCTTACGTTGTCGTCCGTTTATATCGTTTTGTTCGTTTTCGTTTTGTCCATTTTATACGTTCGTCCGTTTTTCGTTTAAATCCGTTTTTACGTTTTGTCTTTTTGTTCTCGTCCGTTTTTTAATTTTTCGTATGTTTTTACGTTTTGTCCGTTTTACCGTTTTGTTCGTTTTATATGTTTCGTCCGCTTTTTATCATTTTTCGTCCGTTTTTATATGTATTCGTTCGGGTTTTCGTTTTTATGGATGAAAACGGATAAAAGCGGACGAAACATGTAAACCAAGAAACAAGTAAAAGCGTAAAACGAGTAACGTAAAAATGGTAGGCTGTTAAAAGCGGATAGATAGCGGACGAAACATATAAAAACGGAGAAAAAAAAGTAAGCGGACATAAACATAAAAATACGGAAGAAAAGTAAAAAGCGGACGAGAAGGTAAAAAGCGGACAAAAGGTAAAAGCAGACGCAAACGTAAAAAGCGGACGGCAGGTAAACGGACATAAACACAAAAACATACAAAAGCGTAAAAAAAAACGGACGAATACATATAAAAGCGGACAAACGGATAAAAGTGGGCGAGCGGATAAAAGCGGACGAAACATATAAAAGCTAAAAAGCGGTAAAGCGAAAAAGCGAAAAACGACAAAACGTAAAAAAAACGGACTAATCGTATAAAAAGCGGACGAAAGTGGATAAAAGCGGACGAAACATATAAAGCGGACGAAAAAAAAGTAAAAGCGGAAAAACAGACAAAACGTAAAATGAGGACTAACGGTGCAAAAAGTATTAGCGGAGGATTAGCGAGCAAATATTATTTAACACTTAACTAAAAAACTAACGGCGTTAGTCTTCGGGGATGATTAATCTTAAAGATTTGTGACTGAGGATGTTTAATCTTGAGCGTTTGAGATATGGATGATTCTTGAGATGATCGGATCCATGAGGTCCCTGCCATGACATATACGAAACAATATATTGAAATTCGAACACACCTACCACTGATTGAAAAAATCAACCCAAAGAACGTAAAGACGTTTTTTTTAAAGTATTACATGTGGAAAATTTACACCTTTTGACTTTTGAAATTTCTTTGAATAATATGCATGCTTCCATAGCCATTTTCATCCACGTTACCACTTGCCTCCAATTTCTTTATCTTCTTCTTCACTAATCCCTAAGCTCAAAACACAACACAACAATGTCAAACCATCAAAACCCAAATCCAAACACCCTCTACACCTCGCCACGACCACCCATCACCCTCCCCCCTCCCCACACCTCCATCTTCACCCATCTCTTCCGCAACCTCACCTCCCACCCCAACTCCCCCGCCTTAATAAACCCACACACTAACCACACCATCACTCACACACAGCTGAAAAAACTCATCACCACCTTTGCGCACACACTCATTCACACACATGGTATAACTAAAAACGACGTGGTGTTGATCTTCTCGCCAAACTCTGTCCTCTTTCCTATCGCTTTCTTGGCTGTTACTGCCATCGGTGGGATTGTGACCACTGCGAACCCGGTTTATGGTGTGAATGAGCTTGCTCATCAAGTTAAGGACTCTAGGCCTAAGGTGATTATTAGTGTTGACGAGTTGAAGGGAAAGTCAACGGGTTTGGGATCCCGATCGTTGACTTGAATAGTGTTTTTTGGATGTGGTTTGGAGTTGAATGAGTCTGTGGAATCGGTTGAGTTTGGTGGAAATGTTGGTATGGATGACGTGGCCGCGATTTTGTATTCGTCAGGTACGTTTGATCTCAATCGGTCCTGGTTTAACAGTCGACAGATAAAATTTTACATTTTATGATACTACCAGGTACTCGTGTATAGCACTAGATTTTATAACGGCAGATAATTATAATGATAAAAAAAAGTTCATGAGTTATAAACAAAATTAACCCGGTTCGACCGGTCAGTTCGGTCGAAAAACGGTCAAATTAAACCGGTTTTATATTTTGAAACCGTTAGACCGCGGGGTTTAATTTTGTGAAAGACCGGGTCAACCTGATGGTCGAAACTGTTGAATCGATAATCCGGTGACTCGATCGAGTCGATTAGAGACCCGTTTTCAAACATTGATTAAACACTAACATTGTTTAAACTTAATTCAAATAAGGGTGCGTTTGGTATGGGTATATGGGAATGGGGTTATGGGTTTCATAGTGATTCAAGATGTTTGTTTATTGGGCCCAGGAATGAAATGGTTATAGGTTTTAAGATTGGGATCACTATTTATGATCGTTTTCGTCTTTGCGAGAATGTGATCGTAAGATCGGATCGGGATCCTAAGATCGTATTATAATGTTATTTTTAATAATTTTGTAATATTATTCAAATCTACAAATTATTTATATATTATAAACATGAAATTAGATGAATGTTCCATGAAAATGTTGTCTTAAATTATAAATATGAAATGTTTAAGAAGAATCACGTGTTGTATTTTAAATTATATAAAACATAAACCATAAATATGTAGTTTTTAGTTTGCGGTTCGAGAAAAGTAAAATCGGATCGGAGTAGATCTTAAGATCCTATGGTTAAGATCGGGATCCTATAAGATCTTAAGATCCTACGTAGGATCCGGATCGTTTTTGCTTTGTAGAATCGTAAAATTGTAAGATGAGTTATAAATGAAAATAATAATAAAATTTATAGTTTCCATAAATAGTTTACTTAGGGGGTGTTTGTTTCGGCTTATATAGCCGGCTTATGGCTTATACGTGTTGGGCCGCCATAACTTTGTGGCTTATATAACATTGACAATATTATATAGCTTGTAAGTAGGGGTGTTAATCGGGTTGGTCGGGTTCGGGTCAAGCGGGTCGGGTTCAAGTCGGTCGAGGCTAAATTAATATACCCGTGCCGACCCTATTTGAGTCGGGTTAGTCGGGTTCGGGTCAAGTCGGGTCGGGTCAAGTCGGGTTCGGGTCAGTACCATTTACCAAACCACAAATTTTGGATATTTGTAAGTAAAACACCTTATGTTACAGATTATATATTATGTGAAACTTCACAGTTATGTGCATCTCAAATTTAAGAACAGACACCTTGTTTTTCTTTCAGATCCAACTAATTTATATTGTAATGTTTTGTTTCATTAATCATATATTCTTTAGATCAAATGTCGTATTTGGACCTTAACAGTCATATATGTCTAGATAGTAAAAATCAAAAGTTGACAGTAATGAAATGGACTATATGCCTACTATACATCAGATATCAAAGTTTGAAGTTGGGGGAAAAAAAAAAAAAAAAACTCGGGTTAGTCGGGTTGACTTGAACCCGAATTAGCAAAGTATTTTAAACCCGATACCCGACCCTAGTTCATAATCGGGTTAATCGGGTTGACCAGATTGACCCGAGTCAGATTTTGGACCCGATTAACCCGACCCGATTATCCTTATTCGGGTTCGGGTCCGGGTCGGATCGGGATTAATGACACCCCTAATCGTAAGTGTCAAAGTCAATGTTATATAAGCGCATAAATGTCAAAATAAGCCACAAAATTGTAGCTTATGTTATATAAGTCGAACACGGCTTATGATATATAAGCCGAAACAAACACCCCCTTAATTTTTCCCTTCACTTTTCCACTGTTATATCGTGTGATAAGCGCAGATTCAAGTTAACAAAATATCGTTAATTAATGTAGGATTTATAATAATGATAAATTGTTACTTTTATTTGTTATTGCAAGTGGAAATATTATTGTTGACAAAACTTAAATACGGAGTAGTAAGGTGTACACTTATAATTTCCCCTAAAATAATTGTTTACCTTTGATACGAATCACGGTGGAGGAGAATGTATTTACTTGAAGATTCAAAATAAGTAAATATATAATCGTTTAAAAACTAGCCTTTAGATTAGGGGTGGCGATCGAGTCGTGTTCGGGTTGACCTATTCGGGTTCATTTGGTTCGCGGGTCACTATAACCTCAACCCAAACACGACCCATTTATTAATCGTGTCAAGAAACTCAACCCTAACCTAGACATGCATAACATGTGCAACCCGTTTGTGACCCGTTTAACCTGTTTAAGTAAATAGGTCAAGCGGCGAATAAGGTAGGTGGTTTGTTGATTTAACTAGTTTAAATAACATACAAATAACTATCGACAATTTCAATGATATCGAGTTATAATCGTAACTCACTCATATTAAGTACATAACAAAATACATTTAATCCAAATCTAAGATAAAATCCAAGTTATATATTTTATTTTAGAGCCTCGTATATTTAAGCGGGATCACGTGTTAACTGTTTAATACTTACTCAACAAAACACGACCCGTTTATTAAGCGGGTTAGGCGGGTTGACCTGTTTTGACCCAAACTGTTTATCCTCAACCCAAACTGTTTAACCGTGTCGGGTTCGTGTCGTTTATCGTGTCGTGTCAAAAATTGCCACCCTACTTTAGATATTGTGTTTGGATTTGCTATTTTACTTGTTTTGTATGGAGTATTTACTAAAATAACATTTGAAAACAATGATCTGTTAACAATTATGTTAAGAAAGGTTTTTGGTTTGATATGTTGGTAAATAAGTACTGTAACATTAGTTTCATCTTAAATAAGCTCTTTGAAATCAGGAGATCCTTACCTGCTGATTACATTACATACTACTTATTTAACCTCAGAATAGCTGAAATAGTTCGGATAACCCAAAACTAATATTGCTTTATAAAAGTTTGAAAAGCAGAGAAGATAAGCATTCTCAAAGAACCCCTGTAAAAAAAATAAATAAATTAAAAAAAAAAAAAAAAAAAACACACACACACACACACACACTGTTTAGTGACATATTTAGAAACCAATATATGAAGCAACAGCACCTATAGTGACAGGTTCTTTAGACTGTTTGTTGTCAGCGCATGATTGCAGCACAATGCAATTGGCGAAGCACACAATTTAGATGGTAAGGAAGAAAAACCTGGGCAGGTTATAGGAGCTTTCACGACCAGTGTTCCCATGCATTTCGTGACGTGTTATTTGTATCAAAATAGGGACCCATATACAGATACTCTACTTATAGGGCTGACTTTGTAACATAGATTAGAGAGGGATAACTGTTACAACTCATGGTTGCATTCCAAGCTAGTCAAACCCAGTATCCTGTTTTCTCTTTTACTAGATGAACTCATTAGGGCTAACTGCTTTGTTAGCTGGTACGAAATCTACAAACAATATATAAGTAGTTATTGCGTTAGCTGCTTGTATGTCATGCTTCACATCGTTAAACTCAAAAACTTGCTAAACTAACTTGTAATCCAACAGGTACAACCGGGTTAAGTAAAGGAGTAGTGTTGACTCACCGGAGTATAATTGCAACAGCGTTAATGGTGACATCAGATCAGGAAGTGTATAATGAGGGAAAGCGTGTGTTTCTGTTAGTGGTTCCACTCTTTCATATAATGGGATTGGTTACGTTTACGTATTCGCAGTTGAGTATAGGGAATGCGATGGTCGTGATGAGCAGGTTTGACTTGAAAGAGGCGTTGGGGGCTATGGAAAAGTTCAGGGTGACACATTTGTATACGGCGCCGCCTGTTGTGGTGGCATTGGTGAAGAATAAAGAGGTTGTGAGGAGGTTTGATGTGAGTGCGTTGAGGGAGATTGGGTCTGGGGCTGCGCCGTTGGGGAAGGATGCTATGGATGAGTGTTCACTGCTATTTCCTCGAGCATATATTTTGCAGGTGAATTATATGTTATGGCTTGTTACATGTTAATGGTGTTTTGCTTAGCAAGATGAAAATGATTACCTATAATTGAACATTTAGAATGTGATATGGTGTTTGGATGTGCTTATGATGATTGAATGTTGCCCTGATTACTTTTTATAAAAATTCTTATTTGATGTTAGTATAAACTGATAATTCAATATGTATTGCTTGACATGTTATGCAAATGTAGTTAGGGGGCTGTTTGGGATTGTTTATTAAAACTAGTCATATGTCCATTGAGATTTGATACTGCAGATAACAGTTGTGATGGTGTTTGGGATTGCTTATCCAAACTTCTTAGCTACTCCGTAATAAACTAGTAGTGAAGTGAGCAGTTTTGAATAATGTGATTGCTTAATGAGTTTTGGTGCAACTGATAAACAGTTCGCAGGATGTTTGGGATAGATTATCAAAACTGCTTAAAATATTATCAAAACTGATAAAACGTTTGCAGGGTATTTTGAATTAAAATTTTGAGAGTTTCTTATTCAAATCTGCAGGCTGTTAGGATTGAAGGGATTCGGAAATTTTGTGCCCTCACCTTCAAACAATCTCTTATTTGTTAATTTCAAACAAAATACTTAGTTCTTATAAGCAATCCCAGGCACCCTCTAACCAAATTCCATAAATGAATTTTCGAGACATTTGAGACAATCACATTCAAAACCCACATCCAAACACCCCTTTATTAGCACTAATAATATGTGTTTGGCGTAGTATGTATACTATTCATAACGTCACATAATATGCATAAGGGAGCTCCCATGTCTCTTTTTTTTTTTTTTTTTTGTCTTAAGGCATGATTGGGGCTAAGGGTAGCGTAATATGCATACTAATGATAGATGTATAGTAAGCCACTATATTTGGGAGCTCTCGCACGTTTTTTCTGCCTTTAGGCGTCATTATGGTTACAGGGAGGCGTATTATGTATACTAATGATAGATATATAGCTGGCCGCTATATTTGGTTAGCTCACCAGTCAAATTTTCTTAGGCATGATCATGGCTACAGTTAGGCGTTTTATGTAGATTATTTAGTTTATAGTGACGCGGATAACAAGCTTTAGCTTCATTGCAAACATTCAGAATGGAACAATTGTGATGGAAAAGTCAAAATTCTACTTAATAAGTTGTATTGGTGCTATTGTTATCATTTTTTTTAAAGATGTATCTGAAGGCATCTTGTAGTTAATTGGAATCTTTGTTATATTTGTAGGGCTATGGGATGACAGAAACCGGTGGAATTATATCAATTGAGGATCCGAGGATAGGATCTCGTCATTCTGGCTCATCAGGAACACTTTGTGCTGGAATGGAATCTCAAATTATACATATAGAAACGTTAAAACCTCTTCCCCCAAATCAGTTGGGGGAAATATGGGTCCGAGGCCCGAATTTGATGAAAGGTAATTTTTGAGATAGTTTATTTTCACGAGCATTTAACCCTATTGATCAAGATCTCATGAATATCATCAATGGCTTACAGAGTATTTCCATAATAAAGAAGCAACAGAGCAAGCCATAGACAAAGAAGGTTGGCTGCATACGGGTGATCTTGGTTATTTTGATGAAGAAGGACGAATATATGTTGTGGATCGATTGAAGGAGCTTATCAAGTATAAAGGGTATCAGGTAATTTCGCTATTATATAAGCCAAACATATAAGTATATAACCTTATTGTAATTATTATAGACTTGGAAACTTGGATTATTTTGGTCCGCACTTGGCCTGTAAAATCTATAGACGCATCACTTAATTCTTCATGTAACATCCAAAACTTCAATTGTGGGTCATTGAACTTGAGGATATGTATGATATGATAAGGGTGACAACATGATTGGGTTGAAACGAGACCTTTTAGTATTGGTTAAAACATCGAGTGTCGGGTAGGTTGACCCACAACACGTGTTAAGTCCACCTTTATGAAATTATATGGCTATATGCACTGACTATTTACTTCGGACAGCTTTCAACTTTTTGACCCATTATCCTTATAGCTAAAATAAATGAATTGACTTGTTTGAGGTAAAACACCATCCAAATTGACGCATTAAAACTAAATGAGTTGAGCCACTCTACTATCATCTGACTCACTAATGTTGATTGCTTAAGCAAAATCAATATGACTTCTTCATAAGTACTTATTTCAACTAATTACGTGGATTTACATAGAGTTGGAAGACAAACGAGCAACAAGTTGCTCCGCTAGCCCTTTTTGAATTGCAAAACTAATTCTCTTAAAAACAACATTTGTGGATCTAGGTGTCATAACATTACTATGCATAATATGGCTGGTTAATTTTTTAACTAACAAAGTAAACGTCAAATAAAAAGTAAAATTTATCTATTTCAAATTGTTTTCAGGTGGCACCTGCAGAGCTTGAAGGGCTGCTGGTTACTCACCCGGAAATCTTGGACGCCGCAGTTATCCCGTAAGTGTTTTAGCACATTATTTGCTTAATGCATCATAATAAAGCTACAAAATAGAAATACCGACTCCCAGTCCCTCCACAAACACCTTAAAAATGTCAAAAAAAACCTCCCAACTGTTTGGACAGCTGATGTAGGTCCTCTAGAATTTTACAATGTATAATCGACTTTATAGAACCACTTTATGGTCTGAACTCTAACCGTGTTTTAAATCGTGTAGATATCCTGATGAGGAAGCAGGTGAAATCCCAATGGCATATGTTGTACGTAAACAAGGAAGCTCACTTAGCACCGAAGAAGTTCAAACATTTATTGCAAAACAGGTACAAATGAAAAAGTAATTAAACAATGTATACTAGGCTAATAATGAAGATGGAAAGTAACAATATATTTTTTGTTTTCTCAGGTTGCACCCTTTAAAAGAATACGAAAGGTAGCCTTTATCGACATTATTCCAAAAGCCGCTTCAGGTAAGATTCTAAGGAGGGAGCTCAGGCAGAAAGTTGTATCGAAACTATGATGCATATTTTGCCATTAATTATACATCTATGCAAGTGCATGTAATCGTAAACTTTCGAGATTTTATACAAGCAGTTGTATATATTTGGTAATCTGTTATGCAATAAATGTTACAATCGATCCATACGGTAAGCTTTGATTATGTCTGTAGCCTCATTGTGGGTCAAGATACCACTTAAAAGACCCTCAAAGGTAGACTTTAGTTTCTTTGTTTATCTTCATTAACTTCCATATATTGCACTTTAAATGAACATGATAAGTGAATCAATTGATGTTTAACAAGTTTGGATTTCGTTCGTCTCTTTTAGAATATTTTTTTTAAGGCGCTGTATTTGTTGGATGATTTAGCTCTTTCGGTAGTTGGATGATTTAGCTCTTTGCGCGTACATTAAGGTTTTGGTACTTAAAATGATGTCGGGATAGTTTTAATATGATTCGACGTAATTATCATGACTTGAGTTAGAAACTTAGAATCATGAGCTTGAAACAAAACTAAAATTTAGAATCATCATGTATTGTCAAGATGTAAAAAGAGTCAAAATGTGAATTTTAATATAGTTGTTCAAAGTTCAAACTGGAAGTACATTGATAATTTGAAGTAATGTAGCTTTTTCAACACGCAAGAATTTTATATATTATCAATTGTAATTTTTAATTGCATCGCAAGTACTTGTGGTACACATTTTCATGTGCTATGGTCAAACTGTATGTTAGCATTAAAAATGCCTCTTTTATGCTCCTTTACTTCAATCAAGGCACAAAACTAGTCTAGGATTGAACTATTTATCAAACTAATGATGCAAAGCAATATCAAAATATAAACCAATACAAAAAGTTTGATAGTGAAGACACAAGTTGGAAAAAGAAACGACACGACACATTATCTAAGAGCAGACCCCTTTTAAAGAGAAATAATTAAAGATGTCATTTTCTATAAATCGAACAAAAATCAAGAAGAGATAGTAGTAACAATGGGTTTGTATCTCAATGGTACTCCATATTGTGTGAGAAGTTCCCTGTCAAAAGTTTTGGATTCAATCATAACTTATAGCGTGTGAAATAAATTTGTGATGTATATGTTATGAGATAGTTAAAAATTGTCAATTTAAAAAAAAAAAATTGCAAGTGTTTATAGCATGCTAGTGTTTGTGGCATACAACAAAAATGATATAAACGAGTTTTCTTTTCTTTTCTTTTTTCTTTGAACCACCACCTAACATTTCACATAGTATCACAAATGTCTCGGACGAGATTCGAATCTACGACCTTTAAGCTGATGGGACACTAACACACCACTCGAACAAAAGCCCTTTGGTCATATATAATTATATATGAGTTTATTGTAGAGTGAAATTTAATGTTTTGTGCAAATGGTTCTAAATGAAGTACCATTTAACGACTAATGATCTATAATCATGCTTATGCAACATGTTGTATATCATTTAGATGATGGATGGATAATCGTTATGATAACAAAATGCTAGGAATCATTGTTGCTTTAAAGATGATTGAAACTTTTAATTAGGAAAGTTACAAGTTTTTCACTGTTTTAAACTTCAACTTGTAAAGTCGTTAGTACTTATAAAACCGGGATTAGTACAAAGCATTGTTTTTAGAATACATTATCTTTCTAAAATCTTTTAACTTTTGCAAAAAATGAAGACAAACAGCTAATTTGTATATGCTTATCCGTGCAAACCCTATAGAACATCGTTTAGGCGTCTTGTCGTGGGCAGGAGTCGAGCCTTTCGAAAGCCTTCATTATATTTATACACGTATTAAACACTTATAACTACGTTGATTCATCGACATTTTGTTTGAAGGATATCATAATTCTCCAATAACTAATTAATCTGTTAGAATTGTTGAAAGCAATTTGTGTGGGCAATGACAAAGTGTTATGTTGCTATCAATGTTCCCTTCGATGTTTCACCATCACTTTCTCACGATGCGACCTTCACATTTTTTTTAATAAATACCTCGTGTACGTGCCAATTATTTATAGTAGCTTTAGTGGTTGTTTGATTATCATTTGGTTCATAACTTCTTTTAGAAATAAGTTGGCCCATAAATAAGATCTGATAAAATACAATGACTAATAAAAACAAGGTGGTGTTACTGTTGAGCGTCCAAATGAGAACATGGAATATATATATTTTGCGTGTGAGAATGATGGCTATTAAAATAAGTTTTCACATGATTTACAAATACACTGATGTTCATATAAAGTTTGCAAAGTAGAAAAAGTAATATGAAAAAATATTTTGTCATTTATAAAAATATTGAGTTTATGGTAAAACTTTTTTTTTAAATGAAATTTTTTATTAAAACTAGCAAGGAGCTAGAAAAGGATAACAGAAGAAAAAAAATTACAAAGCAAAATCTAACAAAGAATTTTGCATCCAATTGTTCCAACACTTCGACGCTTTCCTGTTTTTATTTGTATACCACAAAAACGAGTAATGAACTATTTTATTGACTAATTCACTACTACGTACGAGGATATCTCTTTCCAAATATGACTTCGTTCCGGAATGACCAAATCACCCAAATATCCGTGCCAAATATAGAATCCATGATCGTTTTGCAAGATGATTTAATTGACATCGATTCATCCAACCAATTGAAGAGATCAGTGAGATCAAGAATATTAGGAGGGTGAATATCAACCTATTTGATGACAAACTTCCATATAGCCGAGGCTACATTGCAATCCCAGAATAGATGAAAGTTAGTTTTAGGAAATGAAGAACAAACCGGGCATAACAGAGAGGGAATATCGAATCCTTTCCTATTGAGATTCCATCGATTCGGAAGACGATAACGTAAAGGTCTCCAAGAAAGAGTGTTAACCATCTTTGGAATGAATCTACACCAACGAGTTTCTGGTAAATGATCAGGAAGCAAAGCATCATCGATGTATAACCAGGTCTCTTTAACTATGAATATTTTCGAGTTGGCAAGATCCCAATGTCATGCGTCTGGATTGTCCGAAAGGTGAACACTCTCCAATAAATGCAAGAGCTCGTTGAATTGATCGAGAATAATACCTCTGGTAATGCTTCGAGACCAGTTCCATACCCAACCATTATTCCATTTATCGCATACTAGGCAATTTTGTGTGGTTCTGCTTGATAAAGACGATGAAATTTGACTTTTAATGAAAAATTACCTAACCAAAAGTCATGCCAAGAAGCAGTAGACTTGCCATCACTAACTTTCCTTGTAAGCGTATGGTGAGGAATGACTCCATTAAAATGTAACAAATTGATTGAAGAAGCAATCTTAGACCAAGTGCCTTACGTTTTTATTGGAAGAAGGAACCCGAACCTCCATTATAAGCACCATGAATAACATTAATGAGTTTATGGTAAAACTATAAAATGAAAATATCTATAATCTATGTTTCGTACCATCCCTCTTATGGTGACAAGCTAATTTTCAGGGGAATACGTTTTAAGATAATCTACAAAAAGACTAGTCTATTTTCTATTTAGTTTTTAAGAGTGATTTTTTTACTTTTATGCAGACAAAAAAGACTGATTTATTTTCTACTTTTTATGTAGACAACAACTGGAAATAATAACTACAAGTGACTTTATAATCATAAATAACAACAAAGTGTTTTATAATCTTCTATCGGGTAACATTATTTGGCTCTATTTGATCAAGACCATTGGTGCTACATTTATTTGTACGCTGTGCTACTTAGGTGTGCATTTTTTTCTTAAATTAAAAAATTCTCAATAATCATAGAAGGCAATGTTGTTTTCATGAATAGACAACTTTAAATTTCTTGGCTTCCTAATTTTGAAAATTGGATCTTTTTTTTAGCATCAACATATAAAATCATTGAAGAACATGCTCGGGCAAATAACAATGGCCCCATATTCCATAGTGAAAGTTTGGGTTGACTTTGTGGCATTTTCCAAGCTCCCAAAAGGGTCCATACCCAATTTTTAAACAAGTAAAAAATAATTATGATTTATATAGTGTTGGAATTGACATTTGATTTTTCTTCAAAAACTATTATGTTCTAATTAACATACTTGTTATTAGTCTTGTGCATGAACAGAGTTCACACATGAATCAAATTTATTATAAAATTTTAGTTTAATATATCAAAATATAAGAATTTTTAACAGTGTTTAATGTTTTGTAACTGTAATATTACGTGCGCGGGGTTCAGACTATAAGTACAATTTATTTTAACTAAATTTGTTTCTTGAGTACTTATAAATCTTTCTTTCATTTTAATATTTATAATCTTGTGCATATACAGATTTTTTATATAACAATCAAATTATTTGTCGAATTATCGTTATCCGTACTCTAGTTTTTAACTCGTGTACGCACGGGTTATTAAACACGGATTAGGTTCGGACAATAACTATAACTAAAAATAATATCTCAACTATATTTGCTCGGATTTAAAAATATGATCAATTTTGTTTAACGATAATATTGTCATAGTAGTTTAATTTGATATTTTAACATAATTTAAGTTCATTTAATATAAATTTATACATATATTATATTTAATTCATGTATATACTCAATAGTATGTCGGTGTTAGCCGATAGTATTTTAAGTATTACGTTTAATTTAATAATAATAATAATAATAATAATAATAATAATAATAATAATAATAATAATAACTACTTTTTGTAAATCATTTAAATTTCTAATAAAATGATTGATTAATAATAATAATAATAATAATAATAGTTGTTTATAGATAAATTTTAAAAGTATATGGGGTTTTTTCAAACATATAAATACTTTTAGATTATATTGTCATTCTTCAAAAATAGTTAACATTACTTTTCGTTTAACCATTGGAGATCATTGTTATTTTTCAAAAATAGTTGGTCAAAATTTTTGCTCCTGCCTAAAGGCAAAGCAAGTCATGACGTGTCACACCCCAAATTACTGCTTTTGCGTGGAATGGAATTCACGGGATTGATCATCATAGCATCACAATCACAGTTATATTGAACGACCTAAAGTGTCGTTTGGAAAATACATCGTTTGATTTAATAAAACAATCAGAGTTTATAAAGTAGGTCCCAAATGAAAATTAACTTGTGCGGAATTAAGTTTGTTACAATTCAAACGATGTTTTAAAGTACATAAAACACAAGTGAGACGCGGCGTCATCACGACTCCATGAAGTCCAAATGCATGCCATGAAGTGAATGCCTTAGATACCGAGATAAAAACATGCTAAAAAGTGTCAACACAAAGGTTGAGTGAGTTCATAGAGTTTGTTTTGAAATGTAAAGCCTTCCAAAATCGTTTATGCAAGAAAGGCATTGTAAATCCACCCGCCCAAGTTCGCCCATACAAAACTTGGAACCCGTGTATTCACAACCCACCGCCAAAATGTGTATAGTTTATGTTCAAACATATGATTTCAAATGAATTCACAATAGTACCTAACTCGACGTGAACGATAGCACTTAATCAATAAAACTAGACCTATTGTATCGAGTCAATCGATTTAGAACGTTATCTGACGAGAACCATAGCACATAATCAATAGCACCTAACTCAATGTATCGAGAGTCAATCGATTTAGAACGTTATCTGACGTAGAACCGTAGCACGCAAACAAGAACAATTGATATAGTATAACCTTTGATTTATAAACAATGGTAATAATGGTAGCATTTAGCCTTAAAAATCTAAAGTAGTTATGAAAATAGTTAAGCATGTATCTCCCAAAAACAAGACAAAACAATTGAAAGTGGGGCTATGAAAACTCACTTGATAAACCGGTATGATGACAAGAGTGAGTACACCGAGGTATAGCGTGATACGTTAATCGGGACCTATTACGAATGATATGATATGTAATGAGTTGCAATGTAATGTTATGCATGCATTTCAGTATGTTATTTATACCATTTACGAGTTTTGAAAATAATACTTATCGTCGAAAATACTCTTTTGACGTCTTGACCCTTCAAAATGACTTTACAAGTATTTACGTCAAAATGTCATCCTACAATGGTTTTATAATGATTTATGGTGAAATTATCACTTTTCGTCAGAAACAATGTCGCCGAATTTTCATGAAATTAACAAAAATGGCTCCGAAAAACTAGTCGTAAAATAGTGTACGTCGATCGTTAGAGAACGAACTCGACGGTTTTAGAAAGTTTGTATCGAAATCTAGAAGTTTCAGTTCAGGAGTTTTCGCCATAAAGGTCTCGAACATAAAGATAATAAGGGTTAAAGATAGTGATTTTGGCAAATTGTTAAGTAAAAAGTGAGTTTCGGCCAAGTTTAAACATCCGTAATTAATTTATTATAGCTCCGCTATACAAACGGCTTGTCGTTTTGAAAAATATGCTCGTTGATCTTGATTTTATTAGAAGAAAATTGCCCAAAAGTTTCACATCATGGTTAAAAACAGCCTCCAACATGATCGTTTAATTCTACCATAACACTTGTATCGTAAAATAATATAGTTTTTCGTAAAATAATAGTTACTGCAATTTTATGAAAACGTGCATATCTTTGTCGTTTCAAACCGCTTTCACGATAATACGTCCTTAGCTTCGTATCAAAGTATACTAATATATTTTTGATAGGTCGAAATAATTTGTGAAGCTTAAGGCTCGTTTTGACTCGGACAAAATAAAACAACATGTTGAAATTTCGAAAATTATATATTTCGTCGTCAAACTTGTAAAATCCATAACTTCTTCGTTATAACTCCGCTTTAATCCGTTCAAGCGCCACGGATTCGCTTTTAAAGTATATTTTCTAAATATCAAGGCCAAAAGTCGTGCCTACAATCGGATTTTCCGAAAACCAAAACAAGGACAGAACATATTTTATACGTATCGAAAATAGTTTTCTCGGACAAAACCTATTCTAATCCCTTCAAATCAACTCCAAAGCTAATCTAATCCTACCATACACCTTCTTAGGGTGTCATGGGTTCCTAATCATCATCATGACCAAAGTATACCAAGAGGATAATTATAGGATGACTATATATATATATATAACTTATAAAAATCATGTAAAAATGGTATAAATCACATATGTCTTGCATGTTTGTATCAAAAATGAAAAGATACATATGAGATGATAAGAAAACATGAAAAATGAAAGAAACATGCTTACTAGTTATTATGATGAGGTGCAAAGAACAAGGTTAAACCTAAACACTCTTGGTTTTTATTTCAAAACCTAATAAAGAGTATTAACTAGATTGTTTATGCTTGCACTTGAGAAAAAGTTTTGTGATCCCTTGAGAGCTCTTGATGTAGAACCGGTTTTGGATGAAGAACCCAAAGAGAGAAAGACTTTAACTTGTCTTGAATTATTGGTGATAAATGAAATGAATAGATGAAGACTTTAGGTAATGTACAAGTTTATATAATCAAAGAAAAGAAAGAAAATAACACTAACTAGTACATCCCCCCATGGCGGATATGGGGATTGTGTTTCACATTATATTTTTTTTTTTTTTTAAACTTGTATATAATTGTGTAGATATTTAATAAAATGTATAAGTAAAAGGTGTAGTTAAATGTAACTTTTGGTACAAGTAAGTTTTAATAGATCAAAATAGAATGTAATGAGATAATAAAATTGTAAAATACATTCCTTGTGAAATTTGAGTGATATAAAATTTTCGTGTAGTTTTTAAGAAAAACGTCGTAATAATTTAACTTTAACGATTTATGTACCAACTAAATTCAAAACACTAGTTAAACTCAAAATATAGTTTTTATAACTAAATGTAAGTATAAAAATATGTCGGGATCATTTTTGAAAGTAACGGATTAAATGTTCAAAATAATAACTCACGCGATAACGTTTATTAAATATAAAAATTACGCGTTTAAAGTGAAATGAAATGTCATGAATGAATTTATATGATGCAAATGATGTCAATGAAATGTAGATTAATCTTAGTCCATATGAAATGTACGTGATGTTATGATCATGAATTCGCCGCTAAACCTTTAAGGTTACGCGAATTTGGAACACGTAAACCTAGTTTACGATAAATGTTGAAATAGTGAGGCATAAATTGATTTGAGAAATGACCTGAAAGTACGGGTTGTCACATTCGCCCAACCAAAAAGGAATTCAGTCCCTGAATTCAGTTCGTGTTAGTCTATCGAATCTTTGAGTTTGTGATGAACAACGAGGAGAAAAGACATGGAGAAGTGTCGTTACGGTTATCGATGATTGAGAGCGCACAAAACATCGTAGTAAAGAAAATATCGAATGAATCTCTCATAAGTAACACTTTGACTTTGAAATATGTGAAGATTTTGCTTGCACTAAGATTTATAAATAACCGCTCCCAACATAACGTGATCCCTCCAGAATTAGACATAGTTAGCTAGGCTATGTATAATTAAGGAACGATGACGTGACGTTCGGTTTAGTTGTTATAACTCTCAATGTTTACAAGGATTTAAACCGTGCCGTTACAATGATGGTTAAAGTAAAAGGAATAAAAAAAATTCTCGTAAGTAATAACAAATCGGAAAGAAAATAAAGTACGATAGATAAGAATATTTTACAACGAGTGGTTTATCAAAAGTAGTACATCTTAAGTCATAAGATTAGGATACAACGAAAGACATAAACTTAGTACGACATAGTACATAAGGAAAAATTAAGACTGTTAGTTTCCGAATTTCTTCAGTCTTCTGCGTTGTTGTGACCATGACGAGCTTCTCCTCCTTGTAGCATGTATGCATTCCCATGAGCACCTTCGACTTGTTGACCTTGGTTTTGAGGACATTGATTCCGATAGTGTCCTTGCTCCCCACATCCGAAGCATGTGACTACGGCTTTGCCCTTACAGTCCTTAGCAAGGTGTCCTACTTTGTGACAGCTAAAGCATATACCACATGGACCATTATGATGTAGCGTACATTGGTGGCATCATGGTAAGTTTCTGCATAAGCTCTTCCCTTGTTGGTGCAAAGAACATAGACCACGGCGACTTCTTGTCTTCTATTCATTGTTGATGATGGTTAGTGTTACGGTTTTGGTTGTTGTTGTTATAACCTCCTTGGTCGTCTTCCCATTTTCTTTTGTTGTTGTTGATTTGGTTATCGTCGTTGTAGTTGTTGTTTTGGTTATTGTGGTAGTTGGTGCGGTTGTTGGGGTTGTTGTTGTTTTGGTTGGTGTTGCCCCTCTTTACTACTTGTGCCATAAGCTTTTGAGACAATCGAATAGATTCCTCAATCGTTTGCGGGTCAGAAGAAGTCACGTCACCTTGAATAATTTCGGGAAGTCCTTCAATGAAAGCCTCCAGTAGCTTCTCATTATCCGAAACCATAGATGGGCATAACACGGCCAATTCTTGGAACCTTCGAATATAAGTATCAATGTCGTACCCAATAGTTTCCAACTCATAGAATTCGGTCTCCAACTTCTTCACCTCCGTACGCGGACAAAACTTCTTAGTTACCAAACCCTTGAATTGCTCCCAAGTAAGCTTGAAAGCATTCTCCATTCCCATCGGTTGAGCATATGAGTTCCACCACGACAATGCTCCATCGAGTAGTGTACTTGTAGCAAACTTGACCTTACTATCATCGTGGCAATTACACAAAGAAAACACGGACTCAATTTCTCGAACCATCGCACCATGGCGGTGGCTCCTTCATCCCTTTAAACTTGGTGGGATCTCCACTTTGAAATCCTTGTAAGAACAACTCTTAACTCCGGATCCTCCCAGTATTTCCGATGCGAGAGTAAGCCTTGCGGCTTCAAAGAAGAACTGGCCTCGGCAGCAGCAGCAGCCCACCGCTTCCTTTCAATCCTTAATGCCTCGCTACACTATCCCTTACCAACTTTTGAATAGCCGCTTGGGTCATTACAGTGTGGCTTTCTTGCCATATCTTCTTCAAAATAAAAGGAAAGGTGAGATGTAACAAAGTCCTATGTTAATAATAAGCGCCTAAAGAGATGTGATAAGAGATGATAAGTTTGAGGTTATTTTTCAAAATGATCGACGTTTTCCCCAAAAGATGGGTTATGAGATGTTGTAAGTGCTTCAAATGTATGATGGTTTAGTGACTTAATGTGTGAATAAAGTGTAACTCGACATGTTAGTGGTGAAACAAAGGAGTGAGAGTGACTTCGCCCTATATAAGGGTTTATCTCGGCATTCGACGTTATCGGTGATGAGTCAACTGATATAAAAATTATGATAGAGAATGACAAAGTATTCACCACATTAGAGTATGAGGAAATGATAATGGGATGGGAATTTAAAGGCATCCATGTGACAATCGATGTGAAATGAAAGTGAATAACTCAAAAAATGTACGTATAAACCGCATGTGAAGTGAACTCGCACTTATGATGAAATGATGAGATGCTATGATAATGTAGTTATAGTCTAGGGTCAATGATGCAACCTAGTTCTCTATAATCAAGCTCGATGCCAATCACACACCCCAAATTACCTGCTTTGCAATGGAATGGAATTCTGGGATTGATCATCATAGCATCACAATCACAAGTTATATTGAACGACCTAAAGTGTCGTTTGGAAAATACATCGTTTGATTTAATAAAACAATCGAGTTTATAAAGTAGGTCCCAAATGAAAATCAACTTGCGGAATTAAGTTTGTTACAATTCAAACGATGTTTTAAAGTACATAAAACACAGTGAGACGCGTCGTCATCACGACTCCATGAAGTCCAAATGCATGCCATGAAGTGAATGCCTTAGATACCGAGATAAAAACATACTAAAAGTGTCAACACAAAGGTTGAGTGAGTTCATAGAGTTTGTTTTGAAATGTAAAGCCTTCCAAAATCGTTTATGCAACAAAGGCATTGTAAATCCACCCGCCCAAGTTCCGCCCATACAAAACTTGGAACCCGTGTATTCACAACCCACCGCCAAAATGTGTATAGTTTATGTTCAAACATATGATTTCAAATGAATTCACAATAGTACCTAACTCGACGAGAACGATAGCACTTAATCAATAAAACTAGACCTATTGTATCGTAGTCAATCGATTTAGAACGTTATCTGACGTAGAACCATAGCACATAATCAATAGCACCTAACTCAATGTATCAAGAGTCAATCGATTTAGAGCGTTATACGACGAGAACCGTAGCACGCAAACAAGAACAATTGATATAGTATAACCTTTGATTTATAAACAATGGTAATCATGGTAGCATTTAGCCTTAAAAATCTAAAGTACTTATGAAAAATAGTTAAGCATGTATCTCCCCCAAAACAGTACAAAACAATTGAAAGTGGGGCTATGAAAACTCACTTGATAAACTGGTATGATGACAAGAGTGAGTACACTGAGGTATAGCGTGATACGTTAATCTGGACCTATTACGAATGATATGATATGTAATGAGTTGCAATGTAATGTTATGCATGCATTTCGTATGTTATTTATACCATTTACGAGTTTTTGAAAATAATACTTATCGTCGAAAAATACTCTTTTGACGTCTTGACCCTTCAAAAATGACTTTACAAGTATTTACGTCAAAATGTCATCCTACAATGGTTTTATAATGATTTATGGTGAAATTATCACTTTTCGTCAGAAACAATGTCGTCGGAATTTTCATGAAATTAACAAAATGGCTCCGAAAAACTAGTCGTAAAATAGTGTACGTCGATCGTTAGAGAACGAACTCGACGGTTTTAGAAAGTTTGTATCGAAATCTAGAAGTTTCGATTCAGAGTTTTCGCCATAAAGGTCTCGAACATAAAGATAATAAGGGTTAAAGATAGTGATTTTGGCAAATTGTTAAGTAAAAAGTGAGTTTCGGCCAAGTTTAAACATCCGTAATTAATTTATTATAGCTCCGCTATACAAACGGCTTGTCGTTTTGAAAAATATGCTCGTTGATCTTGATTTTATTAGAAGAAAATTCGTTCCAAAAAGTTTCACATCATGGTTAAAAACAGCCTCCAACATGATCGTTTCAGCTACCATAACACTTGTATCGTAAAATAATATAGTTTTTCAGAAAATAATAGTTACGGCAATTTTATGAAAACGTGCATATCTTTGTCGTTTCAAATCCGTTTTCTACGTATAATACGTCCTTAGCTTCGTATCAAAGTATACTAATATATTTTGATAGGTCGAAATAATTTGTGAAGCTTAAGGCTCGTTTTGACTCGGACAAAATAAAAACAAAGATGCTGAAATTTCGAAAATTATATATTTCGTCGTCAAACTTGTAAAATCCATAACTTCTTCGTTATAACTCCGTTTTAATCCGCTCAAGCGCCACGGATTCGTTTTAAAGTATATTTTCTAAATATCAAGGCCAAAAGTCGTGCCTACAATCGGATTTTCCGAAAACCAAAACAAGGACAGAACATATTTTATACGTATCGAAAATAGTTTTCTCGGACAAAACCTATTCTAATCCCTTCAAATCAACTCCAAAGCTAATCTAATCCTACCATACACCTTCTTAGGGTGTCATGGGTTCCTAATCATTATCATGACCAAAGTATACCAAGGGATAATTATAGGATGACTATATATATATATAACTTATAAAAATCATGTAAAATGGTATAAATCACATATGTCTTGCATGTTTGTATCAAAAATGAAAAGATACATATGAGATGATAAGAAAACATGAAAAATGAAAGAAACATGCTTACTAGTTATTATGATGAGGTGCAAAGAACAAGGTTAAACCTAAACACTCTTGGTTTTTATTTCAAAACCTAATAAAGAGTATTAACTAGATTGTTTATGCTTGCACTTGAGAAAAAGTTTTGTGATCCCTTTGAGAGCTCTTGATGTAGAACCGGTTTTGGATGAAGAACCCAAAGAGAGAAAGACTTTTAACTTGTCTTGAATTATTGGTGATAAATGAAATGAATAGATGAAGACTTTAGGTAATGTACAAGTTTATATAATCAAAGAAAAGAAAGAAAATAACACCAACTAGTACATCCCCCATGGCCGGATATGGGGGATTGTGTTTCACATTATATATATTTTTTTTCTTTTAAACTTGTATATAATTGTGTAGATATTTAATAAAAATGTATAAGTAAAAGGTGTAGTTAAATGTAACTTTTGGTACAAGTAAGTTTTAATAGATCAAAATAGAATGTAATGAGATAATAAAAATTGTAAAAATACATTCCTTGTGAAATTTGAGTGATATAAAATTTTCGTGTAGTTTTAAGAAAACGTCGTAATAATTTAACTTTAACGATTTATGTACCAACTAAATTCAAAACACTAGTTAAACTCAAAATATAGTTTTATAACTAAATGTAAGTATAAAAATATGTCGGGATCATTTTTGAAAGTAACGGATTAAATGTTCAAAATAATAACTCACGCGATAACGTTTATTAAATATAAAAATTACGCGTTTAAAGTGAAATGAAATGTCATGAATGAATTTATATGATGCAAATGATGTCAATGAAATGTAGATTAATCTTAGTCCATATGAAATGTACGTGATGTTATGATCATGAATTCGCCGCTAAACCTTTAAGGTTACGCGAATTTGGAACACGTAAACCTAGTTTACGATAAATGTTGAAATAGTGAGGCATAAATTGATTTGAGAAATGACCTGAAAGTACGGGTTGTCACATGACGTAAAAAAAGAAAGCGTCACGCAAAGGAGGAAGCCGCAATCAGTAAACAACTATGTCGTCAAATACAATTATACTTTTGTTTAATCAAACAAAAAAGAAGATGATAGAAGAAAAAAAGAAGAAGCAGCTTTCAACATATGTTAGAGTTTGTCCGTCCGGAAGCCTTATGTTCAAACTGTGGGGAGTGTTTGATGACTAGGTTAATTGGCCCTAAGCGTAATTGTAGGCTTAGGGTCAGTTAGGTTTGGAGTTACGATTGCTTGCGGCGGTGAGCATAAACCGAAAACCGTATCAAAACCAAAAACATTGAAAAAGTGCACCGAAAAAACCAAACCAAATGAAAAACAGGCATGGGCGGTTGTGATTTCTAGAAAACGAATGTTTGGGGCGGTTTTTGGTTCATATGAAAAACCGAACAGAAAAACCACCCCGCCTCATATTTATCTATTTTCAAATAATTTAAGTGTAGAATTATCATTCTGTAAAAAGTTAAGTGTAGAATTATCATTCTGCAAAAAGTAATAAATAAAAAGCTATAATAATTGTATTTTTCTTAAACTGTGTGTTTTTTGTCGGTGGACACTTATTTCCAACGGAGGGAATATAACGAAAACTTCTTCTTTAAAAATTACGAGTTATGTTAAATTAGCTTAGATCAAACACCCATAAATGCTTAGTAGTTTCGTAATAACTTATACCATTTGTAGGTTATGTTTTATGTGAGAACAAGGTATTAATATCCGCGCCTTGTAGCGGGAGCAAAAAAAAATTGTAAATGTGAAATAGAGTTAAAGCGATAACGTGTTTTTATGATAAAAAGTTTAAAAAAAAAAACAAACAATGCAAAGGGTATATAGACTTTAATGCAAAGCAATGAGTAAAAGATAGATTTTATTGGATTTAGGGGTTAAAGTGTTATATTACGAAAGTTAAAAAGGATGTTAAATTCTAAAAATTAATGAGCCTCAGGGCAATTTTGTAGTTTAGTGAAGTTGAGGGGTGTTTGTGACATTTGATGACTCAAATTACTGTAGATGAACGGTAATATTTGAGTATCAGGGCCCATTTGTTTTCTTACTTTGGCATAGGTTTTATTTTGATTTGACACTAATTAATTGTTTGGTTGGTGCTTTGGGCTTAGAATTTTGTTGGGTTTTAGGTTCCAGTAAAAGGAATTATTCAAAGAATAGAACCACTACCAGCTTTATTGTAACCACTGCTAGAAGAAATGTAACCACTGCTCAAGACAACCACTGCTAGTAGAAGATAGAACCACTGCTAATGTATTATAAGCACTGCTAGTTAGTTGTATCAGTTTGTATTGTAATATTCTAGAAAGTCTTGAGTATGTTGATTTGTATTTAGATAAGTATGGTAATTATTCTTATCTTGTAGAATACGTATTGTGTATTCTATAGGACTCCTTAGCCTATAAAAGGAGGTCCTAGGTTAGAGTTAGATATACGTGTGTTTGATATATCTAAATTCGATACACTTCAATGTTGTAAAACCCTAATACTATTCAGAGTATTCGTATTAATAATATTGAGGTGTTTAAGTGTTTATTACTGTTCTTCTTCTTAAGATTAAACATTATATTCCGCGTAGTGTTTAATTTAATATTGTTTAAGTCAGTTTCTATAAAGGATCGTTGCTCAACTGGGATCAACAAGTGGTATTAGAGCTTGTGATCTAGAAACTGTGATCAAGAAGTCGTTTTTACTCTAATCCTCAAGAAGTTAAAGATGTCTGACGAAAGTCATATGGTTACTGCATCAAAGGTGCCCATGCTGAAGCAGGGTGAATATCAAGTTTGGAGAATGCGAATGAGGCAATACATTCGCATGATTGATTATAACATCTGGGATGTTGTTGAGAAGGGTGATAAGTTACCCACTATGGGTCCTGATGGAAAACCTGTTGGAATTGTAAGTGAAACGGATAAGGCCCAGAGGAAATTGGAGATTAAAGCTCATAGTATTCTAAGTATGGGAATACCTAATGAGTATGCATTGGATTTTGAACAGTATGAGACTGCTAAGGATTTAATGGATGCCATTGAAACAAGATTTGCTGGTAATGAAGCTACCAGAAAATCCAGGAAAAACATGCTCAAGCATCAGCTTGAAAACTTCACTGCCCTCAGTGGAGAAAATCTTGATGGCACCTATAACAGACTGCAGAAGCTAATCAGTCATCTGAAATTGGTGGACTACAAAGTTGCTCAAGAAGATATAAATCTCAAGTTCATCAGAAGTTTGTCACCTGAATGGGCCATGCATACTGTTGTGTGGAGGAACAAAGACGACTTTGAGAAGATGACTTTGGACAACCTCTACAACAACTTGAAAGTTTATGAATCTGAAAAGAACATTGCTGGCTCATCCTCTTCTTCACAGAATATTGCTTTTGTGTCTACAAATCATAAAAGCTCTCAGGAAGCATCCACTGCTGCTTATGGAGTTTCCACTACTATTGCTAATAATACCACTGTTAGTGATAACATTAGTGATGGTGCCATATGTGCTTTCCTTGCTGATATAACAACCAGTGTTACTGTGCTAAATCAGGATCTGGATCAAATTGATCCTGATGATCTTGATGAAATCAACCTTCAGTGGCAAATGGCAATGCTAACATTGCAAGTTAGAAGGTTTCTAAGGAGAACTAGAAGGCAAGTTAAGTATGATGGTTAAAGAAGAGCTAGGTTTGACAAAAGTAAGATGGAGTGTTACAACTGCATGAAGAAGGGACATTTTACTAGGGAATGTAGAGCTCCTAAGAGGATTAGTGAAGGCTACAAGAAGGCTACTGAAGAACCAGTTTCTTCTTCTGCTTTGGTTGCTCAGGATGGACTTGGTGATTATGACTGGAGTGATCAAATTGAAGAAGATCCCAATGCTGCCTTCCTTGCTAGTGAAGCTTCAAAAGAGCATAACTTTGCTCTCATGGCCTATGCTTCATCCTTTGGTTCAGATTCCGAGGTATCTAATGATTCAAAAAGTTCTACTTGTTCTTTTAAATCGTGTCAAGATAATTTAGAATCTCTTAAAGCAATTAATGAGAGTCTGAGAAAAGAGGTAGATATACTTGCATTAGATAACTTAGGTTATAAAGTAGGACTTGAAAATGTCGAAGAGAAACTTATGTTTTGTATCAAATGTGAGTTTGAGTATGTAGATAAGATAAACATACTAGGTGGTGAAAATGACCTTAAAGATAGAGAAATTAAGGTGCTTAAACAAAAACTTGAAGAAGCAGAAAGTGTGAAACAGGAGGCCCTAGAAGAGAAAGAGAAACATGTAGTTAGGGTTGCTAAAACACAATTTGCTTCTGATTTAGTAAATAAATCTATAGGGTGTCAATTAATGAGAAAAGGTTCTGGGATAGGATACAATAATATGCCACCACCCTCTCTAATGAAACATGCACCACCGCATCGAATTGTCATTTAGCAGTGAGTTTAGTTTCAACAAACACAGAGGGTGAGATTAGTAAGTCTGAATCACCTAAGATAGCTTCTGATAAGTCATTTGATGGTCCAATTATTGAAGATTGGGAATCAGATTCTGAGGAAGATAGGTCTGAATCAACACAGTCTGAGAAGTTAGAAAATGTTAAGTCTGTTGATTCTAAACAAGCCAACCTTATGCCTAGATTTGGAGCACCAATTTCTAGGAAAGTAGTAGACTATAATGAGATTCCTAAGGACCAGATGAAAAGATTCACACCTAGAGGAAATCAAAGAAATTTCAATGGCTTAATCTCAAATAGATTAGGGGAGGAGTTTCAATGTGTGAAAAAGGCTTGTTTTAAATGTGGTAGTTTTGACCATCTACAAAGAAACTGTTATAAAAACCAACCACAAGTCTGGAATCATTGGAGGAGGGTGAATCATAAAAACTTTTCAAAGAACACCATCCTTTACCCAAATAAAAACATGGTTCCAAAAGCAATGCTAATGAAAAATGGTAAAACAAAGACTATAATCACTGTTGCACCCAAATGGGTTCCAACCACTGCTAAGCAAAATGTAAACACTGTTAAGCAAAATGTTTCCACTGCTAAGCAGAATATCACCACTAAATCAAAAGAAGTTTTAACTATTCCAAAGGTGATAACTGACACAGTGGTTGGAAGCCATTTCTATGCTGTAAAGGCCTCAGCTAGCTGCTATGAAAACCTAAGACCAAGGTTTTACATAATCTGTTTATTTGCTAATATGATGGCCGGTCAATGGACCTAAAGAAATTTGATTATGTTGATGCACAGGGCAGACCCAAGTCAGTATTGGCTTGGGTCCACAAATGGAACTAACTTGTTTAAATTCATGTGCAGGGCAATCTACAGGATGAGCTAAAAGACAAAGGAATTTTTGATAGTGGTTGCTCTAGACACATGACATGGGATGGGAGCAACCTTGAAGATTTTAAAGCTTATGATGGAGGACATGTGGCATTTGGCAATGATCCAAAAGGAGGAAAAATATTTGGCAGAGGAACTATCTGAACAGGAAAGCTGGATTTTGAGACGGTTTATCTGGTATAGGGACTGAAGTACAATCTATTCAGTGTGTCTCAAATGTGTGATAAGAAAAACTGGGTACTTTTTGGGGAAACTGAGTGTGTGGTGTTGTCACCTGATTTTAAAATACCTGATGAAAAATATGTGAAGTTAAGGGTACCTAGGAAAGAAAACATATACTGCTTTAACATAAAAGATGTAATTCCTAATAGGTCCTTAACTTGTTTGTTTGCCAAGGCATCAGTTGATGAGTCAAAATTGTGGCATAGAAGGCTAGGTCACCTTAATTTCAAAACAATCAATAAACTGGTAAAGGGCAACTTAGTGAGAGGGTTACCTTCTAAGGTTTTTGAATGTAAAGAACTTTGTGTGGCTTGTCAGAAAGGAAAACAACATAGAGCCTCTTGTAAGACTAATACAATTGATACGCTTACACAGCGCGTTCGGGGTCAAAGGAACTTCCTTTTCGTCGAGCAAGTTTTTCAACACCCTAGGCAGTGAACCTAATCGTTGTAGTGTAGTATTAGGGTAAGCCACGGGTATTGATATCGTTCTCTAGGGGAATAGGAATGCTAGTGAGAAGTTACTACGCTAAGGTTGGGGTTGAGGAAAATTATTTTTTTTATCTTTTTTATGTGTTTTAGGAAATGGAAAGGTACGAATCTCGGGGTTTGGATTTGGGGGTTGGTATTTCTACCGATTACTCTACTTATCTAATTATCTAATTAACTAAGCTAAGGTGAGTCTATGTCTATTATTTTGTGCTCGTATGATGATTAAAAATGTATTTGCTTAGGCTTTATTACTCCCTAGTTATCTCCTATTGATGGTTGAATTGTCACGTCCTTATTCTTAATCGCGTTGTGTCTCTAAGGTCTTAGGGTATGCATTTATCCCTAACTCTTTGAAGCTACCAAAGGTTAATGACTACAAAATCTCTAGGATTTATAAACTTTAACTCTAAGGTATTCTTTGGATGTATAGCCTACAATTACTCTAGGTGATTATAAACTAAGGTTCAACAAAGATTAATCAAGCATTATCAACACAACGAATGACCTATCGCAATACTAGGTCAATCACAATTAAGATAAGAGACAACCAATCAATATTCAATAACTAAGTTTCATATTACCTAAGCAAACACACAAGTAAATTAGCCGGACATGGGAACATGCAAGCATATACACAATCAATTAAAGACATAATTAAATTAATGAAGTAAAACACTTATCTTGATGTAAGATAGGGTATGGAACCTTAAAATCTGTACAAGACAGCCTTAGTTCGGTTTAGGTTTTACTCCACAAAACTACACTCGAAAACTAAAAAATCGATTCTATATATAAGGTTACAAGCTGCGATGGCGCCACTTTAATTTGTGGCCCGGGTCACCGTTATTAGGGTTTCGTCTTGGCCACGTTATCATTGTGATGGCGCCACCTTATGTCCTTGACGCCGCCGCTTTGAATCTCGACGCCGTCTGGATCAAATCTAGGCCGTCGAGTCATGGTGCCATACTCTTTTAAAACCCGATGCCGCCACTTGAAAATAAGCAATTTAGCTCATCAGATCGTCACAAAGCTTGTTCGACGGCGGCCACAAGTATAACCCGATGCCGCCCCTTTCAATTCAAAGAACTCGAGTGTCTCGATTCTTGACTTTGGCCATTTTCTTCAGATATTCGCGCCTTTTCATCCGAATAAGTGTCATTCCAACAATTTGCCTTGAAGAGACCTAAAAAGTGAAAAGGAACGATATTAAGTAATAACGGATACAAAAGTGATCAAATAAGGGCTTAAACGATCCCTAAAAAAGGTTCATTTTAAAACCTTATCAAATATCCCTACACTTAGTATTTGCTTGTCCTCAAGCAAATGTGCTTTTAGCCAATTGATTTATAAGTTAGGGGTCATGAAGCATTAGTTTAGAACAATTCACAACACATATAAGCCCCGCAAAAGTCATAACAAGCACGGAAATTACATACTAGCACCTCACATGGGGTGTTTGGATACTCACATCTCTCGGGTGTATATGAAATATAGCAAGTTGGAAATGGAAGATAAACACTCATTAACCGGTCCTAGTACATAGATTACCATAGGCTTGAGACTAGATCAAACCTCCATCGCTTTGGCGTAAGCACCTAGGAAAGACTATCCAAGAGGTCTTTTAAAGGGTTGTAATGATAGGCTTATGGTAGGGAAACAAAGGGTTTGGTGGGATAGGCGATTTAGTGGTGGCAAGTCAAAAATCTTTATGTTACAAGCATGCGAAGAATGGTGTTGCTAAGCCAAGACTCGACACTCTAAACTCTAGATAACTTAAATAAACAAACATAAATTTAAAAGATAGATGTAGGATGGTAGCCCGTATTTTTTTTAACACTCTATTTTTTCGATTTTTTTTCATACCTTTTTACTCTACCATCCTCTACGATAACATCAAAATTATAGGGATTTATAGGCACATCCGTACACTTGAGTTTTTATTACTCTAACACTAATTTGACCCGAATTGAAAAGATCAAAACACTTAGCGTACATTATTACGCAAATAAAAGGAATTTGAATTTAAAGTTCCCTTCCCGTCATTTCATAAAATTTAACTTTTCCCATGAGTCCCAATCGTCCCAAAACTGTGTACAAAGGATATGACTCGACTTAGCAACTTATGCAAGCAAATAGATAATTGAACTAAGGGTTTAGTGTGATAACTATAATGCACTAAAAATGAGTGCATACAAGGTAGGCTAAGGCGATTTGGGTGTGTTAGAATCACTCCTAAACCTAAATCAAGTGTTAGTGATTCACATGTAATAGTTAGCTTAATTATGGCCTTTATGTTTGTTATTAGCTTAAGCTTATGTAGAAGGCCCATGAGCTTAGGCCCAAGCCCATAAAGGAACGGAAGGGAGTAGGAGTGTTGCCCTAGCTCCCCTTCCTATAAATACCTTGTAATAACCCTCACTTGAGGGTTGGTTGTTCAATTTCACTCACTTTCATTCTCTACGCATAACCATATCATATTCATACGTGTGTGTTTGTGTGTGTATTGTTCATCCGCCTCTCTATCTCTTATCTATTCTTTCTATTGATGCTTGTGTTGTAAACTTAGTGACCTAACAGTGGTATCAATCGCCAAATAGTTGGGTGAATCGTTATTGTTTTTTAAGTGGGTTTTGGTCCTCACGTAGAAACAACGGTTCGAACTTTGCTCACTTAAAACTGCTTTTTACACTTTTTAATCCAAGATTCTTGTACTTTCAACGCTTTAAGGTGTTAAAATAACTGCTTTTGGCAAAAGTTTCAAACTTTACGCGTGGATCATCATTTTAAGCTAGTTTTGTACGAGGGTTTCGCTCTACGCCAGAACCATTTTAGACACTTTGGATCATCAAGTTTCACACTTTTGTGTTATCTTGGTGATATTGAAGCTCTTTCATCACAAAAATGGGTTTAGAAACATCTTTGGGCAAAAGTCATTTTACGAGTAAGTCTCACGCGTATCAAAACCCTAAACTTACGCCAGTAACTTATTCCTTGGGTTTGATCTTCGGTTTAGTGGTTTACTCCGTGTTTTCTTGCTTAGATAAGCCCGAAAATACGTCGACTTGGGATATCTTTTGCAATCGTGATAGTGTAAAGATCACTTGGGCAAAAACCCTAAAATTACGATAAGATAAGCTACGCCAGAAAACTTCTACGCATAAGATTTATCTTACGCCTAAGCTTTGTCTTACGATAAGGTCATCCTACGCCTAAGTTTTCTACGCCTAACTTCTTGTTTTATGCATAACTTTAGTGTTTTCACCTTCCTTACGCCAGAAGTTAAATTGATCTCACAAGAAACCGCCAAGTTTTCTCACGCAAGCAAGAAACTTAAAACAACTTTAAGCACGGATGCAATGAGGATCTGGGAGTATAGTGTTTCCGGTCGTTATGTCCCAAATGAGCTATGCAAAGGATTATCAAACGATAGTGATCGCGAGATTTGAATCGAAAGGAGATTGAGATAGATTATAACTTACGGAAAAAGCCAATGATAAAAACGGCTTAAATGCAAATTAAAAGAAATTAAAAGATTAAAATATTAAATAAACGCTATCACTATATTTAAAGTGATGAACGCTTAAAACTTAAAACTAAAACTTACGCTTAAATTAAAATTACGTAACGTAAAATAAAAAGTGAAACTTACACAATATAAAACCTAAAAATATGAAAATACATTTTACAATCCTAATGATAAAAGAAAATTTATAGAAAAAGAAAATTATTTTTATAACTAATTATCTAATTATTATTAATTAAAAACTATTTTTAACTATTTAATAATTACCTAAAATACAAGAAATTAGAAAATAAAGCTAGAAAAATAAAATTAAGACTTAGAAAAATCTAAAATATCAAAATAGAATTTTCAAAACTATTTTTGTATTTTTATGATTATTTTTCTATTTATTATGAATTTTAAACTATTAAAAACTAATTAAATTATCTAAAAATACAAATTTAACTAAGAAAAATCTAGAAAAATACTTTTTTGTCTTTTTATATTTATCTTAACTTAAGAAAATGAAAATTATTTTTTGAACCTTTTCTCAATTAATTGGATTAAAAGCTATTTAAAATTGCTAAAATGGATTTAAATGCGTAAAAATAGCAAACAATGCTGGAAAAATATGAAAAATTCAGGGAAATACTAAAATAATGTTCTTAATCTAGGAAAAATATAAAAACATGGTGCTGTGTGTGAGAAATGGAATCTGTGGTGAGACTGCTTATGAATAAGCACTTAAAAATAAGCAATGTCCCACTACAGTTTACCAACTTATCACAGGTCCTAAAGTATGCTAAAACTACTTTGATGCAACCTAAATTAGCTCCTCTGAACCTCTGGAGATCATGAAACAAGCTTATGATGAATATTGCTCTTAAAAGCCAAATTAGTTTTTACCCCGACTTACAAACTTAAAATGAACTGAATAAGCTAAATACCTAAAACCGATGTGGGATCCTAGAGTAGACCCGGCAAGGACAAGTAACCCAAAATGAGCCACTCAAGCTCTTATGAACTTGTGGATGTGTCTCGCAAAATCTTATCAAGAACTCAGTGGCTTATATGCTCGCACAGGCATATAAGTCCTAAATCACAAGCTTTTTGAAGCTTTTAGAAATTTAACAAAATTATACTAAAATGACAAGAAGAAAATACACCAACGTAAGTTTTAAAACTCAAAGTCTTATTTAGATTGGCTCGTAAATGAGCCCAAGAAAATTCCTTCTGGATCCGCTTCAAAACTAATTTTTGTCCAATTTGACTTTTGATACAAAACTTGAAACTTGACTTTGGTGAGATTTGAACTAAATTTGTTGACTAACCTAGGTGTATTATGATGAAATGAGGTTAAAACAAGCGTGTTCATGATATCTAAGCACAAGATCAAGACATGCTTTCCCAAAATTGTAATACCAAGACAAAGAAAAGATTTGATACCAAGTTGACTTTTAGTGTTTGCAGCACAAGTTTAAGGCATATCTAAGCACCTATGAACTAACCTAGATTGAAGCTACAAGAGTTAATGCATTGAACTATCCTTAAGTACAGTTTGACAGCAATTCCAAACACTCCTACACTAACTGATCTGAACTAAAATAATGAACAAGCTACTGAACCAACATGCTTTCTTGATCACATAAAGTCTAAATACCTTACTTAACCCTAAATAAACAAGTAGGAACTAGATTTAAACACAGGTACAGGTATAAGCTTATTATGCAAAATAGAACAAAAAAAAAAATGAGAATGAGACAGTGAATGCTCACAAGAGATCCAGCTGGTGTTGCAGGCTAAACCAGTCCCAATCCTAAGCTAACCTATTCTATCTCAACCAATCCAAGCCTCTGCACCTCCCTTTTTCCATTACCAAACCTCCATTGAGCTCCAGCTGACTTTTATTGACCAAATTACAAAACGCTTAAAATCAGAAAGCAAGCATACTAAACAACGTAATAAGCTTAAATGAGCTTATTTGATGTTAACCATGAGCTTATTAGAAGCTTTGATACGTAATTTGAAACTGCAATATGAAACAGTGAACAATAAACTTGAGATTTGATGAAACTTTAAAATTGAAACTCAAAATTACAATACAATAATGTTTCCACTTAAATGAAATACCAATAAACTGAAATTACAATGTTTTGATTAAAACTAACACATTAACTTAAAACGACATTAAGATAAAACTTGTAAAACTAAAAACTAACTACTACTCTCCTCTTCTCCTCTTGCCTCCTTTTTATACCCAACTGCATCTCTTTCTCTCTCTAAGCTAACCCCACTTCTAATTTAAGCCATTGGATCACTTAAACCGATCCTAGCCATCAATTGATTTTGGGGAAAATGGACATTTAACAGTTGTGAGAGATTGAGTGTAGGGGGGAAGAATTATTGTTTCTTGATTCATGTGTTTGGAGTGATAAGGTCAGGTGGATCATGGGTCGGGATGGAGTGTTGGCGTGAAGTTCGCAGGCTGAGGTCAAGAAATGAAAAGGGCGCGTAGGGGTTTAGTTGACCAGTGTTTGACTTGGGTTATTAATACCAGGGAGTTCACAATAGCAAATTGACAGGGGTCCAAAGTGTGTGAAAGGGTCCAAAATGGCTTGTAAAGAGTTTATTAATACAAGGACTATTATTGTAAATCCTGAAAATTGGAGGACCATAGTTGCCAACTCATCAAAGATGTTCCAAGGACTTAAAGTGACAATCTTCAAAAGTACAAGGACCAATGTTGCCATTTTCACATTTTCCAGGGACCAATTCTGCCAATTTTTAAACTTGGAGGACCATTTTTGTAATTTTCTCAAACTTTTAACATTTTTCACCAAAGGACTAAATTTGACAAGTTTTGATTAAAAAAGGACCTTTGGTGACTTTTCTTTTGAAATTATGTGCTCAGGGACCTGCTTTTTGACATCTTTTGAAACTTGGGGACTAAAACGCAATTTTGCAAATTTGATATGTTTTTCATCCGATTTTGATATTTTTGTATTTAAAACACATAAAACATCGATTTGTGATATTTTGATCATTTTGATGTGTTTCGAATGTTTTCGATGATTTTGCAGTTTATTTTGTACAAAAATGATGAGTATTTACACACTCATCATAAATCTACGCGTAACTCTTGCTGTTACGCGTAACTTTGGTGTTTTTAGGCATAAGTGCTACTTGGTTTATTGTGATTTCTACGCCTAAGGATAATTCATCAACAAAGGTTCATTCGACTACAAAGATCCATTTAACAACACAAGTTCTTCAAAATGTCACAACCACCATACTCTAACTATTTCCCTTACACTTATACTCAACGACAACAACAACTAAGTCCACAACATCAATAATGGAATCAATAACAAGCAATTTATCAACAACAATTTAATCAACAACATACTCCACAACTTGCAGCAAATACACAACCTCAAATGGTTCAACCACCACCAAGTCTTCAAGTTCAACCCTACACAAACGATTTCAATCAACATCCATCAAGGAACACTATGAAGGAACCCACTTGATTTGCAAAGATGTGAAGCTTTAAGCGACCAACAATCAATTCATGAGGTCGGATCACTGATAGACCTCCAATGCTCACTCCAGAAACTACGATCAATGGGTGATTAGGTTCTTTAGGTTTTGTGATCCGAAGAAGCCACATGGAAAGTTCTTAAAGAAGGGTATCTTGAAGGTCCATTTCGATGCCTCACCGTCATTGTACCCGGAGATCCAAATGCTAATCCACCAAGAGATGAACAATCAAACATTGCTATCACAGGACTGAATGCGTAAGAACTTCTACACTATGAAGTCGATGAGCTTGCAATGCAATATATCCTTTTAGGATTAGCAAACCCAATTCTTCAAGTGTTGATGCTCAAAAGACGCAAAGGCAATGTGGAACATATTCATCTTCTTATGGAAGGATCTCGCACTCAATCAGAGGATATGGAATCCAAAATTTACTTGGCTTATGAACACTTCATGATTGAACCTGAGAGACACTAGAGTCTTATCATCATCGATTCTCGACATCATAAATGATTTGGATAAACACAACATCATCATGCTAAGAATTGCGCTAATACTAAGTTCCCGAGTAGTCTTGGTCCCGAATGGGAGAAGTATGTCATTTTTCTCCGTCTGCGAAGAACATGCATCATTCTACATACGGATTGTTGTACGATTACTTGAAGCCTCATCAAAAGGAAGTTGATAAGGAAAGGATTCTCCGTGCTCAAATTGCTTCATCTTCACATCCGAAAATCAACAACTTGCCTTGTATGCTCAAAACAGCTTATCCTCCTCAACCAAAGAACTCAACCACCGCCACAATCACACCAAATGATCAATCACAGCAATCTCAACAAAATCAATTGGTTCCTTACAACAACAACAATGATCGTGCACTTTATACTCAAGCTAATGAGGAATCCGATCCGTTCAAGCATTGCAACAAGGATTTGTTATGATTGCTAATGCTTTTGGCCGTTATACAAACAAATCCAAAGAATGATTCGCTCCTCATCAAACACAAGGAATCAGTTGTGAACAATGGACGAGTTGAAGTTCGAATCGTGGTTATGGTCGCCGATGGGCGGTGGTCAAGGGTTTAATGCTATGGGTAGGAATAACAACAGAGCTCAAGTGGTGGAACAGGAAATGCTCGAATGGGTTGAATGGTCTTCGATGCTACAACCGCAATGAGAAGGGACACTGGCTAATGCATGCCCAAAGCCGAGGACTAGGGGCGTGCTTATCACAAGGAGGCTTTACTTTTGGCTCTTAAGGATGAAGTGGTGGAACTCTCACGGACAAAGAACGAGCTTTATGGCGTATGCACTCGATGATGATATGGAGGACTTGCGTGCCAATGCAACTATTATGTTGATGGCTAATATGCATGAGTTACACATGAGTGACACAGCCCAAGCAGATGTCACCGATGGCTTGTCTCAGTGCCCAACAAACCATATTTATCTCGATCTAATATCTCCGCCAACATCCGAATCCGCAAGGCTCGAATGTTCAAAATGAGTCGTCCACATCTCATTCCGACGATTAACTAGACCCCGTAGTTACATTTGACGATAAAGATGACCTTATGGTTTCCTTGATAATCAAATTGACTCCGTGGTTATACTGAGGATATAAATAATGATCATGTTGTGACTCACGTTGAACACACCGAACTTTTGCCTCGCCAAGATGTTGATCTGTGGCTTAAAACCAACAATCCATAGTGGAGGAATGTCGTGCAAGAATCAGACTTGAAAAGAAAAATGCATTGTTAACCAAGGATTTTAAATGTTTACAAAAGCAACTCAACTTTTCAAAACTCAAGAAAACGTGAAAAAGGTTTTGAAGCCGCCTTTGCTAAATCTCATCAAAACGAAAACTATTTAGAGAGATGATGCGTGATCTAGCCGCTTTGAAGAATGCTTTATTGTCTTAAATAGAAAAAGCGAAACATGAACATAAAAATCAAATTAATGCTCTCACCTTGGAAAATCAAAAGCTAAGGTGAAGTTATTAACTTGTCAAAACAGTTCTCTGATACAAAAAGCATTCAACAAAACGAATAGATGATCATCTTGAAGAAATTATCGCTTGCAAAACAAACTTAAAGAGTTTAAAACCATTGTTTACAAACATGGTGAGTCGGTCACAACTATTGAAAAGTTTACTTTAAAACCCAATCCAAATGGATATGGACCGAATCTTCTTGATTACAAACCTAAGCTTTCAACCAATGCATTCAAACCAAATCCCGAAGTTTCCAAAGAGAATATAAAATTGATAATTACATTATGAGTGTTGTTGAATATCATCGTCAAGAGGAATTAGATGCGTAAGACGAGTCGATCAAAACTAGAAACCGTTGTTTACAACAAACCTTTAACTATTCAAAACCGGTTACTTTAAACACACCAACGGATTCTTCTAACACACCAAGGATTATCATTAAAATGTCCGAGTCTTCTAATGTTAATCCCCAACCGGATTATGCACAAATTTATGGTCCTTTACCTTCCATCGATGAAGTAAATTCAAAACCCGAAAATCGTAAAATTCTTAGATATTTTGACCTTTTCATGGTGACCTCAAACTTTTACAACATGAGATAGAATATCATTCAAATCAAAGTTCAACACTTTCAATCGCCTCAAGCGCGAGAACAAAGAGACATCTTTCGAGAAATCTTTACCAAATGTTAAAAATTTGAAACATTGTGCATTGTCTTGGGAACGGACTTTCATAAGGAACTTGGAGTGATGAAGGTCATTTTCGAGAAAATGTAAACATCTATTTCTAATACTAAACGAAAAGAAAATGTTGAGAAAAGATGTTGATCGACTCTTGAAAGAAGTTATCTGTGCTGATATCCATAATGTTGTGTTATACAATTCTTTGTCATATGCATCTGATTATATCTCTGCTGATACTGTTGATAATGTTGATAATGTTGTAACTGTTGAGAATACTGATAATGTGCTTCAGATCGAGTCTTTAAAAGTTGAAAACGAACGTCTCTTAAACGAGCTTTCAAATGAAAAACGTCGTATTCAATGGTGTCTGTTAATAAAAATATCGTCATTAAACGTTATTTATATTTTTGATCTTTGCCTAAGTTTTGTTAACGACAAAAGTAAATTTAATTTATAAAAGCTTAAAGCTTGTCAAGTTAAATAGATATTAAAACAAGCTTTCTCAAACAATATATTCATCATTCAAGCATTTACATTTGTGATTAGTGACATCCTTATATGACTCTAATCATTATGTATGATAGTAGTTTTAGAATGTGTTAGGTTCTTAAACCAAACACTACTTAAGCATTTGCATATTTCTAAAAATAGAAATACAACATATGACATCATGTATTACATCATGGAAATCATTGGAAGATTCCATTAGATATTTTGTGAAGATTTGTACTCTTCATATCTTGCACAATCTCACTTAGATAGAGTTGACTTTGGCAAGATTTGATATCTTGGTCGTCGGACCAATGGTACCAAAATGGTACACCGGCGGAACCCTTTAAAGGGTCCGCCGTCCGTGGACGCCTCTCGTCCATTTTGGCTATAAATAGCAATGCCAAGCCAAGTAGTTAATCATCCTTTTCTAACATACTCTCATACATATCTTCTCTAACCTTTCTAACTCGGTTTCATATCATATTAGTGATCTCTTTTGTAGCAAAAAGATCAAGTGATATTCAAGCTTCAACGAGAAGTTGGAAGTCTTGTTTGTTTAGTGTTGTATGATCTAGTGTTGATCCATACTTCATTGTTGTATCAAACCATCATAATCTTGTGAGTGTGAGTGGTTAGTATTTTAGTCCTCAAAATACATTGTGTGTGGGAGTAGTTGTACCCTTGGAAAGAACTCGACATCTAGCTTAGTGTCGGAAATAGTGTAAGCGAAGTGTAAAGGTTTTCTCCGCGGTGAAAGGAGCTTGTTGACTAGTGAAGTTAAACTCTCGAGTGTGAGACTCGGGAGTGGAGTAGGCAAGGAAAAGAGTCCTTGTAGGCGAACCACTATAAACAACTTGTTGTGGTTTGATCATCTCTTTCCTTATTTACTTATTACACATTGCTTGCATATTTCATTAACATACTCAAGATCAATATCAATTGATCTTTCAATAAGTTTCAAAACAAAGTTTTTAATTGGTAAACTATTCAACCCCCCCTTCTAGTTTTCTACAATTGGTACCAGAGCCTCGTTGCTCAAGAATTTCTAAAATAACTTGTATTTTATAAACTTGAAACGATCCATGGATTCTGAAAACTTTAAAGAAGGGCAATCTATGCAAAGACCACCACTCTTTGAAACCAATGGATTTATCTATTGGAAAAAGCATTTGAAACATATGTAAAATCAAAAGATATAGATCTTTGGTTTATTATTGTTAAAGGAGATTTTAGTTCTACAACAAAGGATATTTCCATTGATGAACAAAAGAAATTAGTTGCTAAAAATAATGAAGCTAAAATGATGCTTTATAATGCTTTACCTAGAAAAGAATATGAAAGAATTTTATGTGTGAAACCGCCAAAGATATTTGGGAATCTTTAATTGTTACACATCAAGGTAATTCACAAGTCAATGATAACAAAATTGATCTTCTTGTTCAACAATATGAACAATTTGTTATCCCGAAGATGAAACCATTGATTGTGGCTTTGCTCGCTTTAACACTATAATTACATCACTTAAAGCACTTGATGAAACTTTTCGTAGTAAGAACTTTGTCGAAATTTCTTAGAGCACTCCATCCCAAATGGAGAGCTAAAGTGACCGCTATTGAAGAATCAAAAGATCTCTCAATAATGTCACTAGACGAGCTAATTGGCAACCTCAAAGTTCACGAAATGGTAATGGAGAAAGATTCGGAGATCATCAAAGGAAGAAAGGAGAAGATCAAATCCGTTGCTCTAAAAGCAAAGGCGTAATCAAGCGATGATGATGAATCTTGTTCGGTAGTGAAGATGAGGAGTATGCCATGGCCGTTAGAGATTTCAAGAAGTTCTTTAGAAGAAGAGGAAAGTTTGTAAGACAACCTCGAGAAGAAAAGAAGCCATTCAAAAAGATCGGGATGATAAGAAGAGTAAGGGTGAAAGAAAGTGTTTTAGATGTGGTGATGCAAGTCATCTCATAGAGAATGTCCCAAGCCACCTAAAAGCAAAACTCAACGAGCTTTTGTAAGTGGTGCTTGGAGTGATAGTGAAGACGATGAAGAATCAAGCAAGGAAGAGATCGCTCTAATGGCACATGAGTCAAATGAGGTACTTTCCGACTCTTCTTATTCTTCTATAGATGATGACACCTTGCAAAAACAATATAATCAATTGTGTGAGCTAAGTCTAAAAATTATAACAAAAATAAATTTCTAAAACCAAAAGGAATTTTTAGAAAATGACGTATATGAGTTGAAAGAAAAGCAAACGACTTGAAAATGGAAAAGCAAATGACGATGATTGTAAATCATGTCAAGAGCTTAATCTTGAAATAGAAAACTAAAGCTCACACAAGAAGTTCTAATAGAAAATAATTCTAAGTTTAAAAGGTTTAACAAAACATCGCTCTTGCCGATGAAATAGTTAAAATCCATAAAACACCGTGAGACATGAATGGGCTAGGTTTTAATGAGGTATTAATTCCAAAGAGTCAAAACAAAACGGCCAAGAGGACGAACATTCATCAAAATTGTCAAAAGATAAGACGGACCGCATTTTAACCAAAATAAGGGTTCCGTCTCATAGTAAAATGGTACCGCTGGTACTTCAAAGCAGTAATGTAATGTTCGCAATTCGGACCGCATCAATTTGTTAAAGTAACAAAGAAAACCAATGATAATGTTAAACTAAAACCAGCTATTACATCGAGTAGGACTTGTTAAAATGAATTTAGATAAAAACTACTCAACAACGATATAAAACTTCTTTTGCCAAACGCCTTTCCTAAAAGCAACCACAACGTTCAACCTAACTACCAACACAACGGTTGGAATCAAAGTTTTCTAGACCATATCAAACTCCAGATTACATGCCATGGAACTCTTACCCATCATTTCCATACATGAATCAAATAAATGGTATGTTTAACCCAAACGGACCCATGAGATATTGGGGACCAAATGCTTGAGTTATTTGCTTCTTAGGTATGCTTGAAAGTTGGATTGGAACCCGATGAATGGATAAAAGATATTGGATGCTCACGACACATGACGGCAAAAAGTCTCTTCTCATCATACCAAGAGTATGACGGAGGTAATGTCACTTTCGGTAGCAATCTCAAAAGCAAAATCATCGGCAAAGGTACGATTGCTCATAACTCCCTAACTATTGAAAATGTTGCTCATGTGGATAGGTTAAGATTTAATCTACTTAGTATTAGCCAACTATGTGATAAAAAGTATAAAGTGCTATTTGATGAAAATGGTAGTAAAATACTAAAAGATGGTATCACCATAGCTAAAGGAGTTAGGAAAAATAACATATACGTCATGAAAATAGATAAAACTTATAATGACAAACTTTGCTTAACAACATTAGATGATAGCTCATCTCTTTGGCATGGACGCTTAGGTCACGCTAATATGAGACTTATACAAAACCTATCTTCAAAAGAGTTGGTTAGGAATTTACCAAAACTAAAATATGACCAACACTTTTGCGACACTTGCAAAATTGGTAAACAAACACATAGTAGTCACAAATCTAAAAATATGGTGTCTACATCTAAGTGTCTAGAATTATTACATATGGACTTGTTTGGACCATCCGCTATAAGAAGCTATGGAGGCAACTTATACACTTTGGTCATAGTAGATGATTACTCAAGGTTTACTTGGACGTTGTTTTGAAAGCCAAAATGAAGCTTTTGATAAATTTGAAATACTTAGCAAGAAAATTCAAAATCTTCTAGGTGTCAAATTGTGTCGATCCGAACGGATCATGGTCGTGAATTTGACAACGAAACTCAATTTGGAAACTTTTGTGATACAAATGGTATAACACATAACTTTTCCGCTCACGAACACCTCAATCAAATGGAGTAGTAGAACGTAAAAATAGAACAGTTCAAGAAATGAGTAGAACAATGCTTAATGAACAAAACATTCCTCAAACGTTTTGGTGTAACGCCGTTGACACTTCTACATATATTTTAAATAGAGTCTTAATACGTCCTTTCCTAAACAAAACACCATATGAACTTTATAAAGGTAAAAAGCCAACATTAGGATATTTTAGAGTCTTTGGTTGTAAATGCTTTATTCTTAATACTAAGGATTATCTCACCAAGTTTGACCCAAAGTCTTATGAAGGTGTATTTCTTGGTTACTCTCAAACTAGTAAAGCTTACATTGTTCTAAATAAAGAAACAATGATAGTCGAGGAATCGTTAAACATAACATTTGAAGAAAGTCCACCTCCCTCTAAGACATCACCTTTGGTAGATGATGACTTAGTTGAAAGTCAAATAATAGAAAGTCAAATTAATGATAACAAGGGAGATGAACCATTAAATAAGCAAATTATAAACATCAAAGAATCTAGTCATCCTTTGGAAAAGTCATAGGACAACTTAATCAAAGAACCTTAAGATCACAAGCCCAAAATCAAAGTAATTATTTTTGTTTTGTATCCACCATTGAACCGAAAACATAAATGAAGCAATAAAGATGAATCATGGGTAATTGCCATGCAATAAGAGTTAAACCAATTCGTTAGAAATGATGTTTGGAAATTAGTTCCAAAACCTAAAGATCAAACCATAATTGGAACGAAATGGGTTTTTCAAATAAAATGGATGAAAATGGTATAGTATCTAGAAACAAAGCTAGGCTTGTTGCACAAGGCTATAATCAACAAGAAGGTATTGATTATGATGAAACTTATGCTCCTGTAGCTAGACTAGAATCTATTAGAATATTACTTGCCTATGCAGGTGCTTATGACTTTAAATTATTTCAAATGGATGTTAAAAGTGCTTTTCTTAATGGGTTTATTAACGAAGAAGTGTATGTTGCTCAACCTCCCGGTTTTACCGACTTTGAGAAACCACATCATGTCTTCAAACTCAAGAAAGCATTATACGACCTTAAACAAGCACCTAAAGCTTGGTACGACCGTCTTAAGACTTTTCTTATTGATAACAAATATACTATGGGATTAGTAGATAATACTCTTTTTACCAAGAAAAAGGAATCACAAATTATTATTGTTCAAATATACGTTGATGACATTATATTCGGATCAACTTGTCAAGAACTATGTGATGATTTCTCTAAAATCATGCATGACGAGTTTGAAATGAGTATGATGGGTGAGTTAAACTTCTTTCTAGGACTTAAAATTAAACAACTAGAAGATGGTATTTTCTTTAACCAATCTAAATATATAAAAGACATGCTTAAGAAATTTGGTCTTGAAGATTCCAAACCAACTAAAACACCCATGTCCTCGGACACTAAACTCACCAAGGACGAAGAAGGTGAATCCGTAGATAACACTAAATATAGAGGAATGATTGGTAGCCTACTCTATCTTACGGCTAGTAGACCCGACATTATGTTTAGTGTTTGTCTATGTGCTCGCTTTCAAGAAAACCCAAAGGCATCACACTTAGAAGCATTAAAAGGATTTTAGATATATTAAGGGAAAACGTGTTTAGGATTATGGTATCCCAAAGGAACGGTATAGAAACCATAGTGTATGCCGACTCGGATCATGCCGGTGATTATGTCGATAGAAAAGTACAAGTGGTATTTGCACTTTTATTGGACATTGTCTCACCTCATGGTTTGCAAAGAAGCAAACGGCTTTAGCCATCTCTACTCATCAAGCCGAGTACGCCTCACCGGAAAAGCATGTCAACAAGCTCTTTGGATGAAGCAAGCTCTCGAGACTACTGAATTCATCTCAACGACATTGTGATACTTTATGACAACAAAGGAGCCATCGATCTCAAAGAAGAATCCTGCTCAACATGCTCGTACAAAACACATCGAAATCATTATCACTTTCTTCGCGACAATGTTCAAAAGGTAACATTTCAATCGAGAAAGTATCCTCCAAGACAACATTGCCGACATCTTAACTAAACCTCTTAAACGAGAACCTTTAATCTTCTTAGACTTGGTTTAGGGTTAATGGAACCAAACATGTAAGATAAACATAGCCTAAAACATTAGAATAGTCAAACCAAAACAATTTTGCCTTGTATCTCGCTCAGTAGCTACGGCACTAACGACAACACGGACGGAACCAAATATTTGGTGCCGTCGGTCCGTGGTGTCTCTGTACAAAACCGCTATATACATAACATCCTCTTCCTCACAACCCACTTTACCAAAACGTGTAAAACTTAAACCAAGCTCATTATTGACACCTTCCCACTCACTAATCATCAAGATAACATCATTGTAAGTATCCTAACTCCATTTCATCTCTTAATTACGAGTCTAGGATTCTTATTTATGCACAAAACTATCACAAATCATTACATGGGGTTTTATGTATGCTTTTATACCAAATATAAATTCAATTGGCAAATTGCATAACTAGTCATTAAAATTAGGTACTACATTATCATATTGCATAAACAAATCATGTTTCCCACTAATTGATAGATAATGAATATAAGGCCTTATTCAAACAACCAAACACCCCATGTCAAAAGTTTTGAAAAGCTTCTCACTTGTAGGAAAACATTTTTCATTGCTAATACAAATAGAAACGTTAAAAATTTTCATCACTTGCATGCTCTTGAATACTAAAGGTATTGCATAACTAATATGCACTCCCGGGTATATTCAAATGTAGCCACATTAAATTAGGAGCTTTTGGGTTATCTCATGGTATTTGCCAAACACCCCACTAAAACCATTTTGTGCATAAAATGAGTCGAGATAACCGCAACTCCAAATTGTTTTCATATAGGCACACACTAGAACCAAAAACGTTAAAATTTATTTTCATTTTTAACATATTAATTCTTGTCCTTAGGAATAACCATGGTAGCCGCAAGATTCTATGATCACAAAGATACCCTTAACTACATTCCCAAACACCACAAAACCAAAGGACTTACCAAGGAACAAATAGAAATATTTAGGGGTCTAGAATCAAGGTATTTCCATGAGGGTAGAACCATTCACCCATCCTTCCTTGAACATACCAATCTTCGTGAAGAACTAGCCGCCATTCAATTCGATTGTCTTCTTGACATTGATGAACCAATTTGTCCTAGGTTTGTGTTAGAATTTTATGCTAGTGTGACCGGGTTTAGTGATGAAGACGATGATGAATTTTGTCTTAGCTTTAGAATCAACCAAAATGACTACACCATCACCTTAAGTGAATTTGCTAAAGTACTAGGAATTCCCAACCGAGGAACTTGTGTCTACACGATAAGTGGTCACCACCGCTCTTGATGCAATCAACGACCGAACTTCTCCCTATCTAACCCGTTTGGCGATAAGGATGTCATCCGTGAACACCTTTTAACCCAAAAATGATACAACCCGAGTAACCCGAAAGGGAAAAGAGGTAGACCGAGATCCATATGGAATGGAGCTAAATGAACTTAAGCCCTAATTTAAGAAATGGGAGGAGTTACTTAGAGCAAAAGTCATTAGCACCATAGGAAATAGGGATCACATAAACGCTTGTCTTTGCCACATGCTCTACAACTTGTCCACCCGACAACCATTCAACTCGCCTACTACATAGCTAGGAGAATGATTGATATTCTAACTCAAGGATCGGTTGCTCTTCCATACGGGATGCTTCTCACCGCCTCTATAGAAACTTCGCACCAATTCCACCAACCCGAAAGGGATGCACCTTCACTATGAACTCATCCTCACATCTTTGTACCTTTGAGTGATGCTCGAGTTGCTAAGACTAAAGGCAAGAGAGCTAAACCTCCAACTCCTTCATCATCATCATCAAATAGCTCCGAGGATGGTCTTCCAAGCTCTCATATTCCACCTCATGAGTATTACGCATCTCTTCCGAGATTGAGAATGAATCGGTGAATTCAAGCAAACTAAGGGAATGTTCAAGTGCCTTGGTAGGATGATGAACAAGATTTACAAGAAGTTGGACAAATAAGGGTACTTTAAGGAGTGTTTGGAACAATGCATTATCATCAATGTTTGATACTATTTAGTTGTTTTTATTATGTAGGATGATAATATAACTTGAAACAATGGTGTATGCTAACAATCTCATGCGGGGGATAGCACAAGTATGCTATCAATTTTACCCATTTTCACTATATTGTGAAAATCAATAAGCCTTGCTCAAAATCTATGCTCCACTATGTTTATACATGTGTTATTTACTTTTCCTAACTAGAAATGTTTAGTATAACACTTTTGAGAAAAATTTCAGTTTTTGAAATGTCCCGACACCTAAAACTTACTCGTCCATATTTACAAGACTCCACGGATCGACGGCACCATAATTTTGGTACCGTCCTTTATGTAGTTTGGTACCGCCATACCATGATAGGATCGGACAGACGGCACCCTTTAGGGTACCGTCCGTGTATATTTTGGTGCCGTGGATCCTCCGTAATTTTCAATTTCGACTCTTCGTGATTCCAAATTATCTTCCATCACTTATAAATCAATCTTACCTAGTTTATAACGTTATTAGATTTAGTATAATTCACTAAGGTATATAAGAAATCCATTTCCACCAAAATTCAAAAATTTGAAAAATCCACCCAAGGAGCCCTTTGGCATAAAGGAAGGAACCAAATTTTGGTACCTTCAAACCGTGGGTAATCAATGTTAGGAAATTCCACCACTAGAACACATTTATTGCAAATCTTTTCTTCTTCACTCCATCTCTCTTGTATGGATTGACTTGGGTGATATGACTAGCATTCAACCCACTTCCAAATCATTAGGAACCTCCTCTTCAATGGTTTAACATCAAATCAAACACATTTCTCCACAATTTTCACTTCTATAAATTGAAAGGTTTTACCATGATCATCCTCACACCTTCTTCATTCTTACTATTATCTAGCAAAGTAAAACCCAAGTCAAAATGACAAAATCCTCTCCAAAACCTTGCAAGAAGACCGCTAGAATTAGCGTTAGGCCTTGTTGCTTCATGAACATGAGCTCCTCATCCGAGTCTTCTCACTAACAATCTCATCTCCCATCCGAGATGATACAAGCCTTACCTTGGCTACACCAAATCAATCACACATTGTGATCACCACTCCACCACCTACAAAACACCAACTTCACCTCCTCCGCACCCATCCAAACATCCAAAACACCTCACCACCTTCACCACCAAGGTCTCCAACTCTGCTTCCTATGGAGTTATTTTCAACTCCACCAACTTCACCAAATCCTTTCCTAGAGGACTTGGATGACTTGCCTCCTAGGCCAAATCATCCACCATCATTGCCATCATTTGGCACAATTGAGCGGATTGCTCATGAGTCACCTAGGTCATCCTTGACCCAAACGCCCATTAGGGCCTAAACCTCTTCTTCTACCCCATTCACAAAGACATTCATGGTCCTTTGTATGGGGACCATCCATTTCCCCATCAATGTCCCCTCATCTTGAGGACATTGAGGAATGTATGGGATGCCAATCCCACTGAGAGGAGATTCAAGCGAACTCCACAACCTCCACCAATTGAAAGGCATGGTGGATTCTCACTTAGTGAGACAATGCAAATGCAAAATGCTTTGCTTGCATCCATCATGACCACTCCAAACATCCCCAACACCACCAACACATCCACCATTCCACCACCACAACCTCCCCAAACATTCTACCCTCCAAGGCATGGTTGCTCAACTTGTGAGCAAACGGGCAAACTGTAGAACGGACCGGGTTATGGTCCATGACTTCCAAGAAGAAATGAGGTTCATCCTCAACCACATCCTCGAGCGCCTCAACGCTCTTTCCCATCCACCATCACTTTAGGATGGTTTTAGAATAGTCCTTCTTATTTTTACTTTCTTAGGATAATTTTTATTTCTTGTACTAAAAACACATTATTGTGTTCTCTTTTCATGATCTTTACTCATGAAAACATTTTAACTAATGAATGTTGTTTATTATATTATTGGTGTCATTACATAGTCTTTGGAAATGCTTGTGAATGATCATTATTACTAACAATTTTTTTGTAGCTTTATTTTCACAATCCATGTATCTTCCCATTAAAGCACCCAATTTAGGGGAGCTTTGAACAAGGGAGATAGTAGCTCTGCTCATTACATTCCGTGATAGCCTCTTCTTTTGTTGAGACAAAGGGGAGAAAATATAGAACTTTGAAATTATTTATATTTGACTTTTCCGAAAAGTCAAGCGCATACATTGACTTTCTAAAAGTCAAACAGAACCCTCATTGATAATACTTGACTTTTCTTAAAACGCAAACCGCATAAATTGACTTTCGAAAAAGTCAACATCATGCATCAACTAGTGAATTCTTTGACTTTCATAAAAGTCAAACTTCATACACTTGCATTATCATTTCCTTTTCAAGTTCTAAAACTAATATTTTTATAACTCTTGTACAAACTTTGTTTCTTTTATAAAAATAAAATTTATATTTTGTCCTCAACAAAAGGGGAGATTATTAATACAAATATCGTCATTAAACGTTATTTATATTTTTGATCTTTGCCTAAGTTTTGTTAACGACGAAAGTAAATTTAATTTATAAAAGCTTAAAGCTTGTCAAGTTTAATAGATATTAAAACAAGCTTTCTCAAACAATATATTCATCATTCAAGCATTTACATTTGTGATTAGTGACATCCTGATATGACTCTAATCATTATGTATGATAGTAGTTTTTAGAATGTGTTAGGTTCTTAAAACCAAACACTACTTAAGCATTTGCATATTTCTAAAAATAGAAATACAACATATGACATCATGTATTACATCATGAAAATCATTGGAAGATTCCATTAGATATTTTGTGAAGATTTGTACTCTTCATATTGTTGTACCCCTTTATCACATATACCTTATCACAATAACAACCTTTACCACACAAACACCCACGTTATACAAACAGTTATGCGTATAAATGAGGCAAAGAAAGATTAAGATGAGATATGGTGACTTGATGTATATTCGTATGTATGTTTAGAGAGATAGAGAGAAGAAGAAAGATGAAAACAATAAGATGTTATATTGCTTCAAAGGAAAAACACACACACACACACACACTCAAGCACACCCCTCAAATGACATACTTGAGGGGTATATATAGGTAAGAGAGAGGATGCCCTAAGGCTTGGCCATGGGCCTTGAGATGGACTTGGATTGGGCTTGGGTTTCACGAACTAGACAAGGCTAGCTTAACATAACTTATGCCCAATTAGCTTAGCCCAATCCACGAGCCCGTTGACTATTCTAGCACGATATCTAACACACGTTACAAAGTTCCTAAATGTGAATGACCATCACTTCTAATAAAACTATTAAGGCTAACACATATCTTGCACAATCTCACTTAGATAGAGTTGACTTTGGCAAGATTTGATATCTTAATTTGTCGAGACCGGCGGTACCAAAATGGTACACCGGAACCCTTTAAGGGTCCGTCCGTCCGTGGACGCCTCCGTCCATTTGGCTATAAATAGCAATGCCAAGCCAAGTAGTTAATCATCCTTTTCTAACATACTCTCATACATATATTCTTTCTAACCTTTCTAACTCAGTTTCATATCATATTAGTGATTTCTTTTGTAGCAAAGAAGATCAAGTCATATTCAAGCTTCAACGAGAAGTTGGAAGTCTTGTTTGTTTAGTGTTGTATGATCTAGTGTTGATCCATACTTCATTGTTGTATCAAACCATCATAATCTTGTGAGTGTGAGTGGTTAGTATTTTAGTCCTCAAAATACATTGTGTGTGGGAGTAGTTGTACCCTTGGAAAGAACTCAACATCTAGCTTAGTGTCGGAATTAGTGTAAGCGAAGTGTAAAGGTTTTCTCCGCCGGTGAAAGGAGCTTGTTGACTAGTGAAGTTAAACTCTCGAGTGTGAGACTCGGGGAGTGGAGTAGAGCAAGGAAAAAGAGTCCTTGTAGGCCGAACCACTATAAACAACTTGTTGTGGTTTGATCATCTCTTTCCTTATTTACTTATTACACATTGCTTGCATATTTCATTAACATACTCAAAATCAATATCAATTGATCTTTCAATAAGTTTCAAAACAAAGTTTTTAATTGGTAAACTATTCAACCCCCCTTCTAGTTTTCTACAGTGTCAAAAAGATTGTCAAAATCGTGAACTTGCTTTGCAAAACAAAATCCACCAGTTGCAATCAAACAATTTTAATCCAAAATTTAAGCAACTGGATGATCAAAACGTGTCTTTGAAAAGTCAAATCTCAAAATATGAACAAGAACTTGTAAAAGTTAAACAGGAATATGGTGTCATATATGATTTACTCAATAAGACTCGTCATGAAGCATCAAACGAACTTGATCACTATCTTGCACACACTAGAGAAGTAATGAATTTTGCTGGTAATATTCGTTCTAAAAATCAAGTTTTGATTCACACTATCTTTAAGTTAAGAGAAATGTTAGGAAAGTATGAACAACTTCCGCCTACCGTGATTAAGAGAATAACATCAGTAACACTTAGTAATCGTGAACCTAGAATCCCTACTGCCAAATCACAAGTTGCTAACGTGCTTCCTTCTACTGAAATAGGAATAGTTGCCTCTTTTCCAAACGTCCGCACTTCACAGCCTAGGAGTACTACATCGAAGAATAGGAAGTTGCGACCTAAGAAAAGATCAATAAGGAATGCTAAAGTAGAAGAACACCTTAGGACTATGAATAAGACTCACGTTGCTTCCACTATAGATATTGCGCTTGCAAAATGTAATAGAAATAGTGATGTAACGAATGCTAAACCTTTAAGTACTTTTGATATTCAGTCTGATGCTCCTTGTGTTATTTGTCGTAAAAGTATGAATTCTGATTGTCATGACAAACGTGTTGCTAAAGCTATCATCTCTCGCTTTAAGAATCCTAAGAATCGGAATACCTCTAGGCCCACTAATCATTCTAAGTCCGTGCTTGGTAGACCGCCTCTTTAGATTCTAAGAACGCATTCTTCGTCCCCAGCTCCGGTTTCACCTCCTAAGAATGTAGTACCACCTAGTGCATTCACTAAGACTAAAGCAAATACTAGTTGCGATGGCGTAAATAGATATATAACACATTTGGATTTAAATGGATGCCTAAAGTTATTGATGTGTGTGTGTCTACTATAATCGCTCCGAACCCTCTAACATTTCGGGTTCCACATCTACTTCTATTCCATCCGTGTCGCCTATGTGTAATGCAGTGATCTGAGATCATTCTCTGATTGTTGATAGCGGATGTTCCCGACACATGACGAGCAATCTTAAATCATTATCAAACTTTATTGCAAAGTTCATTGCATCGTCGATTCGGAATGATCACTTGCAGACTATCATGGGCTACGGAGACTATATCAATGGGAACATCGAAATTAGCGTGGTTTATTATGTGGAAGGCCTCGATCACAACTGCTTTCGATGAGGTCGGCCGTGATGGAGATTTGGAGGTTGCTTTTGGGAGAAATCTTGTTTTATTCGTGATCTACAAGGAAACGACCTTATGTCTGGCTCGCGTAACTTAAGTCTTTACACTATCTCTATGCAAGACATGGTTGCTTCATCTCCCATCTATTTACTTTCAAAGGCAACATCAACAAAATCCTGGCTATGGCACCGTTGTCTCTCACATTTAAACTTTCAAACTATAACCAATCTTGCTCGACATAAACTAGTTGAAGGTCTCCCACGATTCTGGTATTCTAAAGATCACCTTTGTTCAGCTTGTGAACAAGGGAAAAGCACTCGTGCTCATTTTCCTTCAAAGGTGGAACACAACTCTCAGCATGTACTTCATCTTCTTCACATGGATTTGTGTGGCCCGATGCGCGTGCAAATGATCAATGGCAAACGCTACATCTTAGTAATTGTTGATGACTATTCACGATGGACTTGGGTCTATTTTCTTGAAGCAAAGACCAAGCTCCACAATGATCATCACCTTTCTCACGAAAATTCAAGTTCACTCGGACACATCCGTCAAATCGTAATGCATAAAGGAACCGAATTTGTTAACCAAACTCTTTGTGAATTTTATGAGAAAGTGGAATTCAACATGAGACATCTATTACACGTACACCGTAACAAAACGGAGTTGTTGAAAGACGAAACCGAACGTTAGTGGAAGCTGCAAGAACAATGTTAATCAATGCTAAACTCCCAGATTACTTGTGGGCAGAAGCTGTATCTACTTCATGCTATTCTCAAAACCGGTCTATGATTACTAAACGCCACAACAAAACACCTTTTGAGCTTCTCCATAACCATAAACCGAATCTCAAACACTTTCATGTATTTGGATCCCTTTGCTATCCCAATAATGATCGTGATGATTTTGGAAAGCTCAAAGCCAAAGCTAACATTGGAGTCTTTATTGGATATTGTAAGAATTCTAAAGGTTACCGGATCTGGAATCGTCGTACAAAGCAGGTTATGGAAACGATTCATGCTCATTTTGATGAACTTACGGAAATGGCTTCGAGCATAATACTTGGAACCGGTTACAAACCGCTTAAACTTCCTCAAACCCCATCATCACCGAACAAAGCCCCCACCACTCGTCAACAAATGGAAAGGTTATTTGCTCTACTGTCGGTGGCGATATTGATGAACGTGCTCAAGTGTATCCGTTGTTTCACCGCTCAACATGATACTACTCTTATACCGATACACTGCTACAACAACTCATCATTGAAGAAGCACCACCGATTGACTCCACCACAATAGTTGAACAAACCGCTTCCAACAATGATGAACCGGTGATGATGTTCTTAATGAAGTACCCCACCGCAGATTTTGATCCAAATGCGTTCTTTAACCGGTTTGCTAATGAAATTGCTTTTTGATGTCGCGGAATCATCAACAAACCATTTGAATCCTCGGAATCGCACAATGTATACCAACATCAACCTCTACACATCGATGGACAAAAGACCATCCTCGGAAAATATTATTGGCAACTCGAATCAACCAAATATTACAAGACAACGTCTTCACACAGATGGTGAACATTGCATTTATGCTCTCACATTCCGCTAATCGAGCCTAAAACATTAAAGACTCAATGACAAAAGACAACCGGATTGAATCCATGCAGAAGAACTCAACCAATTCAAACGCCTTGAAGTATGGGAACTAGTTGAAAGACCAACAGGGTCTACGCCATTGGTCTTAAATGGATTTGGAAGAACAAATTGATGTTTGAAGGAACATAATCGAAACAATTCACGCCCGGTGGCTAAGGGTTATAGATGTGAAGAGGTATTGATTTTGAAGAATCATTTGCTCCGGTTGCTCGCCTTGAGGTCGTTCGATATTTCTCGCATTCGCGCTCATATGAATATGACGGTCTTTCGGATGGATGTCAAAACCGCGCTTCTCAACGGACAACTTAAAGAAACGGTTTATGTCACCAACCGAAGGATTCGTTGATCCCGAGTTCCCAACCATGTCTCTAAACCGAACAAAGCTCTTTATGGTCTCAAACAAGCTCCTCGGGCATGGTATGATAAGCTATCATCTTTCCTCATTGCCAATAATTTCACCAAAGGTTCGGTCGACCCTACTCTTTTATACAATATCACGGGCACATATCTTAATTGTTCAAATTTACGTGGATGACATCATTTTGGTCTACACATAAAAGCACTCAATCGCTTTTGCAAAATTAATGAAGAAAAATTTTGAAATGTCCATGATGGGTAAACTTACGTTCTTTCTAGGACCGCAAGTTCATCAATCACCCGTGGTATTTTCTTGAGTCACCCAAATATGCCCTTGAATTGTTAAACAAATTTGGAATGAAAACACGTGACACTTATGCCACACCAATGACTCATACCAAGAAGCTAGACGACGATTTACATGGGAAATTAGTGGACCCTACCAAATACCAAGTATTATTGGGTCTCTCATGTATCTAACAGCCTAGCGGACACTGAATTTGTCTTTGCTGCTTATCTCGCTCCCGTTATCGATCGAGACCAATCGAAACCCACCTCTGAGGCTAAAAGAATCCTCCGATACATCAAGGGAACCATTAACTTGGGGATCGATATCCGAAGGATTCGGTTTTGAACTAATCGCTTTTCAAATGCCGATCACGCGGGATGTTTAGATTCACGAAAAGTACTTCGAGAGCACTACAATTTCTTGGTGATAAACCGGTGTCCCGGCAATCGAAGAACCGAGGATTGTACATCATTTGTCATCAACCGGGCGTAATATGTAGCCATGTCGTGTTATGCTCAAGTCATCCGGATGAGAACACAACTCAAAGACTATGGTTACGTATTTGAATTATACTGCAGGTGCTGAATACCAATTGGCGGATCTACTCACCAAAGCCTTGCCTCCGCTAGGTTTAATGAGTTGGTCCACCGGATTGGTATGCGGTGTTTGACTCAAGAGGAATTGGATGAACTCTTAAAACAGTCTTAAAACCAACAAACACCAAAATCTCTTTTGTAAATATTTTCAAAAACAAAATACAAAATATAAAACCCGATAAAACAACAAAATATTCTTCAATCTATTTTTCTTTCAACATGGCAAGTACATTTCTTCCATCAACACTCTAATCTTTCAAAATTCATATTTTCCGATCAAGTGTTGAGGGAGAAAATAAATATAGCTGCTTTATAACATCCGTGTACTTGCATGTTACCTTATCCCGCTGATTCTTTAATAATGGTGGTCACATTTCGGGTTTCGACACTCCTCGGACTAAAATGTTTAACCTTTCATTATTTCTTAAGTCGAAGGGAGTTTCGTCAAAGTTATTTCCAAATATCTTCGTTTGGTAACCAAAATGGAAGTTAAAAGGCTTTGGATGAAAATGGAAAAGTGGAGGGACTAAACCGCCAAAAGCTTAAAGTTATTTTAATAAAACTCCTCCACCTAACCTAATCTTCACATTTATTACTCATACCAAACAAATCCTACGCACAAAAATCTTTCTTCAAATCCGGTTATCTGATCTTCAATTTGTAAGTGATTTTGTATTCTTAACAAGTTTTTAAACAATGGTTTTGAATTTCATGCGAATCCAACGGTTAAAACTTTAGACTTAATGATTTTTGTGTTTTACGCGTAAGTGTTATAACACATAATCATGTTTGTGTGTTTGAGGTTAAAAGGATAGTGTCAAAACGTTTCTTTAACATCACTAATACCATTTTTCTACTCAAAACGCACCCAGAATCACGTATTGATTGAATTTGAAAAACTAGGGTTTATGCGTGGAATTGGGTATTTTCAAATGTGAATGTTTTTGGTCAAAAAGATAGTTGTGTGATGTTGTTATCATGGTGAATTGATGATATCTAGGCTTTAAAACAACCCAGAAACACTAATTGATTGAGAATTAGAGATTAGGGTTTAATGTTCTTGAGATTTGGGTATTTTTGTTTCACTGCGAATTGGATGTTAATACTTGGTTATATCACTCACATGAATTCTTAGAACTACCAGAAAAACTTTGGTGCAAATTCCATGGCAAGATTTCTTACGCGTAACTCATAAACTTTAGGGTTTTAGTTTACGCATAAGGTTCTTCGCGTAATTATTTGAATGAGTGTTTGTGAGTAAATCATTATACAATGAATGTGGATGTTAATATTGATGCCGTGATGAATTTATTTCGTGTTTGCTACTCGTAAAAATCATAATCAAGGTTGTTAACCATCTACGTATAAAGATCACCTTACGCGTAGCATGTTATGCGTAAGAGAAATCTTACGCGTAAGGTTCTACAAAGGGACTACGCGTATCCTCGTGAAGGATATGTAAACATGACCTCACGCATAAGGTCCACTCTTACGAGTAAGCCTTACGCGTAAGGTTTTATATACGCCACGCCGTAAGCTTTACGCATAAGGTCCCCTTTCCCACGCTGTAATATTTCTTCTGGCGTAGTAAGGATCCTACACATAAGCTTGCGTCTCACGCGTATACCTCTCCTGCTTACGCATAAGCTACCATTTCTACGCCTAAGCCTTGATCAAACCTTCATTATGAATTGTTACGCGTGCAAACTTATAAATAAATAAATCATAACGTCACGAAACCAATACTGTCACTAATAAGCTTAAATGTGTAATGTGTTGTGAAAAATATGTGATAACATAAACTTTAAAAATTAAAGTTAACTAACTCACGAAACTTATCACGACGTCATTAGACTATTGGACAAACAAGTGACTTTGGACTTGTAACAATCATAGACATAGCACATTCAATAATTAGTTAATAAAACCTTATGTTGACTAACATTATGTCTTTCGATATGTTGGTTCTTTTGGCTAAATGTGTTTCAGATCACGACATGGAAGCTCAAATGAATGTGGATGCACCAAATGTACTCACCATTGCCGATATCTTCCTCATGGCTATCCAATGAAGATTGGAAAGAACAACCTTCGTGTTGACTTTGAAACCCTCACTGCTCGTAATCTTCTTGTCTCATTGTCGTTGATATTCAAGAACCATCCTTATCGTAACATGCTCTCCTCTCTCGCCATCGCTCCAGATCTACCTTCAACAGTTTTGGACTACAATGCAAAAGATCAAAGGACAAAATGCTGTGACGGTGACACTCAATCACAAGCAAATCACCATCACTCCTGCAGATTTAAGAGCCGTTCTCCTCATTCCTGACATCATACCAACTGAATTCTCTGTTGCACCAACTGAAGAGACTGTACTGCAATTTTTGATTGATATTGGGTATGACGAAGCTTCAGGAGTTATCACTAAGAATTCACACGTGGATCTTAAAAACATTCCTCAGCTTTGGAGAACCCTTTATATCATCATCACAAAATCCATTTCCGGTCGTGACAGCGGCTATGAGCATCCCAAGCTCGTGGAACTGCAAATCTTTTGGGCTATGATCAACATGAAACACATCGAAGTTGAAGCTCTGATATGGGATGACATGATGACATTCCTCAAAAAGCTTGGCTCAAAGATTCCTTATATCAAATATACTAAACCGTTGATCCAAAGAGCACTTGGATATAACCCCGATATCCCCAAGAGAATCAATGACCCGACAATCTTGACGTGTTGTCCGAACCCACTCTAACGGTCGACGAAGGAGTCAACTACCAAGAAACAAGGTCTTTGTGTTGCGGATCTCCTTCTCTCGGATGAACTCAAACATCTCTACTCTTATAAAAGATATTTGGTAGCCGTGAAAGAGAACAAAGTTGCTTTTCTCGTTGATAAATCTTCCGGTACACCTACAAGGAAAACCATAAGAGGGAGTGCAGGAGGCTTGCAAGCACCGAGAGTCAAAGGAGTTCCCAAGAGGAATCCTCCACGAAAAGGGACTGCTCTTCTAAGGAAGTTGTTCCCATTCCGTGCAAAGCCCGAACCGCCAAGAAAGCTAGTGGACGAAAGCTCAAGATACACAATCGACGAAGAGATCTTCTACTCAAACGGCAACGATATTACTCCATCGGTAGCTATACCTCCCACCCACCAATGATGAGGAAAAGGAAAACTCCGGTGATTGAGCATGATAAGGAGAGTTCGTAAGAAGAACCCATTGATGAGCAAAGGAATATCAAAGGAAGTTGAAGGAACTCAGACATAAACATCTTGCCGAAACATTTGTAAAAGATCAAACTCGTGGCCCCGGAGGTTCGAGCGGTGGTAATCAAGCCACACCAGTTCTTGATGCGGTTAATCAACCCGATAAGGGAACTGGTGCTACCACCCCCCACGAACAACAACAACGGCAGACTGAGGACCCTATCAACTTTGATACTGAGGAACCAGAAACGGAAAAGACTGAGAAAACAACTGCTGGTGATACAAAGATTGATGAAACGGACGATTATGATCATCTTCTTCTAGACAGTCCCGTCTGCTCAAAGGAGAAACTTCAACCATCAAGGACCCGAGTCTCCTCACATCTCATCATCATCGGATTCATCTTCTAATTCCTCACCACCACCATAAAAAGATCAACCAAATCAACATCCAAATCGGTGAAGAAGCCAACCGCATCTTGGATCTCTCAAACTAAGACACGAATCATTAAAGTCACAAACATGTCGAAAGAAAGACGTGCTCTACAAGAAGATGAATTTCTTGTTGATCGATATCAATATCTTCATGATGAGAACGACAAGATTCAAGTTGAAAGGAGTATGTCCGAAGCTCATGAAAGATGATCTTCAAGGAAAATGGACGAGATGATCAAAGGATACACTCACAAGTACCTTCTTGACATCGTTCTCGGAGTTACTAAGAGCCGCTCACCAAACAACTCTATCCGAATCTCTTACACTGCCAAACAGACTATGAAATCAACTCCAATGCATGTGAACATCAATCCAGTTGATCCCATAATCTTCTCGGATCTTGAATTGGTTAACCGATCGGTAGCTCAAATTTCGAAACGATCCGCAACATTTGCCTCCTACGAAGGTAAATTGTTTGAAGCATTGTTGAATACCAACTAAAATCAAGATGCGAGAGAAGAAGTCGAAGGCCTAAGCGTCCACGCGATGAAGATAAGGATCGGGATAAAATGACGAGCCTAAACGCCCAAGAAGTCCGGTGAATCATCTTCTATGCAACCTCCACCCCAACGGACTCACTCAACAAAGGTCTCCTCCTCGCTCTTCTCTTGAAAACCTCAGATTCTTCGAGTTACCACCCGCACTCGAAAACCGGTGATCACTTTGAGTATACGGTGGTGACGATGAGGAATTCCATGAGCCCCAACAACAACCCACCTCTCCCGACAAAGTTAAGAAACCGAATCCTCATCCGGGCCTAAGAAATGTAAGAAGGCGCCTAAGGGCGATGTCGTATCATGGCTAGATGAAGATGACACCGATGAATACGATTGGTTTTCTACACTTGTTAATTCACTCCCTACCCACCAAGGTCACGATCCGAAGACGGTAGTACATTGGAGCATGCTAAGTTCTTGCAAGAGAAATTCCGTGTGAAAAGATGACGAAATCCGAGTTGAAGCGCATCAAGAATAAAGCATTTCAATTGCTCAAAGACAACTCGGAAAGTGCTATTGAGTTAAGTATCACCTTGATAATATAGCACGAGCTATGTCTAACAACATGGATTGGCTCAACCTCAAGCAAACATCGACTTCACCAAACGGACAACCCTCCATATTACACCGATCGGTCTAAACCTCTACCAACAATTGGCCAACCAGATCACCTTAGGATTCCATTCCGATATTTCTTCAACAAAGACTTGGAATTTCTTCTACACGGTGGTGATGGTTCAAGAAATACGCTACATCTCGACCTTCCATTCCGTGACCATATACTCTAACCGCATAGCCATCGAGGAAAGAGCTAACCACATGTTCTCCAACAATGTGGAAGTATATGACCGTGATGCATTGTATGGGATTCACCATTGGCGGAGGCCGACGAATCTACTACGTGTCGCCAGTTGAAGTCTCAAGATGAAGTGTTCAAGACTAAAGCAATCATGGCTATTAAACATGTTGATCTTTCGTCTAAATTGGACTACACTTTCCTCAAGAATATCATGGTCAAAAGGCAAGACGAAAGGGATTATGCATTCTCTCAAGCGGACTTTGAGAATTTGTCTATCAACGACATTGAAGACATGTACCTTGCCAAAGCATGTGGTCGCATGAGACAATTCTCGATCAAGTACAACGTGAATACATCAAGTCCTTGCTTATCTTCATCAAGAATAGTAATCAAAGAACGTGTAGAAGATCTCCGACTTGCGCTTGAATCATATCGCACGATTGTCAACTTCACCCACCTCGCCTAGATCTTCCCGACATCAACTAGCTTTCACAATACACCCTCGCCGGAAACCATTCGGCGTCGTTTATTGCGGTGAACTTCAACGAAATTGCTTGATGGCGTGTAGAGATCTTCACAAGTTTGGGGATCACACATTGAAGAAGGTTAGGGATGGCTTGGCTTATCGGTTGAAGGCGATACATGAAGGCATTGGGTCTCCAAAGCGATGGAATTCTCAAGACAAAAGGGATGTGAAGAGGATCATCACCATGATTGATGAAAGGTTGTATCGACGGGACCGATTGTAACTCGGAGAGCTTTGTAGGTGGTCGTCCCAGTGATTGCTCTCGCCGCCTATCAACGCCTGCTCGCATTCTGGCAAGATTGATGGACTTCTGGTACCCCTTGAACTGCTTCTATTTCATAATATTTTGGATGTGTGATTTAATTATGACTATGGCTTGTGCACACATTTCGTGTACAACCCGTACTTGTCAAGAAAGGACCCCGTGGTACGCTTGATTGCCACAATCCTTACATAAGGAGCTTAAAGCTTCTTACTTTTAAGTAAACCTTATCAAACCTTTCACTTTTCAAAGGTTTTACTCAAAAGAACAAGTACTTCCCGTATGATTTTCAAAACCTCAACCCTTTATATCACTTGTTGAGGGGAGTATTTGAGTTAAAACTTTGTTCACCAAAATGTTCTTTGTGTCACTCTTCCCAACACTCGAAATGGTCATATTTATTCTCAACTTTTCAAATATAACATTTTATATGCCATTTTGAGGGGAGAAAATTATGTGATAAGAAATATGTTGTGTAAATGCAAATGAATCTTTGTGCTATAGACTTAACCAACGAATTGACGATACTTAATCGTTAGTAACTCGAAAAGACTTGTCCGGACGGGTAATAATTTCAAGCTAGTTCGCTAGTGATGTAAACGTGTCTCATAAAGGACTTGTCCGAATAGAATGTACCATTCGAGAAACTCTTGGTAGACATGAACTCGACGGGTTTGACAACCTTTCGAGGTTTGTCTACACCTTCAAGGTAGTTATTAGAGCTAGTTGTCACCTAAAAGTCGACAATGTAACTCTTTAACTATGCAACGAACTGTCTCATGGGGATTGTCTATCTTGAGTTGATCAATTCAAAAGGTGCGCGCTCTTTCCTCACTGTATATTTCGTAAAAATTCTTAAGCACATGTGGAGGAGTATTTATGCAAAATATTTATCTCTCAACAAAGGGTACTAAAATGTTTTTCATTCACAAACAATTTGAGAGATTTTCATGAAAATGGTTTTATGGCAACATAGGTTAGTCATGGAGTTATAAGGTGACTAAGGTTAGAATAACAGTCCCATGATCCACTGTAGTCGGAGGATCTACCCAAGGACACTACCAATAGTTAGAATTAGAAGTCCTTAGGTATGATTGGAAAATGAGAAATGAGAATCGAGAAAAGAAGGAATTGAAGAATAAAAAGAAATGCAAAGAAAATGGTGAAAAGAAATAGCCCTCCGGATAATTCAACTTAGGGCGCATACACGCTCAATTCATATACTCTTGGTTGTCACTTAGTGACGCCTTGTATTGAAGATTAAAAGTCGTCATGGACCCAAAGGCGCATGCACTAAACCTTCTTAGCCACCAAGTTTCTCTCAAAAAGCTTGTTTCATTCTCACAGGAACCCTACATAATCTATCGGCTCTCTCTTAGAGATTGCGATATTGAAGAAGGAGACCCTCTCCCTAGTCTCCGCTCAGAAAACCAAAACGCACTATAGAGTCTAGAGCCACGAGATTCATCAAAAGATCTCTTAAGTACACTTGACATTTCATCACTTGATGTTCAACAATAAGAACATCGGTGGTACGTTATCGAGTCCTTCACGGATCTTAGCAATCATCGAGAACATTTATGAGAGGTTCACAACCGTGATTCTCGGTGATTGAATGGAAACTCCCGCCAGGGTCAACATCAAACACCGACGGAAGTCACTTTGGTAACTCCCGTGGATTACGCTTAGTGTGTCTCAAACGGTCTACGATCGTGAGGTGATGCTTGGTGTACCTCGTGACTCATCTGAATCAGAGGTGTACCCGGCACATCGCGTTATCTCACTTGTGGGACTCAGTTTAGGAACGGCCTTTGTGAGAATTAGAGTTGTGTTTTCACACTATGTCGTTAACACTCAAGTTCAAACTTGTAAGCGCCGGAATCCGCTTATTACTAACCGCTTTCATGTTTTCTTCTTATGGAAGCTCGAGCGGACCGATCGTCTGATTCTTCACATGCTCATGCCAACATCATCACTAATGGAAGTTCTATCTAAAAGCAAAACAAAGTCGAATGATTCTTCGTCAAGCCAAAGAATCTACAAAGTTAAAGACTTAAAGAACTTCATCAAGATTGAAATCCAACGCCAAATAGCATGTGAGCATGTTTAAGAATGACGTAGAGACACCGAGCAACGAAGCGCACTGAGGCGGACTTGATGCGCATAACAACAACATACTATCACTTCCATCACAAAGAACAATGAACAAATAACAAAGATAATTATGACGCCAAAGCGTAACTGCTCAAAGAAGACAATTTCTACACCGGGAGATTGTTCGAATCAAGGCAATTCTTCTCACAAGAAAGAAGAATGTCGAAGACGCCAAAGCTACTATTACATCAACGCCTTCACCGCTTATATTCATTCATCACCAACACTTGGGGAGATTGTTGGAATCACTCCTAAACCTAAATCAAGTGTTAGTGATTCACATGTAATAGTTAGCTTAATTATGGCCTTTATGTTTGTTATTAGTTTAAGCTTATGTAGAAGGCCCATGAGCTTAGGCCCAAGCCCATAAAGGAAAGGAAGGGAGTAGGAGTGTTGCCTAGCTCCCTTCCTATAAATACCTTGTAATAACCCTCACTGAGGGTTGGTTGTTCAATTTCACTCACTTTCATTCTCTACGCATAACCATATCATATTCATACGTGTGTGTTTGTGTGTGTATTGTTCATCCGCCTCTCTATATCTTCTCTATTCTTTCTATTGATGCTTGTGTTGTAAACTTAGTGACCTAACAGGGTGTACATTTGGGGGTGGATTGTAAACAATGCTCTTCATTGATATTCTGGAAAACCAAAATATCACGAGAACCACGAAAAGGATAGGCTCTGAGGGGTTAACTAGGGGTATCGTGTACTAAAGATGAGTACAACGCAAGGGTGTGGGGGAATTACTCAACCGATGTGGAAGAAGTAATTATATTACGGGTATTAAACAAGGGTTATCCTAATGCCTCTTATCATTTAGTTATTCCTAACTACACAAGTGTAGTCTTACTAGCGATCTTGGAATGCATCACAAAACAAGTTCTAGAATCTATTATACTACCGGTTCACACTCTAAGCATTAAAGATGAATGCTTTAATTCCTACTGGGCGATCCTCACATTTTGGGTGGAATTTAAGTGGTAAAGGGTTTTTGTACTAGTCATATAATTTCCTATCAATGAGACGCTTTATTAAGACTAATGACCTACCCCTATATGTCATGAAAAATTTTAAATTACACAAATGAAATTGGACAAAGCAAATAGTCAAGGATAAGTGATGACGTACCCTCCGACCAGGTCGAAGGACCCCCCTTCGGCCTCAGTCGAAATTGCATTACGAAGACCCAAGTCTTTCTTTATAAGTCGTTGGTGGCGTAAAACCATTCATCATTGACATGGTTACGAGTTGGGAATCCGCCACCAAGGCCCATGCCTTCGGTGTCTTCCTGACTTGGTCTTCCCACGCTCCCACTATGTCCTTAGCTTCCCGCCAAGTCCGAGATAGTGGGGATGAAGCCTAGCGGTTACCATAAATTGTGGGGCGCCCCATGATCTCCTAAACGTGTGCTAACACTCTCCAGCTATTTTCATCACCTATAAATAGGTTGGACGAGTCATTTCAATGGTATGTTCACTCAACACAAGATTTCACATACATCATATTATCCATAACTCATATCACATACTTATTCACACGCCGGAGGTGGTTCGCAGGCCCAACCCCCGCGCAATCACTTAACGTGTCTATTATTTCTTATTGCAGTTGACTACAAGTTTGGCGCAAGCATATCACCCTCATACCCTTCGATCACTATCGAAGGCCCGGTCGTCATTTAATTATTGTACAATCGGTGGCGCCATCCGTGGGACCCGCTACTATTGGTCTCGTTATTCCAAACTTACACCCACCAATCACTCTCACTAGTTTTACGGCATGACTCAAGGAAGAGAGGATACACCTCCACCGGTTTCTCGACCTTGACATCGATTGGTGCTAAGCAACAGTCTAATCACACAAGCTAACCACTCAGGAATGGCTAACCGTAATGACTTAAAGCGCTTAAACACAAATTCAATTAAGATCGAGGAATATAGTGGATTCCTCGGTCGTTAAGTCCCACGGAGGATGAATTGGTGTAAAACACTTAATCAATGATAGAATGATCACCAAGGATAGTGATCGAAGGTTTGGATGGATAATTACCTAAAGAAAAGATCTACAAATTACAAATGACTTAAATGCAAATTAAAAGAAATTAAAAAGTTAAAATATATTAAATAAACGCTATCACTATTTTTAAAGTGATGAACGTTTAAAACCTAAAACGACGTTTAAATAAAATTACGAACGCATAAAATAAAACGTGAGTTTTAAGAAATAAAATGCCTACAAATATAAAATAATATTTTTACAATCCTAATAATAAAAGAAAATTATTAGAAAAAGAAAATTATTTTTACAACTATTTATTTATTTATTATTAATTAAAAACTATTTATTAAATATTTAAAATGCACTAAAATACAAGAAAATACAAAATTAACCTAGAAAAATGAAATTATAACTTGGAAAAATCTTAAATATGATAAAACTTATTTTAAAACTGAAAATATATTTTTAAGACTTTATATGTATTTATTATTAATTTAAAACTATTTAAAACTAATTAAAATGCTAAAAAATACTATTTAAAACAAGAAAATTATGGAAAAATACTTTTTATGACTTTTATATTTATCTTAATCTAAGAAAATTGAAAACATATTTTTTTAAGCTTTTTCTTATTTATTTGTATTAAAAGCTATTAAAAATTACCTAAAAACTGTTTTTAATTAAGAAAAATAGCAAACAGTGTTGGAAAATTATAAAAATTTCAGGAAAAGTCTATTTTAATCTACTGAATCTAAGAAAAATAGAAAAATATGGGCTAGTGTGAAGGAAATTGAATCTGCTATTGATAGGCTTATAAATAAGCACTTCAAAATAAGCTAAATACCACAAATGACCACCAAATGAACACAAAAGCTAGGGTATGCTATATTAACTAAATACTAACTTATTCCAACCAAATAAGTAGCTTGAATGAGCCAAAGAACACAAATAAGCACTTTGCCTATTGGATTCGAGATGAAAATGGGACAACCTTGTGAGGTAAAACCAAGTGGGGTCCACTATGATCTAGGCCAAACAAAGGGTCAATGGGTCAAGCCTGGTAGGAGGTGGGTTGAAGAACCAAGATTGAGGGTATGGGACCCACCGATGAGCTCGAAAAGAGCTTGTGAGTGATGGGTCCAACTCGATTCACTCGCCATCTTGAGTGAATGGACAAGCTTGTCGAGATGCACCTAGTAAAAGGACTTGTGAGTGAAAAATAAAACTTGAATTTGATAGATGAGTCGCTTAGCTTCTAAATGAGCCAAAGATCACAAGCCAAAGCTCATGTGATGGGCTTGTGGTTTTACTTGTTTACATCAGATGACCAAGGTGATGTGATTGATTTTTTGTACAAATTAAGCAAGAATAAGTAGACCAAATAAGCAATCAAAAGGAAATAAGCACTTATTTCGGATAACTAGCCACATGGGCATCACAAACAACCAAAATGCAAAAGTTAACACTCATTACTACACAAGCTTATGCAAGCTTGTGAAAGAGAGTGTTAAACCGAGTCTGGGGGAGGTCTATGAAGAATCACCAAAAGTTAAGCACTAATTAAGCTCTTAATAAGCTAGATGAAAGTTAATAAAAATAGCAACAAAGAGATCAGCCACAAGACTATATAAACCTACAAGCTCTAGTCCTAATATCAATTAACAAGTTCACAATTTAGATCCAAAGTTTATTCAAAATCGTGTAAGCTGCAAATTGACTTTTTAAGTTAAACTACTAAGTTGACTTATCTGAGTTTTGATCCTAATTTACTTACTAAATATATTAAGTTAAGCTATGATGAAGCTAAATTAAGCTAAAGTATCAACTTTTAAGCTAGTGTGTGGAATATAAGACTTTATTACACTAACAGTTAAACATATGGATTAGATTGAGTTCTATTTTGACTTTTAACCATCGAGACCTATATATTATAATGATATGGACTATGTGGAACTAAATAAACATGGAGTAACAAGAATCAACAACAATATCATGCACTAACTCACAAGAACATCTTGATCCAAACACACCTTAGCAAGGCGCTTTTATGATTAGTGTTGTATAACAACAAATTAGACCATGAGATTGATTCCAGATACTAGTTTATGATATTATTAGATCGATGAACACAACTACACGATAATAACAACTTTAACCTATGAAACACAATTAAGCTATGTTGATCATCAAATATGAAACAACTAGCAACTAAGATTTTCAACCGACAACCTACTAATATTAATCTATATTATCACTAACAATCACCAAATAAGCATAAAACAAGAGAGATTAAACTAAATTAAGAACTAATACAAAGAAATGGCATAATCAAGAAATATGCTTACAACTTGAATTTTAGGCCACAACGAGAACCAAGAACGAGAACCAATCCTAAATGCTCTCCACAGAGCTCTAAACCAAGGCCATCAAAAATATACCTACTCCAAATTTTTCTTCTTCATCTCCATGTGATTTTTATTTTTAACTAATTAATTGGTATTTTTGTGAATTTTGTGTTATTGATACTCAACTGCTTTTAAGGTATCTAAAAGCTTGAATAAGCTTTATAAGGAGCTTATGTGAGCTCGAGTCCAAACTAACAATGTTAACAACATTTCACCATATTGAGATTTTGAATATTTGAAAATATGCATAAACCGAGATAGGACTTGAAACTTGAAATTAATACTTGATAAAGTTTAATAATACTCGAATATGCTTAACAAAGTACTTTTAAGTGGAAATTATAATCGAAATTGAAAGTTAATTAAAAACGACAATACATAAAATGAAATTAAACTAGATAGGTTCTCCATTGCTTCTTTTTCTTTATTTATTGACTTGAAACATCCCTTGTCGACCTCTGAGCTAATCCCACCACATCTTGACCATTGATTTGAGCGAGATCATCAGAATTGCCAAGTGGAGATTTTGGCGCCAAAAATGTCTTTGAGCAGGTTTTCTTCATTAATTGGGTTTTGTTTGATGTGGAGGTGGAGGAGATGTAATCAGTGGAGAAGCAAATTGAAATGGTGAGGTGGAGGTGAAACCATCACCGGTTTTAGCTAAACCATAGTGGGAGAGAAGTCGCTACTGGTGGTAGCGGTTTCTTTTCTTTTGAATTTAAAATTGGGCGGGTGTTGGTTATTGGGTTGGATTTGGGCTACGGGTAATAATAATAAGGTCCGTTTGGTTTTGATAGAACAAGGACCAAAAGTGCAAATCACCAAAGTTAAAGGGTCGATCTTGACAAGTTTTCAAAGCTCTCACAAGGATCATTCCTGCCATATGTGAATAGTACAAAGACCTTTGTTGATAATTTCCATTTTTATAAATCCAGGGACCAAAACTGTCAAGTTTGAAATTTGAGGGACTAATATTGTAATTTCTCCAAATTTTATCATAAGGACCATTTTGGTCATTTATAAATAGAACAAGGTTAAAGTTGATAATTCTCACTTTTAAATTAACCAAGGACTATTTTTGACAATTTTCAAAGTTAAAGGACTAAAGTTGTCATTTGTGATTTTAAACTTTAAAGGGTTTGTTTTGACAACTTTTGAATCTCATGGACCTAAAATGATATTTTACAAGATTTTGAATTACAGGGACTAGTTTTGACAATTTTTGAATCTTGGGGACTAAAGCGCCAATTATGCAAACTTGATACGCTTTTCATCGATTTTGATGTTTTGCATTTAAAACATATAAAACACTTGTTTGTGATATTTTATCATTTGATGTGTTTCTAAGTGTTTTCGGATGTTTTGGCATTCTACGATAAGATAAAATGATGAGTATTTAGACACTCATCAACACCAATTCCGATCAACAATCATAACAACCTTCCCAACATAACCGCATCCACTTTTACCATACGATCTCACCTAAAATAACCCCAATCAACCATGCTTCAACCTCGGTAACCTCGAACCGGTAATTAGTCCCAGGCATTTGTTGAAGCTAACATCAAGCATTAGAATCTTTACTAAGAGCTCGGAGGAGGCAAGCTCGGAGCGTGGAGATGCGAGAGAGTTAGAATACTCAGCGATGAGTATGGCGAAGAGTTGGAAATGGAGACTAGGCCCTTGGCTCCCGGGACTACTCGCTCGGTGCTAAGGATAGGGTCTCCAAACGATCGAAGGCTGGTGGAAGGTCGGTTGTTTTCAAGACGTTCGAGAGGGCTCTCACCAGGAGGAAGGCACGATGGAAGGCTCAATGGAAGGAGTCACCAAGGGAGGCTACGGAGGTTAATTTGCCACCACTGTGGCGGCTCATTTGGGAAGAACTGGCGGGGTTCCACTGCAGCCTTCTCACGCGTCCGGCGTGAAGGCGATCCACCTCAAAGGAATGGGGAGGAAATCTTCCTCCTCATGGTATGTACCCTCCTTTTGTGCTCAATCTTACCCTCGAGGGTTTATCCCCACCCTAACAGGCAAGCTAGTAACCCCAGTTTCTCTCAACCATACGGAGTATGCCCTACGGACAACCTATGGTATACCGCCCGTGCCACGTAGGAAGTCGCCCACCTTATATACCTACCGCTTACCCTCAATATGGCAACCAAAACCCCGTTGGATTACCTCCAAATCATAACCCGTACAATCTGTCCCTACCACATGCCACCTTATAATTGCCTTTATTCGGGCCCATGGGCTCCACAACACCCTTCGTAAGATGGATGAAGACTACCCTTTACCCGATGGGTTGAAAATGCCCAAGATATTGGTACCCGATGGGTTGAAAATGCCCGCCGCTTGTCATATGTTTACATACACCCTACGAGACTCCGCTCGAATATGGTGGAGCAGGCAAAACCGGTAGCATTGTGAATTTGGATGATCTTAAGGCCAAGTTCGATCACATTTTAGCCAATGTAAAAGTTCACAAGGACACACCGACGATGACACAACATCAAGCGTAGGAGAATGAGAGCACTGTGGCTTTCATTACGAGATACACTGATGACACATTACAAATAATGGGCTTACACGAAGACCCGGCGCATTTCGAGTTTTGTGCATGGCTTACGAAACAAAAATTTGGTCGAATTCCTCTCCACCGACCTCCCGCAACCTCAAAGGCTTGGTGGAGAAGGCTTACACTGGATCAAGCAAAGAAGTATCTACCAACGGACTCGGTCGAAAATAAAGAAAATCACAAGAAAGCCCCAAGCATACTTGGCGGGAAGGGTCGAGGAACAAGCACAAAAATAAGGATAGGTTCACACCGCATTACACAAAACAACAACCATGGGCTCTTGGCTAGTCTGTCCAAATCTCGAGGGAGATACTTTCTGGAAAAGGTGCGAAGGCCTTGATCCTCCTCCTCGCTTGGCAAACAAAGGAAGGCCCTGAGATACTTCCAAATTTGCTACTTCCATGACGATTACGGACATGACACCAACAATGCAGAGAACTCAAGAAGCGGATAGAAGAGGTCAGAAGTCCGACCAATTGGGACATTTGGTGAAGGGTATAAAAAGAGGTAAAGATAAAACCTCAGACACACGGTTGGGAAAGATACCTCACCTGCCGAAACACCCATCCTCATGGTATACAAGGAAGATTCTAGTTCAAAAGGAAAGAAACAGAGGAAGCCTTGTGCGGAGTAGGAGATGTCACTTTTCCTTCAATCACACGGAAAGTTCTTTCAAATGACCCGTGGTCATCAAAGTCTTGATCTCCAACAGAGAAGCAACAGCCTACCTTGACCGTGGTAGCTCACGTGAAGTTATCTACGACGATGTTTCCTAAAGCTCGAACCTTGATAAGGTCGAAGAGAGTAGATTCAAAGGTACCTTTAGTAGGGTTCTGGGGAACACTCATGGCCCTGGGAGAAGTCCTCTAGAGGTTACGATTGGACAAGGGAGGCTAAAAGAGCGAAACTCGGTTTTCACGATCGTAGGTCGGAATCTCCTACAACCTATTGATAGGGAGAGAAGAATTGCAGAAGATGGGCATCGTTGTCTCAACCATAAATGCAGCGATCAAATTCCAAACACCTTCGGCATTGGAACGGTTTCTCCAACTATAAGGTGAAGGAGTCTACGATAGAAAGCAAGAGGGTCAAACAGGGTTTTGGAGGAACCTTCGAAAGATGTTCTCGAGTTGTGCTAACATCAAGAACGATCGTGGTAAATGATCTCACCCGATCGATCAGTAGTAATCGGAAGCAACTTCCGCCTCCTTTAAAGCGGTGGAAAAGGTACTTTGTGCTAATGCATGTCTTAGCATGGACCTATTCGACATATACGGGGTCCCGAACTCTCACCATAGATGGAAAGCCCTTGACCGAACCAAGCTCAATGAGTTGAAACATATTGAACCCATCAAACAAAAGCGTCGAGTCCTGCTCTAAAAAGAAATGCCGCGCATGCAAAGAAGTGGACGAACTCGTAGCAGCGGGCATACTCGAGAGGTGAAGTATCAAACTTGGGTGGCCAATCCGGTGATGGTCAAGAAGCATAGCGGAGGATGGAGAATGCGTAGATTTTATCGACATTAACAAAGCTCGTCCAAGGATCGCTACCTCTTCCGAGATTGATTGGAAGGTGGAATCCTTGTCGAGGTTTCGCTAAAGTGTTTCCTAGGCGCTTATAAAGGTTACCATCGAGATACAAATGGGCGAAGAAGATGAAGAGAAGATGACCTTTTTACGTGAAAAGGCGTTTATTGTTACAAAAATGTTAGGTCACTAGTTTTACAACACACAAGTAATATAGAAAGGAGATAAAGCGATCGAACAAGAACCAAACACACATACACGATAGTAAAAGGCGGTTATGCGTAAGGTATATGTAAAAGGAAATAACTTGAACAACCAACCCTCAAATGAGGGTTTACAAGAGTATTTATAGGAGGAAGCTAGGCAACACTCATAGTTCCCATCCTTTCTTATATGGGCTTGGGCTAAGCTTATGGGCCTTCTACATAAGCTAGACCTTAAACAAACATAAAGGCCATAATAAGCTACCTATTACATATGAAATATAAATACTTGAAATACGCTTTAGGATTGATTCCAACAATCTCCCTCAAGTATATATGAATGTAGACGGTGAAGGCGTTGATGTAATAGTAGCTTTGACGCTCTTGACATTCTTCTTTCTCGTGAGAAAATTGCCTTGAATCGAACAATCTCCCTAGTGTAGAGAGATAGTTTTCTTTGAGCGGTTTTGCTTTGACGTCATCTTAAACTTTGTTCTTTGATCATTGTTCTTTGTGGTGAAAGTGATAGTATGTTGTTATGCGCATCAAGTCTTTCTTCAGTGCGCTTTTGCTCCGGTGTCTCCGTCATTCTTCAACATGCTCACACGCCATTGATGTTGGAAATCAATCTTGATGAAATTCTTTAAGTCTTTGACTTTGTAGATTCTTTAATTTGATGAAGAATCATTCTCATTGTTGTGTTGCATTGAATAGAACTTCCATTAGTGATGATGTTGGTGAGCATGAGAAGAATCAAGACGATCATTCCGCTCCGAGCTTCCATAAGAAGAAAACATTTCAAGCGGTTAGTAATAAGCGGTTTCCAGACTTACAAGTTTGAACTTTGAGAGTGTTAATAGCATAGTGTGAAAACACAACTCTAATTCTTACAAAGGCCGTTCTCGAACCTGAGTCCCACAAGTGAGATAACGCGATGTACCAAAGTACATCTATTCGAGATAGTCAGTCGAGGTACACCAAGCATCACCTCACGATCAGACCGTTTGAGACACACTCCGCGTAATCCACGGGAGTTACCGAAATGACCCGCTATCGTGGTCATTAGATGTTGACCACGGCGGAGTTTCCATTCAATCACCGAGAATCACAGTGAACCTCTCATAAATGTTCTCGACAGTTGCTAAGATCATGAAGGACTCGATATGAACCATCGAATCATCAAGATCTTGTTTGTTGATCAACAAGTGATGAAATGTCAAGTGTTCCTAAGAGATCTTTTGATGAATCTCGTGGCTCTAGACTCAATAGTGCGTTTGGTTTTCTGGCGGAGACTAGGAGAGGGTCTCCTTCAATACCAACGATCTCTAAGAGAAAGCCAATAGTTTACGTGGGGTTCCTGTGAGAATGAAACAAGCACATTGAGAGAAACTTGAGTGGCTAAGAAGGTTTAGTGCATGCGCCTTTGGGTCCATGACGACTTTTAATCTTCAATACCGGTGTCACTAAGTGACAATCAAGAGTATATGAATTGCACCGTTGTGCCCTAAGTTGAATAACTGAGGGTCGCTTTTCACCCTTTACTTTACATTTCTTTTGATTCTTCAACTCCTTCTTTCTCCGATTCTCATTTTCTCCTTTACAATCATTCCTAAGGACTTCTAACACTAACTAATGGTAGTGTCCTTGGGTAGATCCCTCCGGCTCTGGCGGATCATAGGACAGTTATTCCTAACCTTAGTTACCTTATAACTCCATGACTAACCTATGTTGCCATTAAAACCACAGTTTATGAAAAATCTCTCAAATGGTTTGTAGATGAAAACATGTTTGAACCATCGTGAGAGATAAGGTTTTGCATAAATACTCCCCTCCACATGTGCTTAAGAGTATTAAAAGTTTAAATGCACAGTGAGGAAAGAGCCGCACTTTTGAATTGATCCATCAAGATAGACAACCCCGCGAGACACGGTTACGTTGCATAGTTAAAGAGTTACATTGTCGACTTTTAGGTGACAACTAGCTCTAATAACTACTTGAAGGTGTAGACAAACCTCGAAAGGTTGTCATACCCGTCGAGTTCATGTCTACCAAGAGTATCTCGAATGGTACTTTCTACTTGGACAAGTCCTTTACGAGACACGTTTACATTACTAGCGAACTAGCTTGAAATTATTACCGTCGGGACAAGTCTTTTCGAGTTACTAACGCTTAGTACCGCTCAATTCGTTGGTTAAGTCTCAAGTCCACAGATTCATTTGCATTTTGCACAACATATTTCTTATCACACAAATTTTCTCCCAAAAAATGGCATAAAAATGTTATTTTGAGCGGTTGACAATAAATATGACCATTTCGAAGTGTTGCGGAAGATGACCACTATAAACAATTTGTGAACAAAGTTTTAAATCAAATACTCCCCTCAACTAGTGATATAAACGGTTGAGGTTTTGAAAATCATATGGGAAGTACTTGTTCTTTTGAGCAAAACCTTGAAAATTGAAAGGTTTGATAGGTTTTACTCAAAATTAAGAAGCTTCGCTCCTTTTATAAGGATTGTGGCAAAGCGTACCACGGGGTCCTTTCTTGACCATTACGGGTTGTACCTTTGTTATGTGCGCACAAGCCATTGACATATATAATTATACATCCAAATATGTAATGAAAGAACCAATTCAAGGGTACCGAAGTGCGATGATGTTCCCAGAGTGCGCAGCGGCGTTGAAAGTCGGTTATGTTAATCTGGTCGACCACCAACATATCTCTCAATCGTGCAGGCGATCCCTTCGAACAACCTTTCATCAATCATTGTGATGATTCACCTCACATCCTCCTTTCACGAGAATTCCAGCTTAGAGACCCAAGTTTCAGCGTATATCCTTCAACTCAGACGCCAATCCATCCCTAACCGCCAGTATGATCCCAATTTACAAGTTCACTACACGCCATTAAGCGGTTTCTTTGAAGTTCACTGCGGTAAACAACTCGAATGGTTTCTTGATGAGCGATATTAAGTTAGGCGATTGATGTCGGGAAGATCAAGCGTTGGAGGAGTGAGGTTGACACGTCGATAAGATTCAACACCCGGTGGATATCTTCTACACGTTCTTTGATCACGATCGTCTAATGAAGATGAGAATTGACTTGATAAATTCACGTTGAACTTTAGTCGAGAATTGTCTCATACGACCACTGCCTTTGGCAAGGTACATGTCTTCGATGTCGTTGAGGATAAATTCTCAAAGTCGACCGGAGAATGCATAGTCTGCTCATCTTGTCGCTTGACTATGATATTCTTCAAGAAGGTGTAGTCCCACTTAGACTTGAGATCAACGTGTTTGATGGCCACGATGTCCTTAGAACTGTACATTGCGTGTTGAGACTTCAACCGGCGCACAGAGTAGATTCTTCGCGCTCGTGCCAATGATGAATCCATACAATGCATCTCGGTCGTATTCTTGCACGTTGTCGAAAACAAGCGATTTGCACGTTCCTCTATAGCTATGCGGTTTGAGTAAATAGTCACTGGGAATGGAAGAGTCAACGATGTAGCGTATTTTCGAACCATCGCTACCGTGTAAAAGAAAATCCGGTCTCTGTTAAAGAAGTATCGAAAGGAATTCGTGGTTCATCTGTTTGGCCAATGGTGGGTAGGGGTTTGGTCCAATCGGTGTTGTATGGAGGGTTGTCCTTTGTGTGAAGTCAATGTTTGCTTCCGGATTGAGCCAATCCATGTTGTTAGACATAGCTTGAGCGATGTTCTCAAGATGATATTCGACCGAGGGCGCTTTCAGAGTGTCTTTTAGAAGTTGAAATGCTTCATTCTTGATTCGCTTCAACTTCGATTTCGTCATTTTCTTCACATGGAACTTTTCTTGCAAAGTTTTGCGTGCTCAATGTAGAACCGCTCTACCAAGTCTTGACCTTCATCGGGTGGGGAGTTTGATTGACATGTGTGGAGAACCATTCAAACTCTTCGGTTTTATTGTCATCTAGCCATGATACGACTTCAGTCGAGTCGTCTTCTTCTTTTTGGAAGGCCTTGATGATGATTCTGGTTTACGCACTTGTTTGGGTGAGGTGGGTTGTTGTAGGGGCTCAAGGACCTCTTCATCGTCACCACCCGTATACTTAAAGTAATCACTGCTTTTGAGTCGTGGGTGGTAACTCGGAATCGCCCGAGGTTTATCGAGAAGACCGAGGTGGAGGAGACTTTGTTGAGAAGAAGTCCGTTGTGGAGGAGGTGGCATCGAAGATTCACCGCATCGCTTCGACGTTTAGGTGCGAGTCCTTGTCTTTATCCTTATCTTCATCGCCTCTAGGACGTTTCAACTTTCGCCTCAAATCTACAAGCTTCTTGAAGTTGGTAGTCTAGCGATGATTGATACAATTTTGCTTCTTGAGTTGAGCATTGCGACTCGTGGCGACATTTGTGTAACAAGCTTGGCCACCAATTCATTGTTAGAAAACTACCGGATCGGTTGGATTGATTGTTACGGTTAGGGCGTTGATCGGATAGTTTGCTTGGCGATTTGCATAAGATTTGGATAAAGTTGTCCGGTGAATGACTCCTTTGTGACTTTAGGAACGATATTACGAAGGTAGTTGTTAGTGTAACCTTCGATCATTTCGCTCAGTTCCTCTTGACGATGACTTTTCATGAATTCTGAATAAACTTCCTTTCTTCTTTCATCTTTTCATGCTCGTCATACAAATGTCAGATGTGATCGCATAGAAATTCAACTTCTTTTGAGAATGTCTTCTTTCCTCGACTTGTTTGTGAAGATTCCCACACGCTTTATGAGCATGAGATATCCAAGAACGAGGAGGTTTCTTTATTGATTTGGATGATGATTTGGTTGATCTCATTGATGGTGGTGGTGATGAATGAGATGAGGAGTCCGATGATGAGGAGACATGAGGCGACTCGGGGTCCTTAGGCGGTTCGAAGTTTCCTACGTGAATGTGTGGGACTTTCGAAGCAACTTGTCATAATCATCATCTTTATCTTTCTCGGACTTCTAGCCTGTGGTTCTCAAACTCATATTCGATAGTATCCTCCACAAGCTTTTGTTGTTGCGTAAGAGTGGTGGCACGGATCCCTATCGGGTCGATTAACCGCATCGGATCTCGAGAGAGCGGCAAGACCACTTGATCCTCCGGGCCACCCATTTGATCTTTAGCAAATTCTTGACCTTTTGAAGGTGTCGGCGATTTTAAACTTCTTCCCGTATGATTGATCCAAGAGATCTTCTTCTTCGAGCTTTCATCATGGGGCACAAGTGCAGAGTCTTCCTTTCCTTTATCGGGTTGAGGACTTGGAGGTTTTGCATGAAGGATTGTCATCCTTTGCGCTTCGAGTAGGAAATCTCTTCATCTCGTGTCAAGACTTTCGAACTTTCGTCCAAAAGCTTTCTTGGAGGTTCGGTGTAGAGGATAGGATAGGAGTAGCTTCACGAGAGGGAAATTTCTTCTTAGGAGTAGGTTTCTCTTTGGAATAGGTTTCCTTTGGAACATTCCTCCGACTATCTCAGTACTTGTGGCACTTCCAAAGATCGCCTCTTACGGTCCTTCGAGTTGGTGTCCCGTGCCTTTTCATCAAGGTGTCCAACTTTACCTTCTTTAACGGCTACCCGATACCTTTTGTGCGTTTCAACTTTTTGATTTCCTCCAAGAAGGTGATCGGGTAATTCACTCCTGCTTCTTCAGAACGCTTTTGATTCCTACAGATAGAATGTGCTCATCTGGATGTCATGATTATCTGGTCATTGAGTCTCATGGGGATATCGGGATGAAGTGTAAGAGCTCTCAGTATCAACAGTTTAGTGTATCCGATATAGGGAATTTTGGAGCCAAGCTTTTTGTGAGACAACATCATATCTTCCCATAGCAAAGGCTTCAATTATGATGTCCTTCTTGTTGATCAACCCACTGAAAATTTGTAGTTCCATGAGCTTGGGATGCTCATAGCCACCGTCACCACCGTAGACCGATTTGGTGATGATCATATAGAGTGTCCTCCATGGTTGAGGAATATTCTTCACCCACGAGAGTGCTTAGAAATGATTCCTTTAGCTTCATCATAACCAATATCTATCAAGAATTTCAGACATTCTGCTCAAAGAGGGGTGGCAAAGAAGTCGGTTGGAGCGATGTCCGAATGATGAGAACAAACTCGAAGTCGTTAGGAGTGATAGTGACTTGTTTGTGATGAAGAGTCACATTCACGACATTTTGACCAGATCCTCGCATGGAATCCTGCATTGTTGAATGTAAACCTGCGAACTGTGGCGAGTGTGAGAGCATGTTTTGGTAGGGATGATTCCCGAGAATATCCACCGTGAATGAGACAAGAAGATTCTCGAGCATGTGAGGGTGTCAAAGTCAACCCTACGGTTGTTCTTTCCAAGCTTTCTCGGGTAACTTCCTCGAAAGATATCGCAATAGTAAGAACTTCTTGTGCATCCACGTTCATTTGTTCACCATATCTTTATCTCGAAATAACATTAGCCAAAAGAACCAACATATCGAAAGACATAATGTTAGTCAATGTAGGTTTTATTGTCTAGTTATTGAATGAGTAGTGTTAATGATTGTTACGAGTCCTAAGTCACTTGTTTGTCCAATAGTCTAATGATGTTCGTAAACATTTCGTGAGTTAGTTAACTTTAAGGTTTTAAATTTTATGTTATCACTTATATTTCATAACATATTAACCGCTTAGGTTTATTAGTGACATTATTGATTTCGTGATGATATGATTAGCTTATTAACAAGTCCGTATACGTAACAATTCATTATGAAGGTCCATCCGAAGCTATGCGTAGCAATGAAAAAGTTATACGTAAGCAAGTGTTTTATATGCGTAGTTATAAGCTTCACGCCAGATCCCATCTTACGCGTGACAATGTTACGCGTAGGAAAAGGGACCCAAGCGTAGAGCTTATGCGTAGGCGTATAAAAACCTTACGCGTAAGGCTTACTCAAGAGTAGACCTTATGCGTAGAGCACTATTTACGCATATCCTTCATGGATACGCGTGAGTCCCGTATGTAGAACCTCACGCGTAGGCATAACCGACTCACGCCGTAGGGTAATCCTATGCGTAGAAATGCAAATGACCTTGATTCTCAATTTTAAGCGTAACAAGTCCCTCAAATAGGTTCATCAAATCATTAACATTATCACAAAACATCATTTTAACAACAATTTATGGCAAGAACATTTATGATTCGCTTATCGTAGAAAGTCATACGCGTGAGGTCAAACCCAAGGGTTGAGAATTATGCGATCACTTCTAGCCATAGGATATGCACCATTTTAATTCGGTAGTTCTAGAGTGTTGGTAGAGTCTTTAGGCCAAGTTATAACATCAAAGTCGTTGAATCAAAAAATACCCAAAAGTTATGAACTTTAAACCCTAGTTTCAAATTGTCAACCAATTTGTGTTTACGGTGGTTACCAACTATGGAAATGATCAATTCAACACCTTATGACCATAACCCAACAATCTTTTGACCAAAACACTTCTCATTTTGAAAACCCAAATTGACTTATAAACCCTAATTTTTCAAAAATCACCAATTCTTGTTTCGGGTGGGTTTTGATGGTTAAAATGGCATCATTGATGTATTTAAACGCTTTGACACCTCCTTTTCACCACACACACACATTGATTGATGTGTTCATACGCTTTGCCGTAGAACACATAATCATGCGTAGACAATGTTTTAGCCAGTAGGATTTACATGAAATTCAAAACCTTATCTTAAAAACATGTTGTGAACACGAAACACTTACAAAATGAAGATCAAAACACGGTTTCTTGAATCAATTCAAAGCGTAAGATGGTTTTAGGTTTTGAGTAATAAATGAGAAGTGAAAGTTAGGTGGGGTGTTTTATTTAAAATAACTTTAAGGTTTTGACAGTTTTGGTCCCTCCACATTTTCCTTTTTCAAACAAAGCCTTTTAACTTCCATTTTGGTTACCAAACAAAGTTTTTAGGAAAGAAACTTGACGACACTCCCCTAGACTTAAGAAAACGATGAAAAGTTATTAATTTTAGTCCGAGGAGTGTCATTGTACCGTAAACTTCACCACCATTGTTAAAAGAAACAACTGGGATATGATAACATGCAAGTACATGATGTTTTGAAACAGATTAATGTTATAATTTTCTCCCTCAACACTTGATCGTAAAAATATCAAGTTTGAAAGATTATAGTGATGAAGGAAGAAATGTACTTGCCATGTTGAAAGATTATAGATTAGAAGAATATTTTTGTTGTTTTATAAGATTTTATATTTTGTATTTTGTTTTTGAAAAAATTTATTTACAAAGGATGTTTTGGTGTTTGATGTGTTTTTAAGATCGTTTTAAGAGGTCATCCAATTCCTCTTGAGTCAAACACCTCATACCAATCCGGTGGACCAACTCATTAAACCTAGCGGGAGGCAAGGCTTTGGTGAGAAGATCTCGCCAATTGGTATTCTGCATCCAAAGTATAATTCAATCTGCACTCGCTCCACGTGGTCCTTGATGAAATGATAGCTAAGATCGATGTGCTTTGATTTCGAAAGTTGAATCAGCCGCACGAGATCGCAATGGCACTTCGATTGTCGCAAAGACATCGGATTCTCGAATACGTAACCATAGTCTTTGAGTTGTGTTCTCATCCATATGACTTGAGCACAACACGCGACATGGCTACATATTACGCTTCGGTGATGATAACATGTACAATCCTTCTTAGATTGCCAAGACACCAGCTTTATCACCGAGAAATTGTAGAGCTCCCAAGTACTTTTCCTCGAGTCTAAGCATCCCGCGTGGTCGTCAAAAAAGCGATTAGTTCAAAACCGTAATCCTTCGTATACCGATCCCAAGTTCATGGTTCCTTGATGTATCGGAGGATTCTTTTAGCCTCGAGAGGTGGGTTTCATTGGTCGCGATCGATAACGGAGCATAGATAAACGGCAAAGACAATATCAGTCTCGCTAGTGTTAGATACATGAGAGACCCATAATACTTGATGATTGGTAGGGTCAACTAATTTCCCATGTAAATCAAAGATCTAGCTTCTTGGTATGAGCCATTGGTGTGGCATAAGTGTCACAGTTGTCATTCCAAATTTGTTTAGCGCTCAAGGGCATATTTGGATCGACTCAAGAAAATACCACGGGTGATTGATGAACTTGCGATCCTAGAAAGAACGTAAGTTCACCCATCATGGACATTTCAAAATTTTTCTTCATTAGTTTTGCAAAAGCGGTTGAAAACTTTTTATGTGTCGACCCAAAATGATGTCATCCACGTAAATTTGAACAATTAAGATATGTGCCCGTGATATTGTATAAAAAGAGTTGGGTCAACCGAGCCTTTGGTGAAATTATGGCAATGAGGAAAGATGATAGCTTATCGTACCATGCCCGAGGGCTTGTTTGAGACCATAAAGAGCTTTTTTCAGCTTGTAGACATGGTTCGCGACTGGATTAACGAATCAAATCGGGTTGGTCGACATAAACCGCTTTTCGGTTGTCCGCTGAGAAACGCAGCTTTGACATCCATTTGAAAACCGTCATATTCATATGAGTCATGAACGCGAAATATCCGAGCGACCTCAAGACGAGTAATCGGAGCAAAAGATTCTTCAAAGTCTATTCCTCTTCCCGACGATAACCCTTAGCAACTAGACGTGACTTGTTTCGGATGACGCCCTTCAAAGATCCAATTTGTTTTTCCAATCCATTTAGACCAATGACGAGACCTCATTGGCCTTTCAACCCGCCTCCCATACTTCAAGACGCTTGAATTGGTTGAGTTCTTCCCGCATGGATTCAATCCAGTTGTCTTTTGTCATTCGCGCCTTAATGTTTTTAGGCTTAGATTGGCGGGCAGCGAGTGCATAAATGCAATGTTCACCGCCGTGTGAAGACGCTTGTCTCGTAACGACCGTTGATTCGGTTGCCAATAATGTTAGCGAGAGGATGGTCTTTGTCCATCGGTGTGTAGGGTTGATGTTGCTATACATTGTGCGATTATGAGGATACAAATGGTTTGTTGAAGATTCCGCGACATCCGTGCGGCAGCCTCATTAGCAAACGGGTCAAGAACGCATCCGATCAAAATCGCAGGTGGGGTACTTCATTCGAATATCATCACCGGTTCATCATTGTTGGAAGCGGTGTGTTCAACTGCTGTGTTGAGTCAATCGGTGTAGGTGCATCTTCAACGAGTTGTAGTAGCAGTGTATCGTATAGGAAGATTATCGGGTTGTGCAATGAAACAATGGATACACCGAGCACGCTCATCAATATCGCTACGTAATGTAGGAGCAAATAACCTTTTCATTTGTTGACGAAGTTAGTCGGGGCTTTGTTCACCGATGATGGGGTTGAGGGAAGTTTAAACGGTTATGACCGGGTTCTAAGTCATATACTCGAAGCCATTTCCGTGAGTTCATCAAAATGAGCATGAATCGCTTCCATTACCTCCTTAGTTCGATTTATTCCGTTTCGAAACCTTTAGAATTGTCACAAGATCCAATAAAGACTCCAATATTAGCTTTGGCTTTGAGCTTTCCAAAATCATCACGATCATTATTCGGATAGCAAAGGGATCCAAATACATGAAAGTGTTTGAGGTTCGGTTTATAGTTGCGACAAGCTCGAAGGTGTTTTCTTGTGCGTTTGTGATCATAGAACGGTTTTGAGTATAGCATGCGAGATACGACACGCCCGCCGTAATCTGAAGTTTAGCATTGATTAACATTGTTCTGCGCTTCCACTAACGCTCGGTTTCGTTTTTCAACAACTCCGCTTTTGTTCAGTGTGTACG